>VXBZ01010127.1:84204-210378 GCA_013399135.1 Heliornis fulica
GGTGGGAGGAATAGAGTGGTAACCAGATAATTAATAGTATCTAAGTTCCATGTGAGCAATATCCAGATGTGCAGCTTGCCAGCTCTACTACAGGCTGCAGAATGCTAATCTGCAGCTGCATTAACATGGGCACAGGAATGTGACACCAGTGAGTTTTCTCTTCAGAAAACACACCTGCAATAAGTGTTTACAGAGACTACTGTGCCTTAGCTGCCTCCATAGCACAGCTACCCTCCAAGGTTTTATTCCTTGACTGTTGGCTTGTAATTAACATTTGTTAACATGCAGAATGTAAACAGTTGTTGTGTTTAGTGCATGGAAAAAACTTAGAGGCCAAAAATATGGAGATGCATCTCTTCATCATGAATTAGGTAGCTAGAGTATGTTTATTTATGTATCTGTCTTTCAGCATTAACACTTGGGTGACTTTTTTGGGGGTTTTGGGTTTGGTTTTTTTTTGTTACATATGCACCTTGCTTACCCAGAGTACTTGAAAGGTAAAACAATGTTCTCTCCAATCTGTATGGAAGACATAATGTAACAATAAAAATCTGTCTTGGACATGCTTGGGGTGAGACTCTTCCTTAGAATTGAGGGTCTGGAAGAAGACCTTAGGAAAACCCAAACCCAGCAAGTTTTCAGGTAAATTGATTACCTACATGGAAACATTCATAAAATTAATCTTTATAGAAATTAAGGAATAATTAAAAAAACCTGTACCTGGGAGGAGTGCAGTTCTTCTATGGTATCTTCTGACTGTGAGCAGGATAAAGTTAAAACCTGTCAGTCTTCACAGATAATTTTAACCTGTGTTAATTCTCCTAATAGTGGATATTCTGTCCAATAAAATATTTCTGTTTTGCCTGAATATGCTTAGATTCATCATATTTCTATTTATTCTGACCACCATGAATTGAATCTTTCCCCCTTTTTTTTTTTTCCAGCAGCCTATTTCTCTCCTCTTTAAGCAACCCCAGTTTCTCAGTCTCTTTTTGCAGCTGATGATTTCTGAACTTCAGACATTCCCGTGATTTGTCTCTGGAATTTCTCTAAACGGCCCAAATTGGGGCATAATCATTAGCCGAGGTCTCTCAAAAGCTGAATTAAGTAGGCACTTCATCTGCCTTGGAGTTTTTACTTTCATTTACATGTTCCAAGATGACAATTACAGCTTTATTGATTCAAAAGTCTGGTTCCCTTTATTTAACCAGCAATTCTGCAGTCTGCTCTGCTGCTACTAGCCATAGGTGCATTTTCCCGCTTCAGTCTAAAAATAATATTTCCTCAGCATTGTTTTTACCACATAATTTCTTAATACAGTTTAGAATTCTAGTCCTGTCCTCCAAAGCAGATCCATCTAGCTGCAACATCGTCAATCTCAGTTAAGTTGTGTAGGCTAGAGAATCTGCTTGAGGGAATAGTGGCTTAAATGTGGGGAGCTGTGGTTGCAATGCAGTTTAGAAGTTGTATTTGACTTAAATTACTCCCTAGTTGCAACAGGAAAGGTGGAAGATGAGCAAACTAAGGCCCAGAGCAATTAGCAGCTTGGTCAAGGTCGTGAAGAAGGATGACAGTAGAGCAGGATTCAATCCCAGCTGTGTCAACTCCCAGACCAATGCCTTAACCACAAGCCTTTCTTTCTGCCCAGCTGAGTCTTTCTGTCTGCCTCCTGGGCAGAGCCCAAGCCCTTGGTGAAAGATCAAGATACAGCATAAGCAAACTTGTGTTTATTTTAAAATGTGGTACATTGTAGGCTCTCAGATAGTCAGCACAGTTGCTGAGCTGCTGGAGATGTTGGTATGTGTCATGGGGTTTGTGCTACATCAGTATGTATATAAACCCTGTGACAAATACCAGTGTAGCCAAGGCTTTAGGAAGCAGGAGGCACCTCAGCTGGAGCTCATTACCATTTCTGTATATCCTGTTGGCTTGGGGAGAATCTGGCCCCATGTTGGGGCCATGTTGGGAAGAGGGGGAATGGATAGTGAGAATAGGAAGGAATTAGTGGTCATGGAGAGGTCAGTGAGTGGTACAGCTTGTTAATATTAGTCCTGAAGCCAGTTGGGCTTATAAGATACTTGGGTTTTGGGAATGGCAATACACTAATCAATTTAGATACCTCTCCCAAGAGTACACATTGAGATCTGAATAGACCAGCTTCACAGTGATCACAGCTGTCTTGCTGTAACATGTTGTTTTGAGAGTAGAGGGGTGATTATACCCTTTGGTTTTTTGGCTAGTTATCACAGGATGTATATATCTACTTCACCAGTGATCCATCTTGCAAATGCTGTAGAAGTGCTGGGCTCAAACGTGCCAGGAAAGATCCGATAGATAACAGCATATCTCGTACCTAGGCTAGTCCTTTTGTCAGCAACGAACCTTTGAGGAAAAGGTTATTAATTCAGATAACATCACCTGGTTTAACCTACCTGGATATAAATACAGAAAAAGGTCATTTCTAAGAACTGTCTAGTAGTAAAGCAATTGACAGGAAAGAGCCTTTTCTGTCCATTTAGTCATGAACTGGGCATCTCTACATTGACAAACTGTGTAAAGTGCTAGGGTGAAACTTGTGCTGCATGAGTCCTGGGTGATACTGGAGTGGTCAAATGGTAGAAAAAAAAGAGGTAGTCATGTTTGTAGGCATGCTGCAATGCTTGGGAGAAGTGTCTATGTGCATGAAAAAAGGAGTTAATGCAGCTTGTGGGGAAACAGGAAGTGTCCCAGCTGGAGCTGATTTTATCTGCAGTATAGCAAAGCTGTTCAGATGGGAGACACATGGCAGAGCAAGATGTGTTGCTTAGCAAGGATGTGCCATCAGTAAATGGGCCTCTGCATAGGTTAGAAGTCTCCCTCTGTGCTTGTGGATGGATCTGATGGGTTATGGGTGAAGTGTCAAACCACATTTCACTTTTTTCACTGCCCAGCAAGAGGCATGTGAAGTGAAAGCTGCTTTCTGTGACTTCTGCACCTGGCTAACAAGCGGACAGGCCTGCTGCTGTCTGGGTTTGGAGCTGTGTAGTGCCTTGTCCCTACCCCCAGCTAAAGGTAAAACTGGCATGAATTGGCAAGGCAACATGGGGTATTCAGAGATGGGAACATGACTGGGAGATTCCTACTGTTGAATAGACTCTTCTAACTTGAACAGGGAGGTGTTAATGTGACTGCATCAAATTAACTGGGCATGTGACCTCTGCATGAAGTCCTAGTTCATAAGCAGTTAGAATATACATACACATTTCTTCTGAGTTGCTTGAGCAAGTCCATGCTTCTTCTAAAACAAGTACTGCCTTGGGCACAATCCTGTGTTTGGCAGTGGTTAGTACCACAGTCTGTGTAATACCTCCTAGCGAACAGCTGTGGAACAAGCCATCTCCAGAATACTTGTTTGTGGCTATTTTGGTTTTCAAAAATAGTATCTGTTACAGAACATGCAACCTTATTTTCTTTTCTCTGCTTTTACGTGTTGTTGTGCTGAGGCAGGAGTTTCTAGAAACATTCTACGCTAGGCACCTGCTTGGCTAATTTTCTCTTTACAAGGTGTCTTGCAACCTCTGTCAGATCCTGGAGTTTTTCCTTGGACTCTGTGTGCAGCAGCTGGGGTGCATCAAGGCTCATATGCTCAGGCAAGGCTTTGATGTTGATCCAGTGATACTGTTGATAACACCTGATTGTTTTCCATCTAGATCTCCTCAGAAATTGAACTTGATTGGACACATGTTAGGCCCTGTAAAACTAGACAAAAGCTTCTTCAATGGGGCTAAAACTGCAGTTGAACAGCTTTGGGTTTTTTTTCTTTAACAAACTATTTTTCCTTTTTCCTCTTCTTTGCTATGGTGGGGGAAAGGAGCAGATGTTGAGAGACAGTTTACACTGGTGAGAGAACTGATCCCATTCTTTCTGATTAGAACTGCCTAAAACAAGTCATTTTTTGCCTTTGAGTTGGAAATCTGCTATTACTACAAGAAAATGCAGCTGAGCACTTTTCAGTGGCCTGAAAAGTGCTCAGCTGCATTTGAGTTCAACTTTGCTGTCTTTTACTGTAGAAGGGTTGTTTACCAAACTCTTTTCCTATTTCCTAGGAAATTTGTCTCAGACCCTGGCAAACTAGGAAGCTAGTGAAGATTTCTCTTGAGCACATCCCCTGAAGTTCTGACACAGAATGGAATTGAGCAGGTACAGTGTTTCTTCAGCTCTGGGGAACAAAATGAACACACACCCTTGCAAAAGGAAGGTGGACATTTATCCCACAGCTGTAGTAACTGCGATAGCCAGAGGCTGTTGTTCCAGCCCATGTCGGTGATGAATCTGACCTTGGAGTAAAATGTGTCTGTGTAACCACAACTGGGGTCAAATTGCTGCTTTTTTCCTTCTAACTTGAGAGCATTTTTGAGGTGATAGTTAACATTTACACAACAATAACCATGGAATTTGAGTCATTTCTCCAGAATGAAACCCACATACCTATGGTTTGAGGATCCATTCTTACATATGTACTAGTCTTTGTTTCTCTTTTCTACCCTTTCAATTTTCACATGAGGAATGAGATCGATGAGAAGATGCCCAGCCTACCACAGACAAGAAATGATTTAGTGGTTCCCTCTGCTGCATAAAGGTCACAGAGAGAGTGGAGGTCTCCGCTTTTGGCTAGACAAGCAGCTAGAAACATGAACAGCTTCAAACCCTGCAGTAGTTCAGTTGACTCGGCAAATTGAACGGCAGAACTCCCATCCTGACTTTAATTACACCAGGATCAAAATCTGCAGGAATCTGTCAGGGTATGAACTGCAGCAAAGACTGCATTAGTGGGATTATTATTACATTACTCCTGTGCTTGTGAAATACAAGTATCTGTACCATAGTACAAGGCTAATACTGAAGTTTTGTATTTGTGCTCACCAAGAGTTCATGTCAGGTTTGCAATGAATGGGAAGGTCATTGACAGTGTGAGAGAGTGATATTTTGCTCTGTTCATCTTTAGCATGCTGAAAGCTTGAATACATCACTCTATTTTTTTTTCCTCTGGTGGAGTTTGCCTTGGCTTGGTGGCTGGAACACATACTCTTCACTGAGTTTTATCAGGGCTTGAGCACCCTGGCAAACAAGTCTCAAATGTTTGAGGTCCTTGAAGTTTTTCTTATATTTAAGTGCAATGGCACAAATATTGCAAAGGTTTTTAGTAGGTAATTATTTGAGCCTCAACATCTTTATGAGCTTTCTGGCATTCTGCAGCTCAGTATGAAACTTGCTTTTTTGTTGTTTTTATGATGTGCTGTTTTGGAGATCTTGATATTCTCTCCTTGCTCACGATGAAACAGATCTGGAGGCAGATTCTTTTCAGGAAACATCTTTGGTTTTTTGTTCCCTTGATGAGGATTTAAACACCCCTGATAGATTAAGTGAGTTCAGAGCAAACTTTTGAAAGGCTGTTATCCTTGAATGGCTGTTCTTATTAAATAATTGGCAAAAATACATCAAAAGAGATTGGGAAAGCACCTAACACTTTTAAAATAGTTTTGGGACTTGGTACAAGAAGAGTATGTAACCAAATTATGATTCATTTACCGACTGAGCACAGTTGCAGCAGAGCTCTGTTTGGAGAGTGTCACAAGCTAGAGCAGCAACCTGGCTCTGAGCAGGTTGGATCTCCTGCTTCAACCAGACCAAGGAGGAAGATAGTGATCTGAACTATGGGCTAGTTTTCATTTCCCTACCCCTTCTCCATTCTACAGTAGCTATTTATTAACAAATCTTGCTGCTGAAACCAGATGAGACTGTAACCTTATGGGTTAGGAATAAGGAAAATAATTCTGAGTTCTGACATGTTATTAGTGTCACATAATGTGAAGGAGATGTTACTCAGTATAGCTTTACCTTATGCTGTGGGTCATATGTAACTGAGGCACTCAGTGGCCTAGCTGACAGTAATGGGATGAAAAATATTATGAAACATTTTTTAGCTGATCTTATCCCATTGTTGAGAATAAAGTCCCTTTCTCTACAGATGAGCAAACCCCAGTCCAAAACAGGGAACGCGTTTCTGAATGAATCTGGCTTAATGGATAAGAGAATGTAATATTTTGTGTGATTCAGCATTCTGGCTCCCTAAAGGTTATTCAGCTAGTCTAAAATATAATATGCTTGGAACAATGACAACACCCCTTCTGTTATATTGCAGAAACTTTTGCTGTGTTTTGTTAAGGATAAGTGAAAAATGAAACATTACTCCTTAATCCCTGAAGAGTCAAGGAAGAGCTATGGAGAAGAAAATAATGGGCTGGCTGTTTAGTCCAACAGCCTTAGGTGGCAACTTCTGTTTTGCTATGAATAGCAATTTCTCTATAGTCTTTATTTTGCATTGATGTAGGTTAGTAAAGCAGCAAAACTTAATGCATAACTAGAAGTCAAACTGATTTATGTTTATAAACATTAAAGGTTTGCTTTCTATCTCTGCACTCATAGATTGTTTGCACTGAGATCAGCCTTAATGTACAGAATCAGAAGACCTGCAATTCTTGAGGCCATCTTACCAGAAGGAAAAGGCATCATCAGTGTAGTGATCACAAGCATCTCTTGTCTTTATCTTTTGCATCTGCTGACAAGGAACTAAACAGTTAGCACTGAGCTATAGACCCTTACAGCGGGCAGATATTGCACTCAGTGAAAAATTTTCAAACCCATATAAGGCAATGGGATAGATGGTTCCTGCTAGGATCACTTGGGGGTTTGGCATATCTGGTTCTCCAGGTGGCCCTGAAAATTGTACCATAAACAGTAAATATATGCTGCCATCCTCAAACTGCTGAGATCTGCAGTGTTCCTTAAGGTATTTACAGAGGCAGGACTTGAGGATGAGTTGCATTTCAAGAGTTCCTTAGAAACATAAGATCTAGTGATTTATTTTCACCACCAGCATTAGCATTCTTAAATAATTTATGTACTTAAAATTGTTATCAACCTATATGTGGGGTTAAAATGCTGCTGTACATTGTACTGTGCCACAGTTATCGAACCTTTAGACAGAGCGGGAATAGACATTAATGCTGGCTTGGTGCTCCTCTTGAAGAGGTATGTGCTACACAGAACCACTGCTGGCATAGATCAGTGTCCAGAGGAGCTGTCACTAGCATTATTTGACTAATGCTATCTCCTTCCTGGCTTGGGAGAACAGTGGTTTGTAGAATCATGTATGTAGGCCATGCCTAAAAGTCTATTTTGAGCCTGTGCCAAATAATTAGCATTCAAAAGGCAACATCTTACAAACTAAGTATTGCGTGTTGCTCTACCGCTTTTTTACTAATATTGTGGATCTCATTAAAAGGTAAACCAATATCATACCATGCTATTGACTTGACTGTGGTATGCCCTATATTTAGAATGAATGCCACAGGAGGGTATTTGTGTTGTATTCTGGCCAATACTTACTTTTAATGATGCCATCTGTGTTTCAGTGTTGCTGTCTTTCAAACGCTTTTAAAATGGGTAGAAGAAATTCAAAGTAAGAACTGACAGTTAAAAATTAGCTGCAAAACATTAGATGTACTGCCCATTACCAGGATGTTTGCAGAGTTGTAGAACTCAAGACATAGTGTTGGAACAGGCACTAAAACTCCAGAGTATTAGCTAAAGGGAGCCCTGACAAGAACATGATAAAAATAAGTAACCAAAAGTGGGTTTTGTTTTTAAACAGAAAAAGAAAACTATAAAACCTCTCTGCCCCAAATGGAATAAAAATAATTACAAAACAATCAATAACAAAAATGCAATGCTTGTGAAAGGCCCTAGACAGCTAAGGGGAAGGAGAGTGCTCTACTTTGTGAAGCTCAGTATGTAAAGGCATGGACTTCACACGAATGCATCCTTTAAGGAAGCTTCCTTTCACATGAGCAGCATCTATTGCTGTGGGGTTAATGATGCTGCTGTTTTAGACAAGTATTGCTTGGACACTGGAAGGGCAGATAGACCTAGTAGCTTTATGATTTTGGGGGCAAGCAGCTCTCAGAGACATTAAAGGGGTGGACTCCAAGTAATATCACAGAGGAATGTAGTGCACATAACTCCCTGTGTCACTCTGGATGCTATCCTAAGTCCATTCCCTCTGTTGGCTGAGCTGAGAGTGGTCAGCAGATCAAAATGTGAGGGTGCCTCTGCTAGTTCCCGTACCAGATATCTGCTACACAGGGCTACTCTGCTGCTTGTGCTGTGCAAAGATGACTGAGGGGAGGAAGTCCAGCCCAAGTCATCCATCATGGGGAAGGAGGCTTGAAGAGATTTAATTTTTGATGTCATCTGTGCTAGAAAAAAAACCAAACAAGTTCAGTGTTGTGTTGCAGTAGCTCTGGGAAGTTTCAACTGAGCACTCAGGTTGTGCATAGTCTCACCACATTAGTAGATGTGATCTACCTCAAGGCACATGAAGTCTTGGAGCTTAGTAGCTCCTCCACATGGATACCCAGGTGCAAACATTTCCAAGAAGGACATGCAGCATTCTCTAGGCTGCCAGGATTGAAGTGCCCTGCTGAATACGTATCAGATGCTTTGGGGTATACAGCTGTATTCAGGTTGAAATGGCAGAGACCACTTTACAAATGCTTTGAGTTGACAAGTCATGGAACACCAAGGTTTGTTCTGAATTAGGGTATTTATTGAAAGATTAATTGTTATGGTTGATTATTTAGTTAATCTCTTGCAAACTTTCTATATATAATGCTGCAATTGTTTAAGGATTCTGATTCAGAGCTGTAAACAGATTTGGAAGTGTGAGATTGTGTACGGACCATGTGAGTGTACTGTTCCTCCTGGTTTTGAAATGTTCCAGCTTGGGTTAAAAAATTGTGACTTATCAGATGGATAATGAAGTAGGCTGATCAGTTTGAGCACTCTTTTAAGAAAGAGACATAGATCTACAGGGAAAACGTCTCCAGAGTCTTGTCCAGCTGTCTGTTTAGATTTTTCAGTGGTGCATAGAAACTGCAAACAATATTTAAGACTGATACCTTTTTCAGGCACTGAAAAGGCATCCCATGAGCTGCTCACCAGAGGAGAGAAATGTAACACTGATTGAATCCTAATACAGAGTTGTAGTGGGCCAGTGCTGGACAACTTTCAGCTATTTGTGCTCTTTCTTGGCTTTGTAGGTGGTCTGGATCTACAGTTAGTGTAGTGGTTATGTTGTTTTGTCTCACAGACCTTGATATAGGTGGGAAGGCCAAGTTGCTAGCTAACTACAGATGCTTATACAGCTTCTCCTTTGAAAACAGACCTGTGCTAAATAAAAATGTGTGTAAAATGCTAATCAAAGATTTCATCAGGAATGTTTTCAGTTGGGTAACCAGATAAATACTTCTTGGTAGTGGCTTTTTTCTTTGGTAAAGAGAGTGAGTAACTATGTTTTATTTTTAGGGCTGGATTTCAGTTAATTCTGCTTTCTATAGATAATACTTCTCTGGCTCTACCAGATTTCTGGCATCAAATGGAAGGTCTGTGCACCTTTCAAAAGCAAACCCTTTGGTGGCACAGGATACACATGAAAGAAACCATGTGGCCTGCAAGAGTATGACAGCAGAACTTGAACATCATGAGCACAAAATCTCACTGTTGATATGCTGTTCATATAAATATCTTCCCTTGCTGTACCTTCAAGATGTGTTGCTCTGGCATTGGTGTCTGCTCATAGGCAAAGAGTTGTTGAAGTGTCACTGTTTTTTTTTTCTTGAGGCCTTAATCTTCTCAAGGCAGTCCTTGTAAGGAGAATCTCAAGCAGCGGAACTGAACTTCCTTATGCACCTTAGAATCATAGAATTTTTTAAGGCTGGAAAAGACCCCTAAGATCATCCAGTCCAATCATTAACCTACCGCCATCAAGTCTACCCTTAGACCTTACATCTGCCTTCTAATGCTGACCTATGTGTTGTGGCAGAGGCTTGTTCCACCTGCACACAGGGTGTTTAAATGTTTGAATCTGTGTGGAAGAATGTGTAATTCTGAGCAATGGGCTGAAGCTCATTTTAAATGTTCTTGAGATGGGGTTAGGTTGACTAGCTTTGACCAAATGAAATGTAAAATTGTACTGTGCTCTTCTAGGAAATTAAAACCAATAGAGCTGATAAAATTTTGACAGGATATGGCATACCTACAAGGAGTATACATTTTCTGTTGCCTTATCTTTCACCACTAATAGGATATAAGCTGCTGCTTAAAAAGGGATTTACAGTAGGCCAGCAGATCACATGTAGCTGCTGCAGATAGACTCGGTGCTGCTTAACAGTAGGTGATGGGAATTGGGGAGGGGGTTGAGGTGAGCTTCAGGAAACCTTTGGCTAGTTTCTTGCCAGAGGCTGACTGCATCGGACCCAAGTAGAATAAAAATTATTTAAAGTTACTTCCAAGAAATTACATATTTTGCATGGCTCCCTGTTTCTTTCTGATTCAGTGGGCAACATAGCCAATGAGATTGATGAGTGTTTTCCTCCGAGAGGCCAGAGGACTCTTGGCAGGACATCCAGTGCATGGCTTCATAGGCTTTTGTATTTTTGAAAGCTAATGAAACAAATGAGCCTAGGAATAGACACAAGGGCCCTGCCACTTACCAAACTTGATTTGCCAGAAAAATAAATTATAAGTAATGATCTTGGGTACAGATCTAAAAAGGATATTCAGTCGAGTAAGGAAGCAACCAAGACTCAGCCTAAGTGATTTGGCTTTGGGTAGGACTTGGTTGTGTGCAAGGCTGTTTCTAGTGGCCAGCAGTGATGGAGCAGTGAGAGTGCTTCCCATTAGCATATCTTTTTAAACAAGACCAAGTGGTTCCTTGGTAAGTGACTTGGATCCTCTGCCAAAGATGGGTTTTGTCAAAACTGAGATATTTTTGCTTTTTTTCTCATATGTAAAAAAAAAAAAAATAGTTCCTGATTTTTCTCTGCTATGTGGTCATTTTTAGCCCCAGACTTTGACATGGAAGGCTGTGTAGGACTGGGCAGCTAAAACAAGACCTTATTTATACAGACCTCTTGTTTATCTTTGCCTCCTTTGGAAGATCATGATGACCTAAGAAAGGTTTTATGCCAAGACTTTGTGATACAGTCTGTCATCCATGATATAAAAAGAATGAGTAGCGAGGTGAGAGAAATCACCCTGGTATGATATTTATATAGACAGTCTAAAGCTGTCTGTAGAAAGGTACAGAAAGCTCTTGTGATGACTTGGTCAAGTCAAATATAAACAGGTCCTCTGCTGCTATCTTGCAGCCTGTGCCAAAGAGGTCTTTTTCTTTACCAATGGAGCTCTTTCCAGTTCTGAAGGAAAAAATACGAATACTGATTTTTAGCATCTCTTACATCTAATTTCCTTTGGTCTTGCAGCAGAGTTCACAAGATAAATTTCTTTTTTCTTTTTTTTTGGTGGAAAGCGACGGCCTTTCCAGGCCTGAAGCTGGCAACAAAACACACACCAGCGTGTTGATGGAAAGTGTTATCAGCTTCCCTATCAGCCAAGTCATATGTCTTCCCACAAGCTTTAAGGGTTGATATTTGCTGTGGCTTGAAATGGGACTTGTGGGAAGTTGTGGTAGATATCTCTGCTGGCAGTACTGTTGCCTTGTGGCTGTTGCTAAGGCCAACATCGGGTACGGAAAAGGTGGGGTCAACCATAATTAGCCCTTTTCAAGAGGTAATGCTTTAATGCTAGCATTGGAGGGAGGAGAAGATGGGAGTGTTTGGCAGCACTGCTGTTGATTGTGCTGCCGGTCCTGCCAACACTAGCTCATGCATGTAGTTGAGGCCAATGCCTGCTTCCATAAGAACTTCAGAGGCTGCTGCGCTGCAAGAGAGCTCTCAAGGCCTGGAGCATGAGACCTGTTTTTTGCGTTCTTCTCTGTGTAGCCTAACCTTGGTGTGGACTGTGTGTGTGTTATGTCTTGTTTTGGTTTTCTGCCTTCATTGGTCAGTACCAGGATGTTCAGATGTTAGAGAATTGCATGTTACTGTGTGTTTTTCAGTTCTAGAGCCTTGTCTTGATGCAGCCTGTTAATGTCACTTTCTCTTGCTGATTGCTGTTGAGACTTCTGACCAGCTGCTGATAGATGCAAAACTCTGTATGATTTGTTACAATGGCTGGACTTAATTCAGAGCAGAAATAGATCTCAAAGAATTGTCTTTTCCCCTTGTTCCAAGTAAAGCGTGTAGTGCTCAAATGCCCAAGAGCACGTATGAATGCTAACTGAACAACATCCTGTTTGGATCCATCCTCCTCGCTATTGAGCACAAATCCTGTGGCTGCTGCTACTGTGGTATGTTTCCTCCCTGCTCCACCCATTCCAGGCTGCTGCTGGTGGTCTCCAGCTCCATCCTTCCTTCATCAAAGACCGAAATGTCCATATCACAGATGGTGTTAATAATAACAATTGTCTCCAACAGTGCTAATGGCCATGGGCTTTCTTTCATCCATCTCAAATGTTTGAAACTGTCTTCTAGCACCAACCACCCCTTTTTCAGGCAGCACAGCAAGAGAGTTTTGGTTTTTGTTAGGAATACCAGCAGACAAAATTGCAGTACTCCATGGATTCTCCATTCCCACTCTCTCCTCACTGCTAGCTGTGGAACAAAACAGCACCTATTAAGCAAGGTCTGAAAGTGTGGATGCAGGAGTAGTTGGTTGAGCAAGTCAGCATCAGATGTGAGCTCAGAAACATGTTCCAAAGTTTTTTTTGAAAAATAGATGTATTTCTAGGGTTTTCACATGCTACAGGAGAAAAACCTTGAAAACAAATGGAAACTTTAAAAATGCAGCTTTTTTTCAAGTGAAGGTCACATCTTGATTTAGGAACAAGCTTTTCCATTTTCTTTTTTTTTTACTCTTCTTCTGTTTCTCTGACCTATTCAATCTCTCTCTAAAACACATCATCTCTTTTTTCCAGAGTGTGAAAGTAAGATTAGAAAATTGGTGAAGTTGATGGTCATTTCAGCAGGTTTTGAAAGAAGCTCCTGTGATACCGAAGTCCACTGTAGCCCACAAGTCACTGAATGCTCCCAGTTAAGTCAGTAAATGTGACATTCCTCTTCACTGCGTCTGGCTCAGTATGCAGCACTACAAGGCTGCTTCTGGGCAACATTTTCAGCCCCAAGCTGTTATGTGAAAACATGAGAGAGTTCTTGGGGTTGTCTCATAAAAACATTGGGCCACAAGTTAACTGAACAATATCTTATTTTAGGCTTTTTCCTTGGCTCTGCTGTATGTTCATATGGATCATTTTCTGTCTAACTCTTGTCTGCACCTCCTAAATTCTGTCTGATTTTTATAGTCTCTGATCTGCTTTCTGATTTACTTAGGCTGCTGTGCTGGACACAGCTGACTGGCCAGGATGTGTAGGCTTTCAGATGGTATGAAGATGGTACTGCACACTGAACAGGAATAACTTGAGTGTAGAATGCCCAACACATACTGGGAAAAACCCAACAAAACCACAAACAAACTAACACACCCCCTTCCCCCTTATCTTCTGATTATCAGTATCATTGTCCTGGTTCAGATTTTATGGAACTTGATTATTTTCATAATGGAGAGGGTAGCTTTAGAAAATTAGGTAGGAGAAACACCATTTGACTGTATCTGCAAATTCTGAAACTGCTAAACTGTAAGTATTACAAGGCTCAGATTTAAGACTTCAAGATATTCAGAAAGGCGTACCCCTGCCCTTTACTTTGTCTAATCAGGGCACTGCATTAAATGTGTGTTTTCTTAATGCTTTTGTTGTCTTGGAAAATAGTTTTCAAATGAGGAGGTGGCATCTGAATGTTGATAGTAGATGCTAACCTCAGCTTGAAATAATTGCATATTGAGGAAGTGAGTTGTCAGCTTTGAATCACAAACTGTTTACAGGAAAAGTAACAATGATGCTTTCAGTATTCCTTGCTGACCCAGAAATTCATAGAATCGGTAGGTGTTCTGGTCACCATCATTCTTACAGTGAGTTAAGCAAACTCTCCTTGGGGAACAGTGACAGAGCAGGTGGTCTTCAGCAAGAGCCCAACAAGGAAACAACTGGTTAGAGCAAAGTGTTCAGCACCATTCCAAGCAACTGTTTTTTGGTTGCAAATTTGCAGCTATGTTCCCTTCCAATCGAGACTATAACTACCTTACTGGGATATGAGGCAAAGGATGTATAAAGCCACAGAAAGCATGGTGAGAGATGTATGCAAGCATGTGTGCACAAAAAGCCATTGCTGTGGTTCTTGTATTTGCCTGGCCTGCAGAGCCCTTGCTGTCTTTCTCCATGAGCTTCTAGATTTGTTGGTTTTGCCTTACATCTTCATATCCAGCATACAAGGCTTAAACCTACTGGCCACACTGCCAGGCAGTGTATGCACTGGAGTTTCCTGAATAAAGATTTAGGACATGTTTCGTAAGGGAGGAAGCTGAAGTGTTTAACTGCCTTTTCCCCATAGGGGCTTTACTAGAGCAGTGAATGTCTGTGCTCTGGAGTACCAACCTTCTTGGGATTTCAGAATCATCTGTTACAAAAGGCAAATGACCCTGATTTGAACTTCCTCCAAGTCTTCCCCTTGTTGCTAGAAAGCCTTTATTCCAGCCAACTGAGCAACAGTTCAATCACATCCCTTCTTCCTCAAAGATCTCTCCAGTCTCTGGAAACTACCTCGTGTATTGCATCCAGTGTATGCTGCATTCAGTATCTTCAGCTGAGTCTCGCTTCTCCTGGCATTTCTGGCAAAAGATTTTCTTTTTTTTTTTGATTGCTATGTGAATAGCTGCCCAAGTTTTGCTGGTACTGAAGAAGGGAAGATCTGAGAGCTGCATCATGAGCAAAGATTTCGCATCAAGGTTGTGAAGTTTTCGGGGACAGTTAGTAAAGATTGGTGATCTCCCCAGGGTTTGCCTGTGAGAGGGGATAATAAATTCCTGTTCATTCTTAGATATAAATAATTAATAGAAGAAACAGCACTGTTTCTCAGTCTTCTCCCACATTTTATTGTGGGTACTGACTCCTGCTCTAGTGTTTTAGTGATTTCTGAGGTCCCAAAAAATTCTCCCTTCATGCTCTTCCCATCGCCCACTACTGTTCACTTTGTCTTTCTTTCTGAGACAAAAGAGGGACTACACTGAGCCATATTCCCACCTCTTTCACAGCTTCCCTAGAAGGATACTGAGAGATGAACATTTTTCTCAAATGAGTATCTGTGGCTTTCCTCCTTTCTGTCTTCAGGAATTCCTATAACAGGCATCTAGATCAAGCTCTTCAATCAACATCAAACACCATCAGCTCTGTTGGAAACTGGTTTTGTCTCAAGGCAATCAAGTGACAGGATGGGAGACTATTTACTCCCTTATTTTATTAGGTCTTACAAAATCTCTGATAACTGGAGAATGGAGAATATGAGTCCATTGTGAAACTGCATAAATTCAGAGCTTAATGAATTGTAATTAGTGGCATCATAATGGGCTCCATATGTTAGTAAGTAATTTAGGAAGAAATACAGTTGTCTGCCGTTCTGCACAGCACTGACAAATTAGGATTCAAACCATACAAGCCTCTGTGTCTCATGGATCTCTTAGTACATTCCTGACAAACATATTGTCTAATATTAAATGATGTGCAAAACGGGATGCACAGACCTGTTCCATCTTGTTTCCATGTTGCCTCTTTTTATGTGAGAGAAGCAAGGATGTCCATGCCTGGTTCTGTGTTGCAGGAGGTTTGGACCATCTTGATGTGTGGATAAAGGAGTGCTTGGCCTGTAAGTTACCTTCTATACTTCAGTACACCCCGGTCTTGGAAAATAACTACTTCTCAGGGAGGGAAGTATTGTCTAGTAGATTTGGTTGTCATGCCTGAAGGTGCTTTATAAATGACAAACAGACATGTGTTTGTATAATCTTCATTACTTTTAACACAGCTCAATATAATTTCACAAAATGTTTCATTTATTTTTATTTCAAAGATTGTGACAGTTAGGATTTTGAAGTACAAGTTGCCATCTGCAATCAATTTATGATCTCTCCCTAGTGCAATTGTGGAAAAAAAGAAGAGGGGGAGGCAAAAAAAAAAGAGAAGAGAATTATTTGGAGTAAAAAGCATTGAAAAACAAGTAAAGTGGAGTAATAGCACATCTGTTTTCGTAAGAAATCATGGAACCTGGACTTTTTTCAGTGTGGTATTTTACTACCACATGGCTTTAATCCTACATCTGGGCCTGTTGTTTTATGAAATATTTCCCACAGATGATGTCAATTATAATTTTTGTCCCGCTCGTCAATTTACGGACTTTTGGAATAAGACAAAATGAAACAACCAGAAAAAGAACAACTTATGTGGTCTACTCTCTGACAAAATTATAGCTGTGTGATACACTTCTAAAATCAATAACTCTGTTAATGATTAGCAGAAAACATTGCTTAGTTTATGAGCAGAGATGTGGCCCACACTCACCAGATGTTTGGCTCTAAGTTGCATTCTTGTTTGCTGTGTATTTACCAGCAGATGTTCAGCAGTTTATTTAATACCTCTTGTATGAGCCAGTAGTAGGTCTAAGTCTGTGTGACATTTATAAGCCATCTGCCAGCAATACAGGTGGAATGCTTTTATGATTTTTTTCTCTTCCCTCTTTTTCTTTTTTTTTTCCAGTGGTGACCTATCAGTGAAATCACAGATAAGTCTTCATGGATTTATAGAGCTATTAGGAAATAGAATGCTTATCTCTGTAGGAAGACCCTAAAGTATGTACCCCGGCAGATGTCTTTTCAGATGTTCTTTAATTATTATTTTTACACTTAAGCTGTAGTACTATATGAAGTGTCTGATGAAACCCTCCTCCTTAGAGATATTCTATCTCTACTTAAATTTATACCCCGATTCAAGTATGAATGTACCGAAGCCTTATGCTCACTGGAGTATGAACCTTTTAAGAATCAGCCTTTGAAAGAACAGCCTGGGCAAAGTAAAGATCCAGCTTGTGTTCCCAGCTTTCCCAGAGCTCAGGAGTATTTGAGTTTAGGGTTTACGGTGAACTAGACTCAAATTGTTTCAATACACGGGCATGCACAAATTCCAGTGCTGGTTTTAGTTGGAAATGTTCACGGGGTCTGATCCAAATCCTATTGAAGTGAAAGACTCTTGCTGACCTCAGTGGGCTTTGGATCAGGTCCATGGAAAAGTGTTTCTATGAAAAGAATGCATTTACTGTGGCCCTGATTCAGCAAGGTATTTGAGCATGCACATAGTGTTTTAACATGTGTATGGTCCCCTTGGTATACATATGTTTATTGTTATGCAAAGGCTTGCATTGCTCCTTGAACAGGGGCGCTCCAGAGTCTTGTCCAACTTAGGTGAGGATTTTTTTTCCTGGTATGGGAAGGGTCAAGAGGCTTAGTCCTAACTCTATAGAGCTTTGGAAATTTGTGCTATGTAAAGGAAACTTGTGCAAAACCCCTTGTATTCTTGGCTCAAGACGTATCCTGACTGGTTGTCCAGAAGCTGGAGTAGGTAATAGGATATTATCCTGTTTTTAATGGCATACTGGACTGGAACGTACTCCAAGAAGATGGTGGCATGGGAGAGATGGTCTAGGGATACAGTCAGGCAAGCTGTTCCTAATGCATGGTAACTGTGGATCCATAAGGGGTCTGAGCCTCAAGCTACCCATAAGTTGCAAAATCGTATCACACATTAATTTCTCAACTGTATATTGCTGTTATTTGAATACATAAATGTTTCTCCCGAGTGTTTGCCACAGTATGCAAAACTGGTGCATTCTCTTTGGCAGAGAATTAACAAAAGTTTACTCTATAGTGGAAGTACGCTGGTTTTGGCTGAGATAAAGTTTGGGGTTTTTTTCTAGTAGCTTGTATAGTGCTGTGTTCTGGATTTAGTGTGTGGATACTGTTGATAACACACTGATGTTTTTAGCTGTTGCCAAGCAGTCAAGGACTTTTCGATTTCTTATACTGCCCTGAAAATGAGAAGTAGAGGGACAACAAGAAGCCGGGAGAGAACACCACCAGGACAGCTGACCCAAACTGCCCAAATGGATATTCCAAACCATATGATGTCAAGCTCAGTATATAACTGGTGGATGGGCTCGAGAACTTGCTGATCATTGGATTTGTGTGTCAAGCAATAGTACTGTGCATCACTTGTATATTCTGTTATTATCTTCCTTTTCTGCACTATTAATCTGTCTTTATCTGAACCTTTGAGTTTTAACTTTTTTTTTGCTTTTCAATTCTCTTCCCCCAACACACTGGGGGTGGGGAGTGAGCAAAAGGTTGTCTGATTTTTTAGCTGCCTGCTGTGTTAAAGCACAGCAGGAAGAAATATTGTAAATATACTGAATAAGTAATGGCAGCAGGCAGAAAGAGTAGGCATTCAAACGTATACTGTAGTTGGAGCAGTCATTGATATTATCACTGTCTGTGGTATATTCTGGTTGGGTGAAATGTTATGGCATTTTTCCAGACTTGGTTCCCTTCCTTGTCTTTACCTTCTTTCCAGACTTGGTCAACTCCAGATCAGTCTGATTGAAAAGGAGTACTTGAATTTTCAATACTTTAAGGGGGGTAGAAAGTACATGTTGGAGGTAGGAAAATTGTGGTCTGTGAAAATATTTCTAAAATACTTTTTCTAATCAAAAGTATTATCTATATCATTTAATTATGTTCCACTATGGTGAGGATATGAACTTGATGAAGTTTTCAACCTCAGCTCAGCAGTGAGTGTGACTTTTGAATGTATATGACTGTGTACCAGCAGTGCATTAAGACTTCCAAGAGAACACAGCCTCAAAAACGAGTCTAAATCTAAGTGTGGGGCTTTTAGGTCTCAATTTAGCTAGCACAGCTGAAAATGAGGTGTGAGTGTCATGTAGATGCAAAAAGATGCTGAGGTGATTCCAGTTTGCTGGAATGCAAAATGAGATCTAATTGCTGGTCGAAGTCAGACTGCTGCTGCCTAGAGTGAAGGTGAAATTTCCTAAGAGTGATGTAACCAAGCCCTGGAACAAATTAAGAAAGGGGGGAGAGTAGTATGTTTTATCAACACTTGAAGTCCTCAGAGGACTTGATTCAGTTTCTTACATACAGAACATTTCCAAGGCAGCTGAAGCTAAAGGTCTCTGAAAGATCTGGATGAGGCTGGTCTGACATAGGATTACAGGTATTTTTGCCTTTCTGGAGGAGACAAATAAGATCCCACCCACCCCTCTCCCCCAGCATCTAAAACAACCTAACTATCTACATGCAGTGGAAGCAAACACTATATGCCAGTCTGTCTTTAATCCAAATGCAGAGAGAAATTACTTGGTATGTGGTATTCATTCCCTTCTTGGGGAGAACATGAAGATCCACACTGGTTTCAGTGTGTTCCTAACCCTTTTGGAATGGAAATCTGTAACCAAATCTCATGTTTCAGGGCTTTAGCCTGCAGGACTTGGGAAGGATTTATTGTTTATTTTCCTCTGAGGCACCAGATCTTTTCCCAGCTGGAGACATGATACCGGAGGTAGAACAGTGCTTGGATGTGGTACATAAAAATCCTCTTTTGCAGATGACTGGCTGGTCAAACTGATTTGATTACCAGACTTGTGAAGACATTTTTCTTCTGCATCATTTGGTAAGGCCCAGAACCAAAATAAGGCATGTTGCCTGAAAGGGTAAAGCAGGAAAAGCCCTGTGGTGCAGCAACTTGAAGGAAGTATCTGAGCCCAGTTGCAGGCAGGACTTCAGGGCAAGATTCTAATATTTAACCCAACCATGAGTTCAGTTTCCCAGCTTTCTCACCTCTCTGTCAATAGGACTGGATCTACTAGGCTGGGCCTCACTTAAACCCAGGGCAGTTTCTAGCATTAAGCAGACGGCATGCTTCCCCCTAAAAGCCTTGGTTTTTTTGGATGCCCAAGGTTATTTTGGCTGTTTATTCTGCTATTCCATGGATGCTTTATTCCATCCTCTGAGAATGAGCCTCTCCTACCTTGCCATGAAGTGCCACAAAGAGACAAGAGCCCCATTAAATGTGTAAAGAAAACCTTCCTCATCAAGCAGGGGATGCTCTGGGGTTTGCTGGCAACTGTGTGCCACAAGGTAAAGAAAGACTAGTGATTACCTAAATGAAAAAATAATTTTGGTTGCTAATGCTCTAAGGCATTGGTCTCAAAACCTGCAAGATGCCTGTTGCCCTGTAGGAATCTGTCACTGTCAAAGCCTGAGGAAAATAACGGGGGGATGGGGGATAGAGGGAAATGTATGGACTGAGGTAGTGAGTGCTACCAGCAGGAATGGGATGCTTCTTTCAAAGCTCACAGAAATGGTGTGCCCAGATCTTCTAGAGGATTTGTAAGTCTTACTGCTTCTAGCTAACTGCTCTCAAGCTGTATGGGAATCTGGAATAATGCTCAACAGCAGGATCTTTTCAACCCACTGAAACAAAATAGCTGTCTTGAAACTGCTTGTTGACAGAAATCACAGGTTTTCAGTTAAGCTTACCTTGAAAAAAGGCTTGCTTTCCAGGGAAACGTTTTTCTTGAAACCTATTTCTTGAAATCCAAAATGTTTCCATCTGAATAAGCTGAAGGGGGTGATGTGAGAACTTGTAGGTATTGTACAGCCTCACATCCCCATTCACTTCTCCAGTTTGTGTGTCCCACGTTAGGAATTAGGAAGTAGAGCTTTGGTGATGCAGCAGCTCTCATCTGGAAAAAGGGAAATCATCTGTATCATGGGGCAATATGGGAAATGAGAGTATGAGACCTGGAATTCCACCTCCCAGGGCACCATGCAGCAGCTCTTCCTAATGGAAATATTTTGGGGTTTGGTTGAAATGTTTTGGTATTTGAGTTTCAGCCAAAACATTGAAATTTTTCCTTTGAAAGATTGAGATGAGAACTATTTTGTATTTCAAAAGTTTTGCCCTGGAAAAATAAAGCATTTTCCAACCAGCTCTACAGAAGATCACAAAAATTACTTTTTTCCTTTTTTGGTGACCATTTAAACAGCTGTTAGAGGATTAAGATAGATGCTACAAGCAAGGAAAAAAAACCAAAACATAGTGATGGCCTAATGTTTTAAGAACAATGCTTTGTCTATGTCAGTGAATTGTGTAGGTAAGTGCTAAGTGTCACTTGCCTGCTATGTATGAAACTGGGCCATGAAAGGTTATGAAGGCTTGTTGTCTTTCTGTTGTGTGTAGGATATTATTTGTAATCAGTCAGTGTCAAGATATACAGTATTTCAGTTTAACTTGGTTTTTGAAAATGCTGGCTGTCTCACTTAGAATATTCCTCTGCCCTTCTTTTGTCTCACCTTTACTCTTAAGGGAAGAGACCAGAGGTTTAATCTCTTGGCCTGCACACTTGTAACTTTTACATTGTCTTGAATGTACCTGACTGCTTTTACAATACCTACGGATCAGCACAGAGGCTGTTTTTCTGTGTACATTCTTTGTAGCTATGAGTACTCATCAAATATGTTGGATAGAATGAATAAAGCCTAAAGTATGAACATCTCTCCCTCTTTTACAGTTTCATTCAGTTCACTACCTACAGAAGGTAATTGGCAATGTTAGGAGCCAGTCACCCATCCAGGCTCTGATACAGGCTGTATAATGTCCCTTAAATAAGTTTTGACTTGTCTAGTGATTCTTATTGCTCTACTCAGGCATGAGCCAAACTAGCAGCAACCGTGTGTGTGCGCGCTGCTCTGGCGTACCACTCAACACGTACTTCGCAAGCAAACAGCTTGCATTCTCCGGGTAGAGGATTTGCTCTGTCAAGAGTAAAGATACAGGAAAAAAGTGACTGTGGAGAGGGCTCTTTGAGGGACAAGCTTACAAAGAGCTCATCTCTGTGCGATATTTAAGCAGAGCTGTAGTCCTGTAACATGTGCAGATGCAAGTCTTTGTATGGACAGCCTCGATCAAAAATGTCTTTTTCCGCTTAAGGCATGTCACCAGCATACAAGGAAAAACACTAATTTTTTAGAGACTTAATGATATATTGTGGCTGGGCCATTGATAATTATGGTCTACATAAATCCCAAGACAAGGTTGAAGCTATCCTTAAGGCACCCTGACCACAAAGCATGTCATAACGATATTTCTTTGTGAAGATGGTTGGTTATAGGTTTTTACCTAACATTACAACAGCAGTTCATCCTGAGTAAAGGTGGTGAAGTGGTATCTGTCCACATATGCTTGTGTCAGAGTAAAGGCACAAACTGTTGTTTGAGGCACCACCTGGTTTTGGTGCACCATTGACTGTGTTGTTGCATCATCTCACCATAAGAAAGACTGAATTGTGTTTATATTAAGTTTTCAATATTTCATTTTTATGGTGTTGAGGCTTCATCAAGTTGATAGAGAAGACTCAAGATTCTATAAAAAGTTAAAAAAAAAGTTAAAATCTGCTACAGCTCTGCTACAAATCACCAACTTTTCACTATCCTATCATAGGGATGCTTGACACTGGTGTGGCATAACTGGAGTGGGCAATATTCTGTGGTTGCTGTTACAAGATGGAGGTGAGAATGTACTAGCCAGTGATGGTTGCTTTATGTGTCACCATTGATGGGGCAAAGGAAGGGTACAGATCTGGAGACAGTTAAAATATCCCGTCTTGCACTGCTTGAAGATTGGTAGAAACAGAAGCCAGCACACCTGGAGAAGTTCAAGTTATTCATCTTACAAAATATATCAAAGCTATCTGGGACTTGGGAATTAGTGTGGATGTTGGTAGATCACCTACAAGAAGTGCGTTTTGAATCTACTTCATGTGTGTTCTGAAAATCAAGTAATTCAGCCAGTCTTAGCACAGAAGATGGAAGAATAAGGCAGCTCTAATCATTTTTGGTGATTTACCCCTAAAGGATCCCAGTTTGTCTGCTCTGCCAAATGTCTTGCATGACCTCTTTGGTAGCTACTGCAAATGGATTGACATATATATCAACAACTTGTGCTGTGTTACCTACTGTGAGAATTCATGTAATGCTATTATAAATAGCGCTATAGTGTATCTGTGGGTTGTAAGTTAGACTCCTTCCTGGACTTAGTTAAGTGTGATCCACATAGGGACGTTGGGTTTTTTGAATGTTTTGTGCTTTTTGTCTTAGACAAGTGACTTACTGGGCACAATTATTTAATTGCTGGTGGTGGTAGAGCTCTTGCAAAAGAGAGAGATCCCAGAGATAATCCCAGTAACTGCATCTGACTTATCCTCTAATCGTTTAGAAGTGGTAGTGTTTGCAACACCAGGAATCAAGCACAATTTCCATAGAAATTTCCATGTCAGTGCTGTGCCTTCAGAGCACGGAACATCTGATAGTCACACATGGTGACACTTGATATTGCAAGTGAACTTCTGTTACTATGAATGACCAAAGTATTCATAGTAGAGATCTTATACTGAAAAAGTTCTACTACGAAGTGCAGGCACTGCTCCAGAGCCTGTAAGACATTATTTAAACAAAAGTTATCATTTACCTCTTGAAATTAATTTGTGGATGAAAATTTAATTATAGTTATGCATATATAGATTTTTTGTTCTTTTCCCATTAGGACATGAGGAAAATATTGAGTAGTTACTAGCTGGGTACACAGCATTGTGCTTCCAAAACCAACCGAGCATTGATGTGCTTGTATCTGTGTGTAGATACACAACAGTATTGGTGTGAAGCATGGCAGCCTGAGCAACTTTTGTTACTTTAATATTGTCTGTGATGTCCCTTCTCACGCAGTTTGCCTTGTTCCTACTTAATCACTAATACTAAAACTGCCTTATACTTTTGGCTTCTTTTGATTCCTCCTTACTGATCAAGATCAAGCTCCTTGCCTTTGTTGACTTCCCTGGACGCTGTACTCTTGAAAAGTAGCAGCACAGCAGATGTTACAAAAGGTAGCATGATGCCTTAAACTGCCCTTCAGGCAACATTTTACAACTAGTATATTTTTGGGGGGATGGGAAGGATATTCAAGATCACCTTCAAAGTTTAGCATTTAGTAAACCCCATCTGTGGTTCTTACCACTTTTCTTGCTGTTTTGTCCAGTCTTAGTGACTTAGTCTGTATTTTTGAATAGGCTTTTCCTCCTGCTTGCTGTTCCTGGCTGGTCTGTGTGTTTGTTGACAATTTTTCTGTCATGGGAGTAACTCCATTATATGTGTTCTGCCAACTAACCTATAATTTTGATTATGTACCGGTGAAAAGGAGGAACTGAAAGCATTTCCCATACTTCTTGCCTGAACATGCAGACATCAGCAAATCAACTCTCCATTTCCCTTTTTGGCCCTTGCATAACCCTGTTATCACTACCCACATTCCCTTCCCAGGGGTTAGGCTTTTCTCCAGGTCACCATGTTCTCCCTGGTTGCCCTGACATTACTTCAACAGTTGTATGCACACGACCCCAGTCCTAGCAATCTCTTCTCAGTAATCCTTGTTTCTGTGTCTGATGACTCTCTCCACCCCTTTGCTTTGGGAGGGACAGAAGAGCCTGAGGAGGGAAAGCAGAATTGAGGAATGAGCCAGCAAGCTAAAGAATAATCATTGGGATGGTGGGAAACTGTAGTTCAGTGTTAAGCAGTGCTTGTGATTTGTTAGGCGAGCTGCCGTGTTCAGCCTGAGTTATTGGAGTGCTGCAGTGTACAGTTTCCACCGTTGAGTATGTCTGCTAGGAGTTCAAGGAGGTTTTACAGTCTGTCTTGCACCTAAATTATTTCAAGTGGCATAGAACCCCTTCAAATGGGGCAGTTGCTGGAGGACTCATGCTAATGACATGGGTGGTCTGGGGATTACTAAAGTGACTTTGAGTCATTTTAATTTTCCTTTTTATGTCTACCTGTGTGGCTCTACAGGAAGGGGCATAATGAGGGAAGCACTCATTAAATGTGGAAAAGGGATCTAGTTACCCATTTTCAGGTGTGTTGACATGCATAGATCCTATGTGAAAAAGTCAATGTATAAATGAAGGGAAAAATACATTTAATACGAATGTTTGAAATTCTGCAGGCTTTGCACCTGCCTTGCAGAATGACATATGACAGGTAAGGGGGGGCAGAGAGAGGGAATTAAACAAATTATGCTAATGAAACACGTGAAACCTAAAATAACAGTGAGAATTTTTATGCATCAACAATGCCTTATACTGTAGAAGTTTAACTGCTGGGGAACAAAGCCTTTTGAAGTCAAAGGTTTTCCACATGTCCAAAGGATGCATGACCTCTGTTACTCTAGTAGTGAAACCTGTGATGGTGTTGCTCACGTTCCTCTGCAGGCATCTTGGTATAGGAGTGCCAGCATCTTACTTTCTCTGTTGCAGCATGAGACAGGGAGAAGTGACTTGTCCAAGATGAGGTATGCAGCTGTTTGTAGGTGTTGGGAGTTCCTCACATCAGCCATGACACTTCTCTGCCCCTATTCCCCACCCTTCTGTTCTCTGGCTGCCCAGGATGGTTATGTGGTAGCTCCCAATTCCTAAATCCAGCAGGTTCCCTGAAGTTGTTACTACCACCCATTCTGCATTTGTGTTTGAGATGGACACCGTTCATCCTGGGGGCTTTAGATGCTGCTGAAGTGAAGGTATATGATACTTGGGCACACACATTTACACATGCTTCTGCCTGTGCTTTACCTAACTTTCTGAAGAGTTAGACAGTCCAAATATACTACCCTTGGATCAGAAGGAAGTAAGTTCACACCTTTGCAAGTCATGGCTAGTAATGAAAATATAGCATCTCCTACATGATTTGTGTTCTAGCCCGTACACAGTTTTTTTTCCCACATAATTCTTACTGCATCAGTACAAAGATACCTACATTTTATGAGTACACCTGCACCGTCTGTCTCTTACTTACCTCAGTGGTGCAGGATCAGGCACCCTCTGTGAAGAAATACACTGGCTACAGTTTCTATTTTGTGTCATTTTCTGTGTGGAAGTGCACCAGCAGGTAACACAATAAGTGAACACATGGTAGGAAAATTGACCAGTGCACAAAAGAGATCCTGGATGACATTAAACAAATGGCCCAAAGTAGCTTTAGAAACGGTTTCATGCATCTTGGGCTGTTAGCTGTTTTATGTTTCCTGTCTGGAACAGAGAGAGAGACGGGGCAAAAGACTCGGGGCCTTGTTTATGCTCATGTGTTTATCGTATCAGAGACATTTAAGTAGGAGGATATGACAGGTTTTCAAGGGGACAAGGTATGACTCAAGCCCAGGTGCAGCTTATTTTCCATGAAATGCATCACTTGCCTATTAGACATAGATTTACTGGCAGCCAAAACAAATCTTGGCAAAGTTGGCATTCTTCTTTACCGTAAATGAATGGCATCTTGGCATGTTATTGTTATTTTACAAATGTAACAGGTGTTGTTGATTTCTGCTGGATAACCTGCTGTTTAAGGGGCATTATTTAACTTATCCATACAGATAAGTGGGCTGCTAAACCAAATTCATCCCAGGTGTAAGGGCAACCATTTTTTTGGTTCCTGAACTAAAGATTCTTATCCTAAAACTTATTACAGCTGGACAGATGTTACTCTGTTCATCCTAAAATAATGGATTTTGAGGTGTTTGCTTCAAGGAGTTGAGCCTTTTTCTTTTTGCCTTTCCTTAATAATTCTAATACTTCCTATTTGTGTTTGTTCAGGAACAAGTGGTATAGTAAGCACATAAAAAACATGTATCTGAACTTTGCATTCTCTCAAAAATAAACACTGTGCTGTGGACTTGCCAGGAATCTAGGTCACAAATGGGATTTCAGCCTGCAAGTGCTCCTGCGCTGTGTAAGGTAAAAAAAGGCTTGTTGGAAGAACTTGGAGAAATCATTTGGATCATAAATATGTTTTAAAAATCAACGTCCTTTGAGAGGACACTGCAGTGTTGTAAAACTAATGAAGAACTGTCTGTAGACCTCACTGACTTCTTTCCCCCCACCCCCTGTTTTTTGTGGGGAGGAACCAAGCGCTTCTGTAGATGCTGGAAGTTAAATCCTAAAGAATGGTATTTCCAGGTTGCCTGCCAGTATTGGGTGCTGCATGCAGCACAGCAGATAAGATCTGCTGTACAGTTTAAGATATTTGAACACTCCCAACATTTTTTCATGCTTCCAAAGAGAGAAATACCACAGACCTGAGGTTACGGGTGTCTGTCTTGGGTTTGGTGGGAGGGAACAGATTCATCCAGTCACCCCACGGCACTGAATCACTATTTCCAGAAATGTTACCTCCTGAGTCAGTCAGTAATTTGGGGGTATCCACAAGTCCATGCCTGTAGGTGGGTATATAAGTACCCACTTGCATCTAGTGTAAATACCACTGGCAGGATAACTTCTGTGTGAACACATCCTTCACAAGCTCAAGTTAGTGTTGCCTCAGTGGGTTATGCTAAAAACTGTCCCCAGTTACCTTTATCTGTGGATGGACACAGCTTGACTGACTTACTAGTTTATGACCTGAATCATGATAAGTGTTTTACAGTTATTTCAACTTCCATCATTCATGATTCATCAAAATGACACGCAGTGGAGCCCCACATGATCATGTTCCCAGATTCTGTACTTCTTGGTTTGGTCCTGACTGTAATTGCTGGTCTTACCCATAAGAGAGTTTCTGAAAGGTTTTTTTTCTCCCCAAAAGAAATGAAGGTGGAGCAACACTTCTTTCTGTGTGGCTTTGTGAATGAAATTTGATAGTTGCATGTACTTTAAAACATGCTATAGGTAAGAGAGCCTTTTTAGAGGTTTATTTGTTACTGCAGACTCCAACTGATATGGTCACCTCATGCTTGATGCTGTATTCATAACACTGAAACTGGTTCCAGGACTCCAGAGCCTTATAAACTCAGGCAAGGAAGAAAATACGTTGGAAAATACTATCAGCCCCATTTCACAAATACACAGCAGGCTTACAAGGCAAAGTGAGTGGCAGTAGGTGACACAGAGACACTCTGACAGAAGTGGGAACTGTCTGGTTTTAGAAAAGTGGTGAAATTCACTCTTTTACTTAAAGCCTGAAATCTGTGGCAACTTGTGTTCAGATTCAGCATTTGGTACTTACTGATAAAACTGATGAAATTTGGATAGGTTAATAACAAGGGCCAGCAAGAGCCTTGGAGTAAGTGTATCCACTGTGCTGGGCAGAAAAAACAGTCAACAAAGCAGAAACCTTTTTACTCTCCCCCTGCCAAGCAGCCCACAATACACCTGATCCTAATGGCTGTATCTTTTTGTGGTTTCTTGCATTGTGCTATGTTTATTGGTGTAGGATTTGGGCACCTCCTATGCCATTAGTGATATCATATAGGATCTCTTCAGGAGAGTGATGTATGGCTTTGGATTCTACTCTGTGTGCCAAGTGAGGTTTTTAAATTTGTCTCTAATCTGTAACTCTAATGTGTTCGCCCATTCATTAATCCCCTTAGCAAAACGAAGAGGGAAGGAAAAAGCGGTTGTCTGGTTGTTCTGTTCTCTTGGTGTGTTCTTTAGGGGCTATTTGTGAACAGAAGGTGAAACTCTGCCTTTGTATCTGTGTGTGTTCCTGTAGGATCTTGAGCTTTTCCTGGACCGAAGCTTCCCACCCATAGGCAGCTCTAGTGTCCACATCTGTGTGTAGCTTTTCACAAAAGCTACCTCCTGGCCCAGATATCCAACAAACTCAGCCTGAATTTTGTGTTATAAATTGAAACATACCCAAACGGGTTTGGGTTTTGCTATGAGATGACCTGGCAATTCAGTTGTGGCATGCTGTTTTTCTTTCTCGTGTGACAAATTTAGTTATTTTTCACCCACACCCCTTGCAAATTTACAGTGGCTTCACAAATAGCTTTCCCCTTGTTGCTTCCTACTAATTCACTTAAATTTCTCTTAACTCTTCTTCTGGCCAGCTTTTCTCCTGCAGTCTTTGTGTATTGGTGATATACCATTCCTTTATCCAAAGACTGAGGTATTGAGGCTGACATCAGATGCTCAGCTAGCTTGGTAAATGCAGCTGTATAAACTAGAAGCCATCTTTTCCCTCCCCGCGACACTCTTTAGGGTCTAGGACTCTTAGGCCAGCTGTTGTCCTCTTCTGTACCTTTAATCCAGTTGTTTCTTGCTGTGTGAGCTGCTTTTGTCAGACAGTGGGGTTGGCATTTTGCTTGCATGAACTGAGTATTTGTGTTGCAAAATATGCCTCCATGAGACATACTGTGCAGATGGCAAACAATAGCGGTCTCCAGCCAGGGAGGGAATCCATTTGTCACTGTTTCATCATCAGTTCACATTGTGTTGCCTTTGGACAAACCCATTCATCAGGACCGGTTCCAAACTGCTGGTTTTTGCCAGGGATGCTGCACCGACCCCATCTGTTTAAGTGCAAGTTCTGCTTCCACAGTTTCTAGCACTGCTCTGTATTTCTGATAAAATTACATCTAAAAAGACTACCTGAGGTCAGCAGCCTGTTTGCAGGTGATGTTGAGTTTTGAACTCTGAGGTGAATGTTTGCAATGAGGACAGAATCTGGAACCTTTTTCTGACAGCGTGGTCAGAGTAAGTGAGAATAGATGGCTTTTATTTCCTAATACCAAGAAGGACATGAACCGTCCATGTTCCATCCTCTTCATGTTGCCAACTACACCTGCCAAATACTTCCTACTGAACAGAGACAGTCTTCATGGATCTTGTGTAAATGTTTGGATAAAGGTGTGAAAAGGAGGGTGAGGAAGAAGTATTTTGTACTTATTGTGGTAATAATGAAGTTCTGACTGGATTCAAGATTTTCTTTCCAATGTACCGTCTACTCCCTATAGTTTTTTTTAGGCTGTGTTCGTACCTGTTGATGTACTGATATCTTCAGAAGAATGCAATCTCTGAAGGCCAGGAGGAACATCTGTGGTCATGTAGATAGCTTTACAAAGTTTCAGAGCATAGGACTGGATCCTACAGATGAGGAAAAGTGATACTCAGCATCAGGTAGCTGCATCACTAGATCCAGTAAGTAGTGCTAAGTACCCCAAGAGCTCAGATGGGCAGGTGTGTACTGCACTGTCTGTCCTGCTGCCTCCAAGGAGTTGGTTCTTCAGATAGGGGCAGGACTTGGCACTTGGCTGTGTCCAGAAATGGTTTTGCCAGCACCAGATTAGTCTGATAACTCTCTGGTTCTGCAAATTTTGCGTGTTTTGAAATGAGGCGATCAAGATTTTTGTTTATGTATTAAAAAACAAAACAAAAAAAAACCCCAAAACACCCAACCAACAAAAAAAAAAAAAACCAACCAAAAAAACCGAACAACAAGAAGCTGAAGGTATTCAATTTTGGGTGTCCTGAAATAAGAATGCAGCTAGAAGAGAGGGGCTGCAGAGTTCATGCATGAAGTCAGAATGTGCTGGGGTGGGAGGTTTTAACCGGAGATCGAAGCAAGGAGCTGTCAAAGGCTGAGGGTTATCTAGGAACACTGGTGTGGGGACTCTGTCTTGGAGGCACTGAGTTTTCTGGCCAGGGTGTTTACAACAGTAAGTGAGCGGATGCTGTTAATCAGAACAATATGGAGCAGGCGAGTACCCTTCATACTGCAGGGCTTTTTCTTTTCTTTTCCTCCTCTCCTCTCCATGTATGTCATAGACTATGTGAGGGCTTGGTGGTTTGAAATCAGTGAAGATAGGCTGTGTTACGACAGACGGGGGCATGGCACATGTAGACTTTATTATGAGACCTGTAAATAAACCAAGTGTTCTGTATACCGAGAAATCATGGAAAGGGGTAGTGTTTCACCAGGAAGCTGACAGCACCGCAGTGGGCCACAATTAAGACCCTAAAATATGTAACAGCATTTTTATGACATCAAAGTACTGTTGCCGCACAAGGCAGCATTTATGAAAAGATCCCTACTCTTCACCCTGCAATCATGATGTACATATTGGCAATAAGGAAGTCAGCAATAGCTATTTACTGCTCTCCTGCAGCTGTGGACTTATAACTTAGGTCCCTAATTAAGTAGAAGCAGGGCTAACCACGAAGCACACCACAGTGCCTAAAATGGCTTTCATACTGCGGAAATCTGGTGTTTGGTTACTCCAGAGTGGTTGGGGGTTTTTTTTCCCCCCTTGAAAACTAAATTTGCACATTCAGAAATAATTATCTGGAGATTAAAAAAAAAATGCTGTCTTGATGCTCCATGAGATCTAAAGAGCTTCTCATGGAAAGCATTTAAAATAAAAATCCCGCTCTATATGGGAGATATTGACACCAGCCCCATCTTAGTCATCAAATGTGAGCGATTGTTAGCAGAGAAACTAGTCATGCTGCACAAAAGAGATCACAGTGTGTGTGTAAATCTGCATAACCTAATTGACTATCTTGGGAACGTGATCTTCAGCTGTAAAAACCCGCTTTTGACAAAACAATAAAGTTAAAAAGGAATGTCCCATCATTATGTTCCTTAAATGTCACAGGAACTGCAGTAAGTGCATCTTGGCAGCAGCAAGCCTACATCATTAGTGCCTCTCCTGGTTGCTTTTAGTTTTTTTGTTCCACATGGCCTGACTTGACAGGACAACAAATAGGCCTTTGCATCTGTACGTGTTTATTAGTGGATTTTATCGTTGGACATCAAGGAAATTGAGTCTCATCTAAAGGTTTATGACTGTACACATCTGTGGATTTTACTACCCCCCTTTCAAACAAACAACAGCAGCAGAAAATTATTTTTGGAAAGTACAGTTTAAGATTGAATAATCATTTGATGTTCTGAGAATTCCTTGGTTGTTTGTCCAAATAATTGCTGAACATTTGTTGACCAATTTAGTTTTTGGGCTGGGGGTGGGTAGGAAGCTGGGGGTGCAGGCTTGCTTTGGCCTTGCATGAAAAGGTGATTTGTGTAGTCATAGCCTTCCTCTCTATGCCCAGCACAACCAGCTTTTGTTGGATCGTGTGGAAAGATGACGTGTCATTGGGAATAACCACCATGGTACCTACAGAAATTCTGGATGATAACATGCAAAGGAATGCAGGGTGGGGAGAGTGGCTGTGTGTTAAACTGGGATGTAATATTGCCCTGTGTGAAGATTTCAACATGTGCTGGGTCTGCTGGCTCAAAAGAGAGCCTGAGATCCAGCTAAGGTAAAGCAAGGCCTGAACAATCTGCGCGCCTCGCTCATTTAAATTATTGATGTTATTAGTGGGGCTATACAGTTTGTTCGAGTCTTCTTCATAATCAAAGTATTGCTAGTTGCTATGCTAGGAGAATCATGCCCAAAGCTATTGTCTGAACTATCACATTGTTTGATTTTTTTAATTTTACTTTTTAAAAGCAGAATCCTGAAGGGAACTTTGGAACTAGCAGCTGAGTGTGAAGCAAAATGAAACGATGTGCACCTAACATTTGAAAGGGGCTTAAACAACAATTTTGGGTGAATTGCTGCCTATTTATTCTTCACATTGTGTCATGTGGTAACCCAAAGAAGACAGCTTATATACCTACACTCTGAAATATTTTGCTGCTGATAACAATTTGAGGTTTGTACATCCCTGTGCCTTTCATTAGAAGAGGACAGTCCAAGGTGTGAAAATGAAGGTCTGCTTTGATGGATTATGCTTTGTTCATGAATACTTTAATGGCTTAAATAGGGGAGGACTGGAAGCTGATTTTTTAAAATTAATTTTGTTTTAAGGGTTTTTTTCTGATTGGGGAGCTGGATGGAGCGGGATTTTTCCCAAACAGAAGATTCTTGCTATTGGTCTTATACAAAGAATGTAGTTTCATGAAAACATACATCTTCAACCTACTTTTTCAGCTTGCAAGTGCTTCAGTTGAGATGAACTTTTTAGATGGAGAGACTAACTGGTATAAATGGTCTGAGATGGTGCTTGTTATTCCTTGGTTTGTAGTGAGGAAATAGGATTCTTGGTGACCTTACAGCTTGACTTTATTCTGATGAAAGCTTATGTATGCACTTTGAGGTAGGTAGTATGCACTTTCACATACCAACTCTTAAGAGGAAGTGTCTGGAGAGAGAGGTGGGATACATGATGCTTCCCTGAAGAGAGGACTCTCCTCTCTACCCACTGTGCTCATGGTGGTATTTCTTTGATGCCCACCTTGGAACAAAAGTTGCTTGGACTCCTGTGCAACTGCCCAAGGTTGTGACAGGGCCTGGAGAGGGGCCAGGGCCTCCATACAGACCTCCCAAGTCCCTGTTCTGTGGCCTGACCTCAAGACCAGATTGCATTGTCATTGTTTTGTTTAAATGGTGGTGTCTGGAGAAAGAGAAAGCTGCTTGTAGGACTAAAATAAGAGTAATCTTAGAAGATCTGATGGTTAAACATCTTGGGGCCCAGCAAGAAGCCCCAAGAGCAAGTCTGCAGGACAGAGGATGGAGCACTACTTGTGCCATTTGGCACAATGGACAGAGGATGGAGCACTACTTGTGCCATTTGGTGAGCTATTGCAGCCAGCTCATTTAACAGTTATGTAAAGGCAAAGTTTAAAGAAACAGTTGCTTGCTGGGAATAATAAATGCATGTTTTTCCCTATACCACACAGTGCAAGTGAAACTGCCACTGAGGTGAAGAAAGCCTGTGGCAGTCCCTCTTCTCAGTCATTTGTAAACCTTTGAATGAGTTCCCAATGTGAATTGTTACTCCGCTCTGGAGTGGGCTACTTCTTGGCCAGCTCAAAGAAGCCCCAGAAAATATTGCACCCATATGCTCTTTTTTTTTTTTACATTCTCATTAAGTTTATAAACCCCACAAATTTAGACCATCTGTCCTATAAATGTTTCTAAACTACACCAAGATGAAAAAGCTGTTCTAGCTTTTTGATATAAGCGGTCAGCAAACCAAACACAAAACCAGAGCAAAGCAAATATTTTCTTGTCATACATGCTTCCCAACCGTGACGGATGAACTGTTATTTTTTGATGTGTGCTTGGATCCAAATTTTGGAGAGAAATGCCTTCTAGATATGTGCACTTAACACCAAACCAGCTTGATATGAAGAATTCTTGTTGGGGAGGGGGAAAGAGAGGGAAAGTTGTACCACATGCTGCCCATGGACTATATGAAAGAAGCTGTTTCTTCAATCTTCCAACTGCACCTTATGACTGCTATACCAAAGCCATCCCTGACATGGGCCTGTTCTTATGGTAAGGTGTTCACACTTCTATTCACCCATTTCTCTCTTGGATGTTAATCCTGGGATATTTATTGCCTCCATGTGAGACTCTAAAGGGATGTTGGAACACAATAATGAAGATGGGCTGTTCACAGTGCTTAATTGACAGGTCTGATTAAGCCTCGGTCCTTGTTCACAGGAAAACTCAACTGTAACTTGTGTATTGTGAAAAGACTCATCAAAGCAAGCGGTAGAAAATGAAAATCTCATTTGAGATCCCTTTTTTTTTTTTTCCCCCTGATGTTTCCATAGACACAGCAAATTCCTAGCCTAAACACTTTAGGAATGAAAAGGTGCTGTTTAAATTGTACACCTTGCTTTGGCATTTACAGTTAAAGGGAAGAAAACTCTCTTCTGATTATGGCCAGCAACATTTTTATTTTCCTTTGCTATTGGCACATTGCTGCTGTGTCAGATTTTCTCGCAAATAAACTGCAGAGAAGAAGACTCCACAACCTCTCTGGGCAGCCTGTTCCAGTGCTCCATCACCCTCACAGTAAAAAAACTTTTTCCTTACATTCACATGGAACTTCCTCTGTACCATTGACCCATTGCCCCTTGTCCTGTTGCTGGCTGTCATTGAGAAGTGTGCTTGGCTCCGTTCTCCTGACATTCACCCTTTACATATTTATAAATGTTAATGAGGTCACCCCTCAGTCTCCTTCAAGCTGAAGAGACCAGTTCCCTCAGCCTTTCCTCGTAAGGAAGATGTTCCACTCCATCATCTTGGTGGCCCTGCACTGGGCTATTTCAAGGAGTTCTATGTCCTTCTTGAATTGAGGGGCCCAGAACTGGACACAATATTCCAGGTGAGGTCTCACCAGGGCAGAGTAGAGGGAGAGAAGGACCTCTCTTGACCTATTAGCCACCCCTTCTCATACACCCTCGGATGCCACTGACCTTCTTGGCCATGAGGGCACATTGCTGGCTCATGGTCATCCTGCTGTCCAGGACCCCCAGGTCCCTCTCACCTGCACTACTCTCCAGAAAGCCAGTCCCCAACCTATACTGGTACCTGGGCTTGTTTCTCCCCAAATACAAGGCCCTACACTTGTCCTTGTTAAATTTCTTTTATAATAAAGGCAGTTGTATGTCCAAGCAGTGCTGGTGATTTGGCACCTCTGTATTCATCTTGCCTCCCTTAGGCTATTTTCTGTGCTGATATCCATTGAGCTGCCTTTATCATCTGGAGGAGTTATAGACACTGCTTGAATTCATCTGATTTGTTTTAATCCTCTACTTTGGAGGTGAAAAATGACTTAAAAGAGTATCATTTTCTATCCTAATTATAGGAGTAATTAAGATTAATAACTTGTAGGTGCCTGCATTTGAGCTGAGGAATGCATTCTACCTGTCAGTTCTGCACTGGATGGCCACTTCCTTTTGTCAGTAAAACTGGTGGAAAAAAGCTGAGCTGTGTCCAACACTGTCATGGCTTCCTCACTCTTTCATGATATTTGACATTTCTCCATCTTTGCCCGGCCCAAATCTGATCCAAACCAAATTTCTTTCCTGACGGTTATCTGTGGATTATGCATCCTGGCCTTAAGGCAGTTTTACTCCAGGAGAGCAGGGGTCAGGGTGCTAGAACACACTGTATTATTGCCTTGCAGCAGAAAGTACGGCATGTGCTGACAGCATTGGATCCTGAGGAGCTGCCTGCCTGTTCAGTGGCAGGGCTGGTCTCTGCTCATTCCTGCTGTTTAAGCAAGATTCTTGCAAAAAAACCCAAAACAAAACTGCAGACAAATAAATAAGACCCCCAAAACCCCAACCCACAGTCAGGTGAATAATGTTGTTGACCAGTGATTCAAATTCAGTCTCCGTTTGTGCCATGAATGATCTTGTTTTGTGTCAGTAGGCAAAGGAGGGGAGTGCATCCACAGAGAGTTGTTCCTAATAAAACATGTTGCCGGGGTTCCAGTGCTGCTGTTTTTCTTTTAGGAGCAATCCCACTTCACTGCTGTGATCATTTAGCTTGCTCTTTAACCCCAGGGTAGTGCTCTACCTAACTGTCTCAGAAGAAAATGGTATGTTTTAGTACCTCTGTTGAAGTGGTCCCTGGACAAAACAGTTACTTCGATGATGAAACAGATGACTGCTGTGGAAGGTTGGGACAAATTGGTCAATAGTTTTGGCTAAAGACCTTGTGTGGCTAGAAGAGATGCTGAAACTTTCACTGTTTTATCGGCTTACATGTCTTTTTGAAAAATTGAAATGTCTAATGTAGGTTTAATCTGCAAAGAACCTTTAGGCTTTAAATTTCTACATCAAAATTTGAACATATAAATGAACCTAAGTAAGGAGAAGTGTAAAAGGTTACAGATCAATTTATTTTGTCAATGCAAGGTTTAAAGTTTATGGCTTCAAGCAAAAATAATTTGAAATCCAATATCTTGGGCTGATTGGGAACAATTTTTTCTTTGCAAACCCCAAAGTTTACTACCTTTTTCCCATGGTCACCTAATGGAAAAGTTCACTACTGCTGCAGAAGAAATGCTGCATTCTGTACTGTGACTCTGTGGGCAGATGGGTTGTGCAGTGCATTGAGATGTCTTGTAGTATGTGTCCCGTTTCCTACCAGGTAGATTCATAGGAGTCTCTGTAGTGAGAAGAGAGGATTTTAGATTTACGACTTGGTGGGAGTTTCATAGATCTTCTGACTTCTACAGTCCTCTGTGGACATCTTCTAGTGTTTTGTAGGAACTGGAATTGCATAATCAGGCTAAGATTGTAGGCTTAAAATTTGTACATGCAAGTAATTAAAAATTGTAAACTGATACACCTATATATGAAAACTTTATATGGGCACAAGTGCTCACACACCAGACAAGGATCTGAATTCACTAATGAATCAACTTACTAATCCGCCAGGCTCAGCAGCCGATCAGCAGTTCTTGATAAATCAGGTTAATAAAAAAAGACAAATTCTGGAACAGCTCTTAAGTGAAAGAGAAGGATTGAAAAGAAACATTTGGGAACTAAGGGAGAGGGCATGGGGGCAGAAATGTAAACCCACAAAGAAGCCATTTTTCAAAAGATTTGGAGAAATCATTGTCTTCCCCTTTTTTCCCTACCTCCCCCCAAAATAGTTGAAATACAATTTGTTAGTGTTCTTTCAAAGGCTTGAAAAGTTTGGCATGCATCAGGCTAGCTGACAAAAGTTTTCTGTCCACTCATCTACAAAAAATAAACAGGAAAGTTTGCATTTTCATTCCATCCAGCCAAAACCAATTACAGAGCTTTATTGCTTTCCTGTGATTTCCCTCCATGCAAAAGCACAGGTACTCAAACAACAGAAACAAAGGTCAGAATTTAAGTGGGGTCATTTATATAAGTGGAAGCATTGCCTTGACCTTTATTTTTATTTTTAGCCAGGCTTTTTAGCAACAATATAGCTGACTTGAATCCCAGGTTTATATCCAGGTGGGCAGTCATCCTGATGCCTTATGCCCTGTGGAGCTTCTTTCAGGTTTTGGCAGCTTGTGAGGGTTTTCTGGAGGAGGCCGGGAAGGGAGGAGGAGCAGAGGTGTAGTGTATTCTCTCTGATTATGAAACAGCTTAGGAATTTGGGACACCACTGAAGTTCTCTGGTTGGTTGTTAGTGATGTAAGCTAATATCTTTGCCAGTAATGTCCAGTAGCTGCCTGCTGAATTTGTAATGTATTGATGTAACTACTTCTAGCAAGTTGCATTTTGTTCTTTACAGCATGTTCCTTCCTTTAAAGAAGGAAAATATTGTATTTCACTGCATGGGGGTAATAGTTGTCTTTTAAAGGAACTAGGATAACTACAGCCCAATACTGCTGGACCAGGAAAACACAGAGAATTAGTCTTAGGAGCTGGATTCAGTTGTTGCACTGTCCATGGCATTCAAGTACCTGCAACAGATTCCTTCAGTATTTGGCCACTGGAACCTACAATTAATGTTTGTATTCTGCAAATTCTTACAATTTCTTCTCTGGCTAATTCTGTTTGACAGTGGGAAGGATGGTTCCTACTCTATCTGGTGTCTATATCTGCTTTACTTCTCTCTGGAACCTTAGACGTCCTCAATTGCAATACATACAGTAACCCTTAGTTGCTGAGTTTGAATTTTTCTTCCCCCTCCCTCCCTTCTGATGTGTCTGAATCTGCACAATTAGAGGCACTTGTCTCTCACCTCGGATGTGGACAGAGTTATGTGAAGAAGATTAATTTTTAATAGCTTTTCTACTTTGAAATGCAGTAAAGTATCCAGGTGTTGGAGGGACCATATGAATATAGAATTGAACTGGTATGAAAGGTTCTGCTGTAGTATTTTAATCACATGGTTGAATTGTACAAGCAAAGATGTGATTGTCAGCTTTTACATTGCTTGGTGTCATAACATCCTTTGACTGCTTTGCACACAGATCAGTAGCTTTGGCAAAGCCCCAGAGCAGACTGTGGTACCTGACACCAGGTTATTTCTTACTCTGTGTGAAACTCTGTTTAAGCTGTGTGTTCTTTAGCAGTTATAATTTTGCACTCATGGGTGTTGGAGACATATGGGTAAGAAGACATAACCCTGCAGATAGTTCTTCTTGATCTTTGGACCTCCTGTGCCATCGGGTGCAGATACAAAATCAAGCTTCATGGTAGCACTTGTGGAGTTAGTGCCACAGAGACTAGTATTTGTTTGTATCAGTGGCATGGATTTGTCTGTTGTGCCCTCTATCTGTGGTTTTGGGTGAGTAAACTAAAATCAGGGATAATTTTTTTAGATATACTTAAGAGTGCATCACTAAAATTCACTGCTGTTAATAAGGAGAAATAATGCATAACTTTGTTTTCTGTCTCTTTCTGAACTCGTGCTTCCTCCCAGCAATTCTTGTGACTGAAACAGCAGAGGACCCTGCTTCTGAGTTACCAGATGTATTTCCAGCTACCCCCATCTCCAGTGCACAGGCATCACTTGAGTTTCCAAACCCAGGAACTGATCCCCAAGCCCTCAGAAATTAACAGGAAGCATTTCTGGTAACTACAGCAAAATCTGCATCAGCCGTGAGCTTCAGAAAGTCTACTTTTGTTTTCCTCACCTCTCAAAAATAAAGCAGGTGACTGTTGCCAGCAGCAGTGACAGGTCTCATACAGACCTGGGTTTTCTCCAAGAGACACACGTTGTCTGCCAGAGGATACATCCTCCAGTAAGGGGTTTGTCCAGATTTGTTGTATCTGCAGTGTTTGCTTTCTGACAGCTTTGTGTATACATACAAAGTCAGGTTTCCCAGTCCCATGTCAGAAGAGGACCACCAACTGACCCTGATGTATGTGGATTTAAAGAGACAAAATTTTTGGTGTGCAAACTTTTCTCTTGACAGAATAGCTTCAGTTGACTTAGTCTTAGAGTGAGCTAGATGAGCTGCAAAGAAAGGAAGCTGTTGGTCTGTTTCACTAGCACACAAACCTAGCAATTTTCTGGATTCTATGTGACTTTTTGGTTGATGAGAAATTGTGGATGATGGTGTTGGACAATGTATCCCTCTTCAATTCCACCTTAAATTGAGTACTCCTCATGCCTTTGCATGACAGTGTGTGAAGGAACAAGGTTATAATGAGAAAGGAGTTCACAGAGAGGTTAATAATTTTATAATTAACACTGGCTGGGTGATAAGCAAATTGGTATTCAAATATGCAAAGTAGAGAGGAAAAATTCCTGTTAGTTTTTTGGGTTGCTATTAGTAGGCCTTCGTCTTCTTTTTTTTTTTTTTTGTGATGAAGAACAGCTGTGGATTAGCACAGGGTAATCGGAGACAGTAGACAACCTGGTAGGGTCGTTGTGCACTGCTCCTTTGAAATGCTCAAGTTTATGGGGTGTCAGAGCAAGCTGGGGCATGAACCGACTGGGCTGAGTTATAACAATAGTTCAAATCACAAAGGGTTGAATCATCAGCTGGTTGAGATCAGCGGAGCTCTGCAGTGCAGATAAATCCATTTATTCCAGGTGGGGATTTGCCCCCAAAAGCTTTATCCTTCTATCTGCCAATTTTCTATCAGCACAAAAATTTGATGTGATCTTAGTTGGGTAAATGAGTGTTACAGTCACCCCAAATGAGTGTTTCTGTAATGGAAAGATTTTAAAAGATGACCACATTGAGCCATGACCTCATTTTTAGAAATAAGCAAAGACTGCTGGTTTTGTGCAAGTTGTGTTTTGAAAGATTACTTTTTTCCTAAATTGGAGATTGCTTATTAAAAAACATAACTTTTATTTTTTTCAATCAACATGATTAATCAACAGAAGTATTTTCTTTTTTTTTGTTTGTTTTTTGTTTCTTTAGTGTATGGCTTTACTTTTTTTTTTTATTCACTCCCCTGTCCACAGGTTGGTCTTCCTGGGTTTTTTTAACTACCTAAATTGAAAAAATACAGTGGGAAAAAATAGAAGAGAAAAAATAAATGGTGGAACAGGGAAGTCAGAAAAATATTTTTAAGGAGAGAAGTAGTGGGATGAATTAAAATGCAAAAAAAATATTGATCACATTGAAAGAAAAAGAAATTTTTAAAAACCTGTCACTTAGAATTTATTTTTTCCCACTAGCTCAAATTCCAGTTTATTTTTGGACATAAAATATGAGACCTTGTCTATTAGTCTATAGCACGTTCCAGTGTTTTACAGTGTTTTTGCATTGTCTGTTCTCTGTCGTGTCCCCTTGAATATCAGTGGTTTGAGTTTTATTACTGGGTTTGTTTTTTTTTTTAAGTTATGCTGTACTTATTCAGTTCAATGAAAGTCATGTGAAATAAAATCCTAGACTACTATTGAACATCTCAGCCAAGTGCTTGTGCAGGTGAAACAAATGTATTTAGTGTTGTTGCCTCCGTGTGTCAGACTGTGGACTCTAAAGTTCACTCCTCCAAGTCATGAAGCAAGTTCAGGGGCAAACCCTGCCTGTCAATGCAAGGCTTCTGCATTCACTTCTTTAGTTTCTCCCACCTAAATAAAACCCCAGATAAGCAGGGTAAATGGTTTGAGGACCTTTCTCTTCCTTTTCCACCCATGCTTGAAATTGCTGTAGATGTGTCCTAGTACAGAACAGGAATAGGTTGTGGTTTTTTAAATCATAAAAAATGTCTCAGAAAGAGCACTGACCAGCAATTCAGTTTTCAGTGAGGATTGTGAGAGGTTCCACACAGAGCCTTTTCTTCTCTTGCAGCTTCCCCTACATGAGCTTGTTTAGTCAGAGAATCAATCCCGAGCATAGATTATTAGCTTTCCTTAACCAAACTGAGGTCTTTTTATAGATCCTGCAATGCTCCATGTTTTCTGTGACTGTCCAGCCCATGTCCATCAGCTTCCTCCATCTCTGGAGAGTGAGGAAGAAAGCCAGTACACAGTTGGAGGCTTTGCATTGGCATCTTCGTAAGGATCTGTGTATCCCTGCCCTTGCTTTCAGCATCCTGTCTTTGCCAGACTGCCTTAGCCTTATTTCAGGGTGTCATGGCCAAATATTACATATTCAGATCTTGTCTCACATAAGTTTGGAAGGAAAAGTAATCATAAACCACTGTATTTTATTTATAATGAGCTTGATCAGAATCAAAGTCAAGTTTCCTTTTAGCTTAATGAGTTCACATCTGCAGTCCAGCAGGCAGACTGGTTGTGTCTGTGCAGTAGTGCTGACGAGGGTAAGAGCTAATCAGCTCTGTCTCGTGTTGGGATTAGGAGTCAAATGCCAAGACTCTTACTGTCCCCTAGTTCCTGGAGTTTCAGCTTGGTGGAGAGGGTGACGTTACCGGTGCCTGCGGGGAGGGTATGAAATTCCTCCCAGTCAGCAGCATGCTGTAACAAGAGGTTCACCAGTCAAAGTGCAAATTCTGGGTCAGAGTCAGTCAAAGTCAAGAGGATAAAATAAACAGGGAAAGGGTGGCCCATTTTTAATGAAGTTCTCTGCGTACGTGAATTAATTCAGAGTTTATTTTGGGTGACACCAGCCAAAGGTCTTGTCCATGGACACCCTTTAGGCATGTCTGACCAGAGTGGTCCATCCCTTCTGGCAAAATTGGGCATTTGGGAAGAGTCATTCCCAGAAGTTGAGTATAGATTTGGCCAAGCCTTCTCCAGCATCACCTGTTATTATCTTAGGGAACATATGTAAAGCTGGACTTCCTATTCACCACTTCAGAGTCCTGTACTGATAACAAAAATCTGAATGATAGCTCATTAATTTTTAAAAAGAATTTTTTTTACTTGCATGTGTATTAGGAGGGTTTGTTATTTTTTTCAAATTAGCAATGGGTAGCCATGGGAATTCATGTGCTCTTAAAACAAAAATATAGAAAGAACTGAAAGCATCCCAAATGTTGTTACCAAATATATAGGATAATATACTACTTTGAAACTTCAGTATTTTTTCCTATAATTAGTACTAGAGTTTGCTTGGGTTTTTTCTATTGCAAAACTCGTAGTTTATGCAACTGATGTCAGTAGAACTATGCTAATCTGTGTCAGCTGCTCTGACATTTTGCTTATGATTTTTGCCTTGGCAAAACACATATATAACATTGTTTTTCCCAGAAGATTTAGCTGAATACTCTCAAAGTCATTATTGACTATTGCTGGGGTTAGCCAAGTAGGACTAAGATTTCTTTCAGTAGTGGAAACATTGATCATTAGGGTGAAACAGATTGTATTTTGCTGAAAGAGAAGTTACTTCTGTTTATTTGTAGAGCATAAACATCCCACAGGTCTGTTCAGAGTTACAGTGGTGTAAATCCATTATAGCTGAGCGGAGACTCCAGCCCGGTATTTTTCAATGAGTGATATTCACCTGTTTGCCTAAATGATGCCAGGTGGGCAGGACCAACTTTTATAACTAAAACTCCCCATAAACAGAGCTTGACTTCCACTCCTCTTTGAATTTTCATAGTGCAGGTCCCGAGAAAGAGGGGGACATCTGTAGCTTTGTGGTGGGGCATGACGGCAGGTGAAGGAACAATCATTTGTCCTTATCATTTTGAACAGATTTGCCTGCTCATGAGACCATGGACCACCCGAGGGGGAAATTAAGTTACACTAAATTTTGAAAAGGTGAAACACAAAGCCTGACCCTGTTTTGGCAGCAGAGCACCTTTTGCAAACCACTGGCCTCAACTTCAGCAGGCCCTTTGACTCCTCCCAGTAATACTGACTTACACCAGTTTGACCATGTAGCGTACAAGCTAGTAGGGGTTGTATGGATCCTGCTACGGTGTGGTGGAGCAGGATCTGCAGCAGATAAGGAACCTGGACAGTAGATGGAAGCAGCAAGGTTTGGTGTGATGTGTGTGGTGGTGATGGAAGGGAAATGGATATTGAGTGGAGAAAAGTCACAGGAGAGGCTGTGTCAAGCATAGGAAATCTCAGTAATTTGGGTATGGGTATTAAACCTGTCTCCTGAATTCATCTGAGGGTACAGGCTAATGAGGGAAGGTGATTATGAGAATTTCCTCTCTTGTTTATAAGAGATTTCAGAACTGTGTCTGGCTGAAGTCTGGCATTTTGCAGTAGGTGAGTCTGCCTTGTTTAAAATGCCAAATAATCAGCTCACAGAAAGGTCTTCAGCTTTATTGTGAGCAAACTGAAATTTCTGCAGAAACAGTAAGACTCAAGAGGAGGAATTGCAGTAATCCTTCCTGGCTGTAACAGAAACAGGTCCAATGATTTCCAGGTCTGCAGAAGCCTGGCAAGATTGAGTGTTAGCTCGAGTCCTGAAAACACAGCAAGCTGGCACCAGAAGGTTGTGGTTTCAAGGGAAACTCATCTGTTTGGCAGATGTGCAGACAGGTAGTTAGAATCTTCCCCAGGAATGGCACACAGCAAGGTTTTATCTATGTTGTAAGTCAATGGTTGTATACGTGACCTTTACTGTCTGTTTGAAAATCAATTGGAAAACTGATGTGCAAGAATGTCCCATCCGTGCAGTAGTGCTAAGGTCACCCACTAAAAAAAAGCTCTTCAGTTATGATGAAAAAGCTCAAAAAAGCTCTTCAGTTATGATGTCCTTCCTGTAGAGCTCTAGTTTGGGCAAATATCCCATGGCTGGAGGTTTTGGGATTCTTTGTTGTTTTTTTAATGTGCTCCTGTTCTTTTAATATGTGACTTTTTTTTATTTTTTTATAATGAATTCCTAAATACTGGATGTGCCCCCTTTACTCCTTGTGGAGGCAGTGTCTTCAGCTGACAATAAACATATGACCTAACCTGGTGTAAGCAGGGAACCTTCTCTGTTGTGGGGTTTTTGGTGGGTGGCTTTTGTGTTGGGACTTAGGTTTGTTTTGGTTTACCTGTGCAACAAATGGAAAAGAGACAGATCCAGACAACTCAGAAATTACTCCTTGAAGGGCTAATGGTTTTTTGGCTCTTCCTATGACACATCCACAAGCCAGGCTATATCTCAGGGAAAACTAAGTGCTCATATAAAATACAAATCCTTATGTGACACCCTTATCTGCCCCATTTGGGTGTTCCTATGTATGTTGTCACTGTGGGTGAGGTACAGGGGATCTTCCACTGCTGGGAAAACCTGACAGCTGCTCCTCAGGACCTGTGCAAGACTGCTGCCATGCTCCTGGCCGTGGGAGGAAAGGCAGGCTTCTCTCTTTAATAACCTGTCAGCTAAGATGAGCCAACAAAGTGGGATGAGCAGACAGCCACTAACCACATCTCCTTATTTAGGCTCATAGTTGGGTTTCAATTTAGGACACGGTGCTTTTTTGCCAGTTCCAAGGTATTCTCATAGAGCCCATTTTGGGGGCTTTTAGAAAACTTTTTGTTCCAGCCATCATCAGTTGTAAATCTTTGGTCAGGCAAACTGGTTTTGGTGCAAACAACTGGTCTGTAATAAAGCATACTTGACCTTCTTTAAATTCTTCAGATCAAACTGCTCAGACATTTTGTCACTCTCCTTCCTGACTCTTGGTGGCAAAGTGTCAGTAGTAATCTGTTCTGTACAAGTTTACAAAGCTTTTGGTGTTCTAATTGATGATATTTATGGTTGATGTGATGGTTTCAGCAAGCCAAGAGTATACTCAGTGTAAAGACACTATACTCTGTGATGACCATTCACAGAAGTCAGGTCTTACAGGCAGCGCTAGGTAAAGGCTGACCAAGGCCTGGCAGCAATCCAAGGAAACTGGAGTTCCTATCAAGGACAGCTTCCCAGAGGAAACCATCTGTCTCCCTTTATGTTGACGTGGATGCTTTGCTCCATTCTAACTCCAGGGCTTGTAGCTGATGAATTCCCAGCACTCCTGTAAGGTGTCCTGTATGTTGAGTCTTGGCAGCTCATGACATCGTTACATGGCAGATGGATTTGGCTGGAAGACTGCGGCTTACTTCTGTTCAGGTTTCTTGTACTCTAGCTTTCCATAATAAATGTCTTACTATAAATTCTTGGCTGACCAAGGAAGTTTGGCTAATCCTAACTTCTGGATGCTTATCAAAACCAAAGCTTGAATTTCATCCACTGTGAATCCTAGTCTATTTTTAATGCTGCTGTTTGGAAGCATGGCTCCATGTGCTCTTAATAAAATAGTGGAAACAACACGCAGCAACTTTGTAAACAAACTTAAAAACTATTATTTATTTTTTAAGAGCCAACTTATTTGTAAATAATCTACACCAGATGTTGGCCATGACATAAATTTCCACTATTAATACCTTTTTATATGGCTTTGGATAAATTGCAAGTCTGTGCCTCAGTTCCCCACCCAAAAAAAAAGGTGTGGTAGCTTCTGAGGACAGTAATGCTTCAGCAGCAAGGGTTATTTAAATGAGTAAGAGATTACATTTGTGCTTAGGCCACAGTGATGGAACCTAGAGGCTCTCTAAAGCATATTTCTAATACAAAATAGCCATGACGTTTGGACCTGTAGCAAAGGTGGGGACAGTCTAGTCTGCTTATATACTTAGTATATGTTTTGCATAAGGCTACTGTGTTGAAGTCACTAGCTTAGTAGTTGGGGCAGAGCCTGGCCTAGTCATGCTTACAGGTTGGCTGTGCTAGAAAGAAGCCTGAGGAGGTACACCTCCTTGGAATACTTCCAAGGTGTGATTTTGATTTAAGGGCAAGATTTTCCACAGCTGGAGCCTGAAGTCAAGATGCTGTGTAAGATTTGCACCTAGAAGCTGAATTCTTGTAACAGTCACTTGTTTTGGTGTCAAAGTTGGAACTGTTGGGAGTGAAGTTGTTCCAAGACCCTTTGTGTTCTGGTGACATTGAGAGGCAGTAGTGGAAAGGAAATACATGTTCCTTCAGTTACAAAACAAATCATACCAGAGTAGTTTTCCTAGACCTCGGCTGGACCCCCAGCAATGCAGGCAGGGTTGTGTCTCACCTTCTTGCTGGGTTTCAGGTCATTACACCTCAAAATAAATTCCTAAACCACTCAGTGCAAGTTCTGCTCTATTCACAAATGTAAGGTGTAAAGTGAGACACCGGCTTGGATGCACAATTTTGAAGAGCGTGTGTCCTAAATCAGTGTCTCTCTTCAGTGAGACGTGTTTGCCTACCTCACAGCCCTTGCACAGCTTTTGTTGCTGAGCATTTCCTTTCATCAAAAGCTTCTGTTTCCTCCTAATAATGAAAATATCAAAACCTTATTCTGGTCTCCTTTCAGTGCTGACTTGGTATGGATTTCAGATTAGTTTATTTGCTTTTCCATCACCATATGTAAAGACGCATGAAAGCCAAAGGAGCAAAGATCAGCTTTGCAGATCAGCTCTAATATAAAGCTTCCCAGCTCTGAAGTCAGGAAGACCAAATGTGTCCGATAGAGCAGCAGCTCAGCTCCCCTCTGACGTCCCTCAAGGAGGGATTAAAGAGTCTCTGTATTGTTAGGCAGAGTTTAAAAAACCCCCACAATTTCATTCATCACCACGCAAAGCTGTGGAGTGGATTGTAGCTGCGCACCTGCAGCTGAGTTCCTGCTTGACCTTTCTTGTTATCCCTGCCAAAAAATAGATCTTGACAATAAATTCAGAAGAAGCTGGTATGGTTTAGAAAACAATAGTGGTGTCTCATTTCTCCTTTATTATTTCCACATCTGAGGGGTGAGTGTGAAAGAGGAAGCCCATGTGCAGGTGGACATGGAATGGGTAAAGGTTTCACCCTATGCTTGGTGGAACGGGGTAGATGCAACTCACTTCAATTCTGAGGACTTTTTCTGCCTGAACTAAGCTTTTTTTTTTTTTTAATAGGGAGGACATTTCCTCTCATAGTCTGTGACTGTTTTTCCCCTTTAAAATTAAGTGCAGTTTATTGAAACACTTTCAAAACACTTTATTTTCATTGTTAACGTGTATGTTTTTGCTAAAACATAAGCTGCTAATGATGGCTATTCCTATAAAAGTGTTTCCTGGGGGGTAAGGAAAGGTCCCTAAGCACTTCTAGTCTGTCAGGCTTTTATGCCTTCGAGTTTGCTTTCCTTCCAGTTGGCTTTTTCCCCTTTGGGGATGGGCTGGAGGGGAATGGGATGCAAATACTACTGCAAACCCAGGATAGGCTTTTTAGAGTTGGTACTCGGGCTGGAAGTTTACTCCATTATATTTACTGATGAGTAAACAACTTCATTATATTTACTGATGAGTAAACAGCTTGAGGGGCTGGTCTGTCTCCTCTCCCCCAGGTTTGAGTTGGGATGCAGGGGTATAAGTTCAGGTCTGTGCTCCCAGCTCTGCAGAGCACACATGGTCAGAGATGTGCTGCTGCTGGCAGCTGGCTCTAGCAAAGGGCTTAGCTGCCAAAGGGTGCACCTTTCCTCCCCTTTCAGTGGCTGTCTCTGGATACCGAGTTCTTGTCACCAAGTCAGTCCAGCCAAGCTGCCTGCACAGTTTCCTTCTCTTCTTGCAGGACCATGCCTTTTTCTTTCTATCACAACTCCATCCTGCAAACACTTTCCAAAGGCTTTTCCATATACATTTGCTTGTACTTAGTCATATTTTTTCCTCTGTCACATCACCTCTCCCCTTAATATAAAGAAGAAAGGAAGGATTGGTTCTGCCCTCCCCTTTTGTAGTGTACAAAGATGTGTCTAACCTTAGCACAAGTTTTATCCAAAGCCTGCTGGATTCAATGAGCCTTTGGCTCACGTTCCAAATTGCTTGAATTCCCACTCTTCTGTTCTCCAATGTACCACCTCTCTTTTATCACTTACAGCTCATGCCCTGTATTTGCAGTGTCTCTTTCCCAAAGCATATTCATTAGGAGCAGAACATATGTAGAAAGGTACCATGTAAGAAAAACATTAATAAATCCCTCAACTAATTGGATTCTCCACTAAACATAAATCTGGTTAACCTGTGAACAGGGCTAAACCCTGAATGCAAGATTGATACCTGGGAATGTCAGGTGGTTGCCTCTGGGACAGGTCCCCCTTAGATATAAAGCAACAGATGAAAATTGTCTCTGTATTTTGCAGACCTGCCCCAACACTTGCAGATCTGCCCCAGCACTGGTTTATGGTGAAGCATGTCCAACCTGTAAGTAACCTTTTGTTTTCAGAAACCAGCCTCTTGTATTTGTAGTACTCTAGCTTTACGTAAAAGTGAGATTCAGACTAGGTCTGTTGGTTAAGTGGTCTGACCTGAATCTTTTGTTCCCCTCTTTGTTGTGTATGCAACCATATATAGCACTGGAGGGACTGGTTATGCTCTCACTGAGGTCTGTGAGATGATCACTACTGGTAGTAGTGGAACTGAGTTGTACTTCTTGCTCCTGAATTGATGCCACTTGGTGGTTCTGGTTTTCAAGCAGAGCTTCACCTTGTGACTGAGGCTGCTTTCAGGAAGGGTCCTGTGGGTAAATGTGAAGTCACAGAAGGTGTAAGTTAGACACCATTCAGCACAGGGACTATCTTGAGTCAACTGCAGAACTACACCTGAGTTCAGGGAGGAGGAGGATGGGCTGTTTTGTCCATAGACCAGAAAGGGAAGCGTTTGTCTGGTATTAAGGTACTTGTGTCTTTAATTTAATTTTTCAGTGTAATTTACAGACTTTTCCACACTCCTTATCTCAGTGTTTTCAGAAAATCTAGCCCTTTATTCCAAAGCAAAGAAAAAAACTTCCTTCTTGCCCTCAATTTTCTTACCCTTTGCACCCTCTTTCAGTTTGGGCAAACAGAATCATAGAGGTTAAAGCTTTCCCAAAGTAATTTTATGACTAGGGGGAAAAATGTAATTACTATGTTCAAAGAAAATATTTTTTCTAATTAAAACTCCAATTTTCCATGTGGATGGGGAAGTAAAATTTAACATCTGTAGTTGTAGTGAAGTGCATGGACAAAACTGCACAGATAGCAGCCCTGTGACTGAGCAAGTGGACACAGCAAGAAAGCTCAGGCTTTGCAGGCTGCATAGGCAGGGACTGCTCTTTAGCATCCCTTGGAGATGCTATTATTTGGCTTTTTCCTCCTTTTATTGTGAAATATTCCTCTCTTCCTTCTGTACATCTATTTAGATAATTTGGAAAAATATGTGAGAAAAGCAGGGAGGGTAAGCCCAAATAAAACTTAATTGGTTTTGAACCAGCTTATTTTTTTACCTTGAAGTGTTTGGAAAGGACTTGCTTTACCCCCCTGCGGAGGGGAGGAGGGGGCATGTTGGCCACCTGTAGCTGTGCTAATCCAGCATATCACTGCTGAATAGTCAGTCTGATGCTCAGTAGACTTCCCAGCGATTTAAAAGTGTGAACTTGGCTCTGAAATTTAAGAATACAGATACAGAGCCAGGTGAATGAGGTACATGACCACAAGATTTAGAGAATAACTGTGACTTCCCTCCGTCCATCCATGTGTTCGTGGTGAAGACTTCCCTTCAAAGGGAAGAGCAAAGACACAAAGAAGGCTCTGTAGCTTTCACAGTGGTTGTCCTCTTTCAGGGTGTTTTTTCACTGCTCTAAAGGCATATTTCATGGGACACTTCACAGAATCAATGCAGCTCATCAGCAAATGGGTGCTATGTGCACCAGGCCTGTAAGAGGGCAGGCGTTTGTTTTTCTCTGCATTTCAGGGGCTTTCAGTCCTGCACCAACACTGAACCTCTCATCCTTCTGCAGATCAAGTTCAGGTTTTTTGCACAACCTGAAAGGTGTGCAGCAAATTGGAATTTATTCTATAGAATACAGTCTCTGATTAAAATTCTGACAGGATGTGTTCTGTTCTGATTCTGACATGACAGGGCGCAGCTGATTAATAAGCATCAGGCACTAAAGTGCAGAGATGAAGCTATGTCGATCAAAAGGCTTAAATTATCTTTTCCTGTTTATTTTTTCCTACACATCTGAGTGTGTATAGAAGCCCTTTTAGAGGGCTATTTTAGAGGTTTTAGATAATGTTTGTTTAAAAATACTTAAACTACCAGCTCCATAGGGTAGGCTTTCCCTTATAAAACAAATAGCCACCCATTTGATAACGATTAGTGCAATAGGAGACACATGCAAAACCAGGCCAGCACACAGGCGGCACACGAGTGTCCGTGCCTTGCACTTAGGCAGCAGTTTTGCCAGTGTTACGGAGTCACCCCCAGGTTCTCCAGCTCAGTGGATAGGCCTCCAGCAGCCCTGAGAGATTGGCTGAAAAAACAGGAAGGTGTTTGGGGTGGCTCACTCTTTGTTTCCCTCTTCCTTCTTGTTTCCCTCTACCTTCTGAGCCTACTTTTGTGTTCTCCCTGCTGGCCAGAGATGAATTTTTCTGCTTGTTGTAATCAGAAAACACTAGAAGGGGCAAAAATTCTGGCCAGAATGTTCCTCCAACAGGAGGAACAGCGCAAAAATGGCGCTATAGATTGATCAGGCTGCACGTGGTTCAGCAGCCAGCAGTAATGCCCTAGCTTGCTATCACACTGATCATCCATGGGCCATTCCTACCTAATTTTTTAAATTATTTTTTTTAAATCTAGCCTTCTATCGGTGCGTTATTTCCTGGTATATGTTTTCACTGACTTAAACTTGTGATAAAGTAGGTCCAAATATGTTGGTCTTCATGTGTATGTAGCTAAATGAGTATGATGTAGATACTTCTCCCTGTTTAATCTGTTTTAATGGTGGAGTGTTTGTAGACCCCCTCAGTATGTGTTTTATTTTGCTGTATTTATTTTTTTATGATGCCTAGTTCAGTAGAAACATGCTAACACTTGGGACCTCTAAGAACTGCTGTAATACAAATATCAGTAAACATAAATGTGGAAAAAGAAGAAAACTGACCTACCAATGGGCCTAGGATGGAATTTGAAGCTTATGCACCTTGCTGTCATCTAGGGAGGTGACTGTGGTCTTCTGTTGCCCCAGCTCCTACATTACATCTGCTTTAGAATCCTGCATGTGAAAACAAATTGCTGTGTTTTAATTCTCTTTCTAGAGTACTAGAAAAGTATTTTGTAGAAGACCTTGCACAGTGACTCCAACTAAACCTGGCAGGAGTTATTTTGCACAGGGAACTGTTACATTATTTTGCTGGTTTAACTTGTTCCTTCTCCAGGAGGATTTACTTTTGTGGTGTTGGCACAGATTTTTATTACTGAAATCTCCTAAATGTAGACACTGTTGCCTAATTTTATGTTAAGGAAACCAGACTCCCATTGATTCCAGGTAGTGTACAGTCAAGGGACTATACTCTTAATGACCACATCAGTTCACACTATTCTTAATAATGACTACACCAGTTCACACTTACTGCTGGTTTGGTCTCAGACAGGTTTAAATACTTAGTTGTTTAATCTTTGATAAGCCATTTAGAACAAAGTCATAACAGGCTGAGGAACGAAGTCTGCCTGTCCCTGATCTTCAGTCCTCTGTATTTGTCACTCTGCAAAATAGTCTGTCTTAAAAGGAGGGTAACATTGCCCTGTCTACAGGACGAGATACCAGAGGCAGGGTTTTCAGGCAACGTTTTCTGAAGTATCTGTGTATGGAAAGCCAGCAGGAGAAACTCTGCCCACATTTACACATAAGCAACACAAGTTTGCAGCCAACTCAGTGCAAAATGCTGTCCTGCACGCACAAATATATTAGAAAACATGTGTGTTTTATAATGATTGTACTACTGCTTTTCAGCATGGTTTTATTTAATGAAAGTTAACATGATATATGGTAATTGTTTGTGCAGTTATGAGTCTTTGTTGACGTAAGCATGCAGTCATGAGCCCACTTCTAGCACATGGTTTTAATTCTTTCTTTGTTACTTTCATGATTTGACACTCTCAGCCAAATAAAATATTTTTTGAGAATTGATTAATGAACATTCCCTGATTTATAACAAGACTGATTTATAGAGCATTAACAAAGAATAACAAAGTTTAAGATGACTTAGTCTTCCATTTCTGGTAGCTTACTAATGTGGCAGGTGGTAGAAGATAGCAAAAACATTGTAATGAAAAAGGCACTGCAAAATTCCAGACTTCTTTCCACAGGAATCCAGAAATCGGAAAACTTTTACTACGTACACTAATATTTGTGCAGCCCTGTCGCTCAGATGACTGCAGCAGGTCTGAGCAATCTGCTATGGAAATAGTAGTTCTTATTCTTTTAATACTGTTTTCTAGGGGTGCTTAATAGTGTAGGTGTAAGTACCATCTTGCTTGAGATGGCAGTGAACTAAACTTGGTGATCTTATGAACTGACACCTTTGTACACTGGCAGTGTTGATACCTACATGTGCGCCTTCACTGAGATGGGGAGAATTAGGCAAAATGAGACACCTCATGATCTTCAGAAAGTCACTGCATACTGCATTTGGCATGGCAGCAAGGCAAGTCCTGGTCTAATAACTTTCTGGCGTGCTCCCTCTGTAGACATGATATTTGTGGAAATGTAATTACATTTCCTAAAAGAAAAAAAAATTACAACAGCATGGAAAAGAACTGCCAACTTGTGACATGAACAAATACCCTATAAGGCTGAACAATAACCCTGTTACTATCAGTTATATAATAATTCATCTTGTAGTTCTGCTGTTTGAGTTTCTTGTTAAATTAACTGAAAAAAGCCAGAAGATCCTTTTCTTCCCACGGTAACTGAAGGGTTTTTTTTAATTTTTGTATGTGAATCCACCCCATGGAGCCTGTGCCAGATGACCCACCGCTTGTGCTGCAGGTTTAATAGACTGCAATAGCAAGAACTTCTTCCACATGCCTCTTTCTGGGTGCACCTTCATCCTGACTTGGTAAAAGTGTCCCTGTCTTGGCCCAGCACTATGCCCAGCAAAGACAAAATTTCTAGAAGGCTGAGATTTTGGGGATGTATCTACCTGTCCGCTATGCTCTGAGCTCTCAGTGTAAGCTCACATCGCAGCTCCATCCCTACAACTTGGGTTGGATTCAAACCACCGACCTAGAGCAAAACAGCAATGCAGGCTGCAGCCAGCCCCTTGCTTTCTGCACAGTGGGAAGTGAGTTTGCAGACTCTTAGTTCAATTTTCTCTCTTTTTTCAGTCTCACTTTCTTGCTTTGTGCTTTGGGGTAAAATTCTTAAGCAATTTGTGCTCTGTCTTCTATCACCAGACTGAAAATATCATTAGAGATTTCTGCTAAGGTAGCAGTTCTCTAACTTGCTCTTTTGCTTCTTCTCCCATTTCAAACCATATAGAGGCAAGACATGCTTTCTTTCATTTCTTGTTTAAAAAAGTAAAATAAAATCAGCTTCAACCCTCAGCAGATGCTAAGGGCAAGTTTGAGACCAATGCTTAATTTAAGCTGCGAATCAATCCTCTGTGTTCTCTAAGTTATGGGGGGAAAATGTATCTGGGTTTTGTATATAAACGTCACCTTATACTGGGGTGAGTTAGAGCCATGCTACCAATTGAGTTCAGGTATCTGCTGAGGTTGGGATGCCCAAGACAATCACTTCTACAAGTTTTCTCAGTCCACAATGAAGATCTAGCCTTGAGCTACCTTTTCAGAGCAGCAGCTGGTTTCTCCAAGTTTCTCCAAGCAAACACATGACTTCATGCAGCTCATCTCTGGGCATAGGGATTCCTTATAGTGCTTGGGTGCCAGCAGGGTATCCAGTTTCATGGTGAAGTGTATGCCTAGACACTGGTTTCCGACCTTCCCCCTATCCCTACAGAAGGATTACTCCACTAAGGCTCTGGTGTAGTCTGGTCTCACTCTAGGGGCATGAATTTTCAAGCATTAGCCTGGTTCTGTGCTGTCAGGTTCTCATCCTGTGCTGCTGTAATTCCTGGCTCTTTAATATCACAGATTTCACAGAATTGTAGGGGTTGGAAGGGACCTTGAGAGACCATAGAGTCCAACTCCCTGCCAAAGCAGGTTCCCTAGAGCAGGTCACACAGGTCGGCATCCAGACGGGTCTTGAGTATCTCCAGAGAAGGAGACTCCACAAGCCCCCTGGGCAGCCTGTTCCTGTGCTCCGTCATGTTCACTGTGAAGAAGCTCTTCCTCACATCAGTGCAGAACCTCCTGTGGTCCAACTTGTGATAATTGCCCCTTATCCTGTCCTCACAGGCCACTGAGAAGAGCTTGGACATCTCCCTTTGTCTATAAGCCTTCTGAGGTGGAAAATCAAGGAACAGGTAGAAATAGAGAGGTGAAAGAGAATGCACATTTGGGTCTTTGCTGGAGAGCTTCTGTCTAAATCAGGTGCAAATGAAGCCCCAAAGCTTGAACCTGTGTAGGTTTTTAATGCTCAAAAGTGTCAGCAGTGATGTGGGGAGGGGCTGTTTTCAGGGCTTGGGTTCTGAAATGGCTTTTCCTTGGTATTCCCTGGACAGCAGCTATGCTTTTCCAGAGCCCTGATAGCTCAGGGAAGTACCTTAGGTCAGTGGCTGACCTGGGAGCCACCACAGATTCAGCTGAGATGCAACTGCCAAATCATGTGCCCAAAACCAAAATGACCAAATGGAAAGATCGGTGTTTCCTCCCGTAAGGCAGCTGAAGCAAAACTTTATTAACTTTTCCTAAAGTAAAGCTCACTTAACTCACCCCATACCACAGGCAGCATATATTTACTCACTCAACAGTCTGTGTATTTACTTAGCCTGTGCCTTAGTTTCTCATCTGTGAAGTTGTTAGAGTAAGACTGCTATAGCCTTGTCTGCTTAGACTTTGAGTGCTCCTGAGCCTCATAAGAGACTGTGCAGAAGCTGACAGTGAAGGGCCAGGCTCTTTTTCAGGTGCACAATGCTGCAGGTAGTTGTACTTTTACAACAGGTGTAACAGAGCCCTGCTCTGGTATTAACCAGCTTGCTGGATACAGTCAACCTGGACGCAATCACTGAATCTTGCAGAGGCGTACTTAGGTGTAGCTCTGGGGCTGGTGTCAAAGGGGTTTGTAGCACTGCTTGGTGTCTCAAGGATTACAACTGTTAGGGTAGCAGAACACCTACTTCTCATCTTAAACTGCAGAACTTTGCTGTTCTTAGCAGACTATTCTCAGACTATTGCCCTCTTATTTGTGCTGCGTTGCTCTCCCTGGCATTGCATTCTCTGAGCAGAGTAATACAATTCTGTGTATGTATCTGCATTAAGGCCCTATTCAGTGCTTAGGGCACAGCCTGGAAATAAGCCCAAAAGAAACATGAATTTGTGGATTTGGGCTACTTCTGGGAGGGGTGTGTGTGTTTGTGTGCGGGGGGTGGGGGGGGTGGATTTTTTTGTGCATGTAGTTTTATGTGGGGTTTTTTTGTGGGCGCTGTGTGTTGGTTTGTTGTTTGGTTTGGGGTTTTTTTAATAGGTTCCCCAAAGAGCTACTTTCTCAAATTTGGGATTCATCTCTCGTGTCTGAGTTGGTCTGTTTGGCATAATTGGCATGTGAATGCGTACTTGGAGAGCTTGTAAACACTGCTCTGCTAAGAGAAGAATAGAGATACAAGGTGCTAACAGACTTCAAGAATAATGCTTGGGAAAACACGGTTCAGCTTGACCTACTTTTCATTAGCTTTATTCTTTAGAAGCAAAGCAAAACAAAAGGTTCAACTATTATTAAATTTTCTGAAGGGTTTAAAAAAGCCCCAAAACGTTTCATCTGAAATGGAAACCAGGAGAAAATGCCCAAAAGCCAGACGGTGCGATACAGAAAGCAAGCATAAGATGATGACTAGTAGTCAGAATAAGTGAAATAATTGGGGGCAAACATCCAGAAAGTAAAGAGGAGATACCCTATCATCACTTTTACTAATAGCTGCGGTCCCTGTTAAGGAGTAGCAAACCAAAATTAGTTTCCTTTGCTGTTTGATAGCAGCGGAGCAATGATAGATAAAATAATGATTCTCTTGTTAACAAGTATGATTCCAGATTTACAATCCCATACAGCTGGCCTCTCAAGAGGAGTGGTCACTGGAAATAGTAGAGTTAGCTTATTTTTTGGACATGAGAGTTTTTGAAGGTGCCTGGTATTCCTGCCAGGAGACAGTGCCCTGAGCACAGTATCTGCTGCCTCTGCGACCTCAGCTACCTTAGAAATGAAAACAGTGTGTCTGCTAGGCTGGAGCAGGCTTCCCACCCTTCCTTTGCTGAGGTGCAAAGCTTGGTTACACTGTTCCCTATAGAAATGGGTCCAAGTTGCTTCCTTCAATTGTTGCACCAAGAGAACAGTCATGGTAATTTACGTATGATGGTATGGGAATGGTCAGAAATGCCACAGGGACTTTGCTGTCCCTTCTGAGTGAAGGGAACTGAGATACCAAGGGAAGCACCAACAGCAGAAAGCTTTCAGTAGGCTGGGTTTATGCTGTAGGAGCATAAATTTATGCTGTACCTCCCCCAAAGGCAGAGTTGACCCAAGGGATAGTGGAATCGTGAAGGACAACAAAGTTGTGCTGATGACACAAAACTGAGAGGGGTGGCTGACACAACAGAAGGTTGTGCTAGCATTCAGCAAGATAGGCATTCAGTAGGCTGGAGAGTTGGGCAGGGAGAAATGTAATGAGATTTAACGTGACTGCCCAGGGTTGTTGTGGAGTCTCCTTCTCTGGAGACCTTCAAGACCAATCTGGACACATTCTTATGTGATTTAATCTAAGTGATCCTGCCCTGGCAGAGGGATTGGACTAGATGAACTTTCAAGGTCCCTTCCAACTCCTAACGTTCCACGATTCCAGTTCTCTGTGATCTAAGGGGAGAGAGTCTGTCTTTCTGCTCTGCATGTTCACAGGGCTACTGTCCAGCTCAATGCTGGCCTCTGGCTACCACCATGTTACAGCTGTGAGTCACAGTGGCTGTCCCTTTGCATATACATGTATGTATATGTACAGGTGAAGTCAACTTCATTTTGGTCCCTCTTCTTTTTTCATCTGAAGTTGGATGCAAATGTGCAGAACTGGGTGAGAGTCAGCTCTCCAAGGGGGACAGTGCTGTTCTTTTGCAGTGGTTGTGGTGCTGTGTACACAACTGGGATGCGGAGGGGAACAGGCATAGACAAGGGAAGTGCTTGGCAATGATTACCGCAGCTCTGGAGTGGGGACCCAGCACTACAAAATGCTCTCTGGACATTGTACTGTTCTCTTGACCTCTGCACAAGTGCAGAAAATCCAGGGTTGCAGTCTGCTGACAAATTCAGATGACCTGCATTGTAACTGAAGGTCCTGGGGACAGGCAGCGCTGTGTTGAACAAAGACCTGCTCCTCAAGCCAGTGTCCTAACAACTGCGCATTGCTTCCTACTGAAGCACACATGTGATGCTCGAAGGAGCTGAGCAGCTATCTTCTGGGTGTCATTTTGTGCACTGCCATCCTTAAGAGACTTTATTTTTCTGCTCGTGGGGAAACACTTTCGTTGGTATTGGCATGGAGCAATGAAGACATCCGGTGGCTGGTTGTGTTAACGGCAGGTGAGTGCATGTTCCTCGCAGGGAGCCTCGCTGAGGTTTTATAGAGCCAAAGGTGCTGCGCCAGATCTTGTTAAAGTTTCCTGTTGCAGCCACACACTAAGGCTGGAAGCACACATCTCCCACGCACACCACTGCATCCTACCCCATGGGGACCGAGTTATCAAGCTGCCAGCCACTCCATCATTCCTGTTTTCCTGACTCCACTTGTATACAAAAGGGTCTGGGGAAGAGGTTTTAAGGCTGTTATATTTTTAATTCCCCCTTGCCTCCTCCCATGGCTCTTAAGCAACAGCTCATGAGGATTTCTCCTTGAAAGCTGCTAACCAGTGGACCAGATGCTCTGGTCTTTTCCTCTGGGACTCACAGCTACAAGCGCTACCAGTGACCTCTGAGGACTCCATAAAGGAACCCAAACTGCGTGCTGTTTTCCCATAGACCGTCACTGTGGAAACTACAGTCTGTCTTTGTGCTTCATTCATTTCCAATTTGGCCAGCCCTGCCACTGATATATGGACAAATGAGGAAGCAGCAGAAGAGAAAAGAGTACTTGACAGAGGAGACCGGCGAATAAAAACTGTTATGTTACGCTGTCAAGCTCAAGTGTGAATAGTGCTGCACCTGGAGAGCGCTGACAAAGGGGCTGCATTCATGCCTCGTCCCTCGTGTGTGGGAAGCCAGCAGACATAGGGGAGTTGCCGTGTCAGGAGTGTGATTCAGGAGACCTTTCTCGTTTGGGATTAATCATATGAAAGGGAGGCGTGAGTAAAAATATCCTGTTCACAAGAATATCCTGTCGGCTGGATGTATGTATTGATATTAGTTGAGTAGGGCTGCGGAGAGGTCCCAGACATCTGGGAGATGAATCATCCCCATCCAGAACTGGAGCAATTAGCTACATTTAGACCAGCAAAAGGCCTTGAAAGGTGTCTAATTGAGTGGCTTGCAACTGCGCCAGGAAACAATGTGGATTTGATAAGAATCCCGCAATTAATTTCTGTATTGACCTAGTGGGACACCATTTGCTAATGTGGACAGATTATCCTAGATAACTAATTCAATTCTTACAGCATCTACAGCAGACATGAGTGTTTTGTTAACTAGGAGGAAAGGAAAGGAGGTAGTTAATGGCAAGTCTTTCTTGCAACCCATTATTAAATTTGTGACCATTTAAACATAAAACGGTGGTTTTGGCAAGGTCAAGGCCACACATTTCTTGGGAGCATAAAGTTCAAAATTCTGCCCTGGGAACACCTATGGTTTTGAACCACTTTAAACAAGCACACATTTACTCGAGGACTAACTTAGAAGCTTAGTAAGGGAAGACATGTCAAACCCAATTTATAGGTATTTAAAAAATAGAAGCAAATTATGCTCTAGGTAGGTGTGCAAATTTCATTTCCTGAGAAAAATAGCAATCATTTCCTTTATAAATACTAAAAATAAAAGCTTTTGAGCTTACTTCAAATATTTTTTTAACAATGACAATATTTTTAAACACCAGTCTTAATAATATGAAATTGCAATATAAGTATTAAAATTCCTGCTTTTAGTTGGACCAAGAATGTGATGGCTAGACCTGAGAACTTGTTGGCAGATTATGATTGGCAAGATTAAGCCAGAATTAATTTGTGAAATCTAGAGCTTTGCAATTTATTAGCAATTATCTGTGTGTGTGTGTGTGCAGTGCTCCCCAAGAGGAATAGTTTCTATGTAACAAGTGGAAAAATAAACAGTGTTCTGGGGAGAAAGGTCTAACTCAATAAGCAGGGAGGCAGAAATGGGTTCCTTTTAACGATGGTGACTTTTGCTTTTTTTTCTTGGTGGTCATGTTAGAGGAACTCTGTAGCTTAACTAATCACATTGAATCTGTGGCTTTGCTGTCAAACCCCTTTTCTGAACAAAGGAAGTTTGTATAAAATCGTCCTTTATGAAGCAAAGAGACTTGGAGTTGCTCCTTCACAGTGGCCAGGTGTGGAGCTGGGCTGCAAAGCAGTGTGAGTTCCCTTTGTGTGAGTAGATGCCGACAGGCCAAAAGCAATTTTCTGAGCCAAGTTGTGGGAAGATGAGCTTAGAGAGGACTACCCTTGTGATAACTTCCAAGGGAGGTGCCTATTAATACAAGGGGTGGCTTGTTTTATTGTCTTAGTAATCGCCAGAAGCCTGAAGGGAAGCGTCTTCTTATCCCCATTCCCTCATACACACACACCCCACCCCCATCATCATGAATGCAAACTTCCTAATGCCATCAGACTCACTCTTGAGCCTGGCTCCACTTCTGCCAGCAAACTCTTGTCTCTTCCTCAAGGTTTATGGCAGTAGTAATGATTCCAAATAGCTCCGTGCTTTACTGCAGAGTAGGATTAGGGAGGAAGGTTAGTTTGATGACAGAGCAAGGATTAACAGGATTATTAATCTGTGGATTATTCCTGAAGATGAATGTATGGCTGATGTTTCAAGGTTTAAAATCAGCCCTCCACCTCACAAACAACTGGGAGCGAGTCTTGCCAAGTGCCTGGGCAGCACTGTGCGGTGCAGCACTTGGAGGGTGATGAGGTCCACTGCTCTTCATGCAGCTACAAGCAGTTCTCACAGTTTCAGACCCTGAGAACTTGCGCTCTCAGTAGGCAGCACAGAGGATTGAGGGGTGGGGTGGGAGTGGGTAAAGGACAATCTGGAAACGCGATGTCTGCCAAGTGGCAGAACTCATCCCTGCTCATCCCTGTCTCTGGTCAGTCAGGGTTGAATCTTTCCCTGCTTTTTTTTAAAGAAAAACACCGCATTTGATTTTTACAAGAGTCAACATTTTCTAGGAAGAAATAAAATTTTGGAGCCTCTAGTAGTTCCCTAGAAATAACATTGCAGAGTAGTTTTCAGGAATTTCAATGTGAAGTGCAAGGCCAGTCCAGACAGCAGGAAAGGCTGGAATGCTGCTGCATTAACTCACAATTGCCAAGAACTCCTAACTCTAGATAAAATCTGCTCTGTACTGAACAACTGCTGAATTTTGGCGACAAGAGTCGCATAAGTAGGTAGTCTGTAATTTGTTTCTCCAGAAGTTCTTTTAAGACAGCATGGCTTTTTGACGAAGGAGATGTTTCCATAAAACAATGTCAATTCCCCTTTCTCCTTCTCACAACCCACCCTAAAATGAAAGCCTTCAACACTCAAGAACAAACAAAACCAAGTTCTTGTGTTAACTTTCATTTATTTTTTTGAAATAAATACTTTTATCTGCCAAGGTCAAAACAACAGAGGTGTTCCAGTGGGGAATAGTCCCTTTTCCTGGCCTAAGTGACTCCATTAAAAGGTTATCCAATGGACTAGAATGCAACTCATTTAAGTGACCAGATTGTGTTTATAACATCAGTAATATATAAACTTAGACCAATTGCCACAACAGTCAGTTGAGCCCCAGAGAAGGGGGTGGCAGCTCATTCCTGTTGAGGAGTGGCTGACAGCACAAGTATTTCGGGGCCTTTTGATACCGTTAATGTGGTGGTGGATCATGTAGACAACATGATGGCAGAGTTGCCGTTGACTTTAAGTAGTTTCTGTTAGCAGCAACAAGAGCAGTAATGGGGTAGCCTAAACTGCTTTGAGTGCACTGAGGAGCTGAGGTGCTTGGCTTTGAAGCCAAATTTCAGCCTTAGGATAAGTGTCCTCCTGTAATGCACAATGATAACAGAATGTCAGTGAAGTGTTTATAATTTATTTCTGGTTATTTATTTTAATTATTAAAGTGGGAGTTTGGAGGTTTTGCTTGCTTGTTTTTTAAGGAAACAATTTTAAGCTAAATTTTAGTGGAGCTAATTGAGGGCAGCAAATTGAGCAGATGTTATTACTGTATGCAGCAAGAAAGCTTTATTTCATTGGTGGTGATACGGTAGAAGAGAGTTGGCAGAAATAAGCACATTTCTCCTGTACCTAGGCAGGTTCTGCATTTCTTGGATACTTTGGGGAAAAAAAATACCCCAAACCCGGGAAGACCATGCCTCCAGTTGATGAGTTTCTACATAATACAGTAACAGGTAGAACATAAAGGCCTGTCAGGTTTCACTCTGTTAGATTTCAGAAAGATCTTCACCGTGGTTGCTGTGGATTCCAGCTGTGGTCCTTGGCTCTGTGGTTAGATGTGCTGAGGACACAAAATGAGTAAGAGGGAAAAGATTGTGCAAGATCTTCTCCGTGCTTCTCCCTGTGTGGAGAGAAGGGATGTGAGCTTGTTTGACTTGGGTAGAAGAGTAACTCACTCATTTTGCCATGAGGACAAAGGCTGAACTTCTCTTCGGCCCAGAAGTGACACAACAGTTCTGGAAATCCCGATCAAAGAATTAATTCACAGGCTCCCAGTTCTTCAAGACGGCTCTTCTGGGCTGGACTGTTGTGTTTTAACACATCCAGGAAAACTTTGTTGTCCTTCCTGCTTCCCAGTAGGAGTTATGGGAAAACATTGGAGAATTAGTGGTACTCATGTAGTCACAGCTCAAATGTCTCATCTGTGGGGGAGCCAAGGCAAGCTAACAAGCCCACCCATTTAAGAATTCCTCTTCTGTCTGAGGTGGCAACTCAAGTTACAGCATGAGCTAACTTTGTAATGAAAAAGTGTTTAAAAAGAATGTTCCTAAGGCCTTTCAAATTTTGGAGGAAACATTAGAAATAGGTCACTTCTTCCTTTCATGATGAGATGATGTCTTTCAGTAATATTACTAACCAAACCTTTTTAGGTGAAGTAGGAAACACAAAATAAAACAATCACGTTTTCATCACTCATACTAACAGCTGTGAAAATGACCACAAACCTGTGGATTTGCTCCATTGTTGTGCAAATAGACTTTGTGTTGATTTCTGTTCATCCTTTGTGTACAGGAAGAAACATCCAGGAGCATGTTTAGTAATATTCCTGAGCTCTTGGTAATGTGAGACCTCCTTAAAGCAATGTATTAAATCTTAGCAGAGCAGGGGGAAGAGACCTCTGGTTTCTGTGTGTGAATTATGAAGTGTGTGGATTAGCGATTGGAATATTAACAAGGCTTTCTTATACTACTATTAGTTACCCTGTCAATCTTACTGCTGTAGGAGGTCATCAAGCCGAATGTGTGAGCAGACTGGGAAATGGGATGGGTGTCTCTACTACAAGAGCTGAAATTCTCTTAAAATTTGCTTCTGAGTTGCTTGATCCAGGGTATCAATGAATAGCTTTGATTTAGAAAAAATAAAAACCCAGCAGCTTTGGGTCTTGAATGTAGAGCTCCTAGAAGTTCTCACTGCATTCAGAACAGACAGAGTTGAAGGATGTCACTTTGTGGATTTAGGGCACCAATTCAAGTTGCATGCCTCAGAAAAAAGTCTTTCTGGTCTGAACGTCTGGGAATACTCCCATAGACTGAGGCTTGCTGCTTGAATACCAAGAGCTGTGCTCTGGGGGCTGGGCTACCCTGTGTAAGTAGGTGCTCACGTGTTATCTCTAGCAGCACAGATCTGGCTCAGTCCATAGGTACACTTGTCTGACCTATTCTGAGCCAGTTTAATGGGAATCTCTAACTACTAACAAAGGCTGTGAGGGGAAACAAAATTATTTGCTTCACAGTTGAGTTATCTTTGTTTCATCTTCCCATAGCTATTAATTTGCTTGAATTCCCCACACCTTTTGTATGACAGTTGTCCTTCCACCTCTGCTATCAATTCCCATATGTTTTACCTCTGGACTGAAAGTCCCCTTGTATACTGTTGAATTCTTTTCCTTGTTTCCTCACTGCTGGGAAAATGATGTTGTTCTTGCGGTTAATTTATTGTTCCTTTTTGTTTCCACCACGTGATATCATCTACTTCCACGTGTCTTTTTGATTAGATGTCAGTGATTCAGTCCGGTCTGAAACTGGCATCTGAGTCTTCCACACAGGAAATGTAGCACACGTTGGAGGTATCATCATCTGTTCACAAGACTTGAGTAATCACTCATGTAATTGGCATTTGTTGTCCTACAATTAGACTACTTTCTTAAAGATAAGAACCTCATTATAGGCTTTGCTTCAGCACTTCATTGGACTATGTCAGTAAATCATAGGTAAAAGAGGCAGAGGAAAGTTCTGCAGCTATATGGGCAAAAGGTTGGGATGTGACAGTCAAATACCACTCTTACCTTTCCTACTTGATCATAGTGCTATTTTGTGTTTACTTTGGGATTTTATTGCTAAATTTTTCATCTGATTTGGCACGGAGAGTGCTTTAAATTGTTTCTCTAGCCTTTGTCAAAGAACAGCCATCACAGTGGTACTGATGGTGTGTTGGGTCCTAAAGGTGACTGTATTGAATTTACAGAATCTTCTTGAAAAAGGGACTCTGCTACTTCTCACATAGGTGGTTGTTACTAACCAGAACTGTGTTTGGACAGATCTGTCCCACCCTGAAGACATGCAAGTGTGAGAAAAGAAAGAGAAGAATAGACAGAAAAAGGATTTTTTCAGGGTCACCTGGTAAGGCCAGGAAGAACTCACCTGTCCTGTTTGTAGGGGCTTATTTCTTCTGAAGTTACAAATATAAATCCTGATCTGTGCAAGGAGGAAGAGTGTGGTTGTACACATTCATCTGGCAGGCTCAGGAGTACAGTACTGATGGAAGGCACCCTGTAAGGACTGCAAAGTGAGACCTAGGTGAGACTGGTAGGTATGACATCAGGTGTTAAACTTCACTAACTGACTTAGAAAACAGGTTTTTATAGGATTGTATGTCTGTTGGGCACTTCACTTTCTTCTGTGCCTGAACTTTGGATCTTATGCTTCCCTGGGTATATAATAGCATCTTTCCAAAGAGGCACAGAAATGCTGTGTCCTGTCTCCTGCCTGTTTCTAGACAGCACCAGCTGATCTTTTCTCTGGATTTCTCTGAGGTACCCAGTATTTGCTCTGAGGTGCCCAGTATTTGCTCTGAGGTGCCCATTTTTTCCAGTCTGCCTTCTTTCAGGGGCTTCTTCCCTTGGCCACAGAACTGAGCCAAAGATCTGATTTCGCTTCCTTTAACTGCCCTGCTAGATCTGAGCACTCATTACTCGGGCAATAACAAATTGCCTAAATTCAGGCCTCAAGTGACAGCTCTTGGCAATCTCTAACCACCCCTGCATGAAAACATCCAAACTTTTCCAGCTATTGTGCCCGGTACATGTTACAGCCAAGGTCATATTTTGAGAAGATATATCCTACACACGCTGTGTAATGCAGTGTTTATCACTCAAGATAAAACATACTTGGGCTTTGTCTTCTGTTAACATGCTCTCAAGCAGGCTAGATGCTCACCTGATATATGTTCAAGTAGCTCTGTGTGAGTCTGTGTGCCAGTTTGCACTGGTTAGGAAATATCTGTGCATTATTAATCAGGGCGTAGATAATGTTTGTAGAAACTTCATTCCTCAGCCCGAAGATAAATAGCTAAATAAGATATAAACCAGTAATGGGTGCAGGAAGCCAGAAATACATACTGATGTGGAAATGGTGGAGACGTAATTGTTGGCTGTGATAGTCTCCTTTCCTAAAGGCCAGGTGGTACCTCCAGGCACAGGAGGTTAGCCCTGGGATTTGGGGTCAGCAATCCATTGCAGGCAGCATCGGGAGGTTAAATCTTAAGGTTTGTCTAAGCCTGGAAGTTAACCAAGGCAGCTATTCCAGAGTATCTGGAATAGCTATTTTGGTGTGTTTCCAAGTCCAGGCTGCTTTGAAATGCTAATGCTTGAAGCTGTTTAGCTTTTATTTACGGTAAGGAATAAAGATAACAGCTCAGTAGAAATTTTAAGGAATGGAGGGATGTTTGGAATTAAAAAAAAAAGGGGGGGGTAGCCTTTATTTTTATTACAAACAGTGACCAAGCGTGGCTAGTTTGCACGGAAGGCTAAGGTGACACTGTGGCAATGCTTTTTCTGGTAGTGCTCTGAAAGCTATTGTCTGTAATGAGGATCTTCTAACAAGTATAGGCTTCTGCAGAGGAAGGGGGGGAAATTCTGTTCTCCTAACAGGTAGGACAATTAATGATGAGACTACACTGAATCCAGAAAGACCCAAGGTGAGTATCAGGAGGAACAATTTGGCATGAAGAACAGTACTGCCAGGTTGTCTGCTAGGGAGGCTCTATATTCAAGAACTGTACGTGTTTAATAATGAGGCAGAAAGTAATTTTTTAGAACAACACAGGGAGAAGTGCTTCTGCCTTGGGATAGCAGATGGATGAGGAGATGTGCTAGCATCATGATCTGGAATGTCAGGTGTCTCTGGGCAATGGATGTGCTCTGCAAGCACAACGTAGTATGTCTGGCAGTATCCTCACTATGTGATTACAGTTGTCCTGGTCTACCATTACACTTAAGGTAGGTGCCTGCAGAAAAGGCTGCCCCAGCCCTTGGGGGTTGTGGGGTTGGGGAGAGGACTCTGCTAATGAAGGACGTACCTCTGAGTGCAAGATGAGATTCTCTGTGGAAAGCTTGTGTGGCTGCTATTATGTCCCAAGAAGCCACTGTAGTGAAGGCTCCAGAAATAATGGAATTATTCTGCAAATGGCCTGTGGGAAGGCAGCAGGGTCCCAGATGTTTGGGTGCTACTGGCAAGGGGTCACAGCAGGTCTCCATCTTCCAACTCTGCTTTAGCACCAGGCTGCACCATCTGGAGCATTGTGTAGGGCAGTCTGCAGTGGCTAAGGGCTATTTATCTTTTGGGAAACTGGAATGCACCGTTTCAATCAGCTGGATCTATCAGCTGGAGGTATTGCCTGACAGTTGTTTGGAAACATGAATTTGAATGGGCAAAGAGACTGAAATAAAAAAAAAAAAAGAACACCTTTGCTTCAGCTTTAAGAGGACTCAGAAATCCTTAATCTGTGTCTTTCCCTTGACATGGAGGCTTTTGCCTGTGCTATGTTTGGCATATATGTTTGGCATAGACAGCTCTCTGAGTAACCACACACAGCAAAATGGATACTGCCAATCCTGCAGCTTGACTGCAGGCTGTCCTGCACCCGAGTACCTGCTCCACCCAGGACACCTGTCCCAGGGTGCCTGGAGTCACAGTTGTGTTGATGTTGTTTGAGAACATCAGCTTATGCAAGATGCCCCATAGCTCTGCTGCTTCTGTGAAGGCTTCTTCAGCATCCTGGGTGGGACAACAGGGGAGAGCTGGCAGGCATGGACCCCACAGCATCCTCGCACCCTCTCTGGACTGACACTGGTTGCTTGGTCCTGCCTGGGCAGCAGATACCCAGTCTTTGGGGAGAAGAGCAAGTGTTGAAGGGACTAGGAGCTAAGGTAAGTGTTGCCTGTAACAGGTACCTTAACGATGACTGGCATGAATGGACAATCACTCCCCCTGCAGCAAATAAAGCCTGTCACATGGAATCCGGCGTTTTCCAGGGAAATCAGCTTTCACTGCGGGCTGCCTGCGCCAAATGAGCTTCATAAAGCACCTGCAGATCTGAGCGTCAGGCAATTATTCCACTATCTTGCCTAAAAACAAAAAGGGCCCTGCCCTTCCGTCACCTCCGACCTTTTCCAGCTAACATAAACTAATTATATTTGCGGCAGGAGGAGGAAGGTTGAGGGGGGAGGGGGTTAAAACCCACCACCTTTCTGCGAGTCCTGGCCGGGGGGCTCCGGTGGCAGCGCCAGGTTTGCGGGGTGTCTGTGCGGCTCCTAGCGTCGGGGAGCCCCTTCCCTCCAGCGCTTAGAGATCCGGGGGGCGCTGAGCCCCGGCCGGGGAGGAGCGGGACTGAGCCCCGGCCGCCCCCGGGACAAGAGCGTCTTTGTTCGGCATCACTTAGCAGCAATTACAGCCCGTCAAAACAGTTTTTGTTTTACGACAACGTGTTAATGGGCCCACGGTTGGGTGTGAGAAGTAACCCAAGCCGCATGCACTGAAGCGAGGTTAGAGGTTAATTGAGACTTTCTAACACAGCGCATGAGATTTTTGCAACCTTTTGCAGCGAGGGAAGTGGGGAACAAAAAGGAGATAATGTGATACAATTAGTTGGAAAGCAGGAGGGTCAAAATTCCCAGATGGAAAGGAAAACTGGCCAAGTGAATCAGGCCAGATGGGCCACCTGGACCATAATGAATGCCAAAAATAGCTTCAGTCCTTCGTCTCGTGGAGGAGGCAGTAGTTGGTATGTCTGTCCTTCAGCGTGGATTTGAAAAAAAAAAAAAAGGCAAGGTCAACAGTATAGGCAGCAGTAGCCCGTTGCAATTTGTATTCCAGATCTATGATCATTAGTGCAACTCATATATTTATATTTATTTTTCTTTGTTTCGGTCATTTGATTTTAACCCAGCGACCCCCTTTAGATATCCTCATGGTACTGCACTGCTGATAAACGCTGAGCTTTCCGTCCTTTGTGTTGCTTTCATCTGCTTTTCCCAAGCGTTACTAACTAAAGCATTAGCACTTGATGAGAAACTTGGTAGCAGGGGCTCCCTACCCTCAGGTTACCCAGGGTAAGCACCTGCTCCTCGCTCAGCTCCCTCTGAAGCCAGTGACTGCGTGCCTGGAGCTGGGGGCCGTACAGGTTACCATGCCCAGAGAAGTGGCTCTGGGTCTGCCTACCTTGGAAGATCGTCAGGGCTAATGTGCTCCTTCCCTTGCTCAGTGCTGCTTCCTTCCTTCTCTGTACTTTGTCATATCTGAAGACATCTGCAGGGTGAAAGATGTAAAACAGGGAAAATAGTTGTATTTGCTTCCCAGCTCACACTGGAAATGAACTGCAAGGTGTCTGGAAGTGCCAAGTCACTTTTGGCACCTGTTCAGTGCTTATTTGTTTTCCTAGAGCCAGCCTGATTAGTTTCCTCCACTACCTCAAGACCATATAAGCTTCCTCTACTGAAGCTGAATCATCTGCTGCAGGTGCCTGTAACTCCTTCTCTGTGTCACATCCTTGTGTTTGTGCAAACCATGTGGAACAAGCATGACCTGTGAGAAATGGTGCCACCTGCACGTGTGTCACATATAGCTGCCTTTTCCTTGGTGCCTCAGCAGCTTGTACATGCTGGACTTGACAGCACTTGGTAGCTGCCTTCGCCCTCCAGCAGGCTGAACGAGGCTGATGTCTAGCGAGGAGCTGCTGCCGGCCTCTGGTACCTGGTACAAGGTCAGTGAAGCCCAGCTGGGCTCCATTAATGAGGACTGGCCTGGTGGAGAAAGAGCATTGGCAGGGGGACAGTGGCTTGGCACAGCCTTCAGAGCCCAACCCACCAGCTCGGCAGCAAGGGAAAAAAAAAAGAACCAAGTTATTAGGGCAGTGGATCTCTAAGGCTGAGCCCAGAGTTAGTGACCACACCCCTCTCTTTTTCCATCTCCCTTTCCCCCTTCATATGCCTAAAAGTAAATGTGGGTGTATGAGAAGAAATGTAGATGGAGAAAAACTCAGTCAAAAGCAAAAAGGAGTAACTGAAGTCAGAGAAAACGGGTTGGGTTTCCTATCTGTGGATTACTTAATGTGTGCTCAGCCTAATTCTCAAGTTCAAAGTGGCCTGGCAACTGCAGAGAGAGGATGAGGAAGAATAGAGGAGACTTGGAATAAAAGCAGAGAGTAGCCATTGGAAGGTGTGAGAGAAGTGACTGTGACTTGCTCAAGCCTGGCTGTCCTCTACCAGGATCTTATGGTGTAACCAGACCACAGCTGGGTGTTAGAAGTTATGTACAACCCCCAGGCAGTGCTAGGAATGGGAACATCAACAGGAAATGGAATAAACTCCTAAGCTTTCATGCAGATCTTGTAGCTCCATATTCATCTGGGATCCCTTCCTGTGCTGTAACTATACCCAAAACAAGTGCTCGTCAGAACATGCTGCCGTGAACACATTGAAGGGTATTTAATAGTGAGGTAGAGCCTGTGCTGCTGTAATTACTGTTCTACCTGGGTGTGAATCTCGAATGATCACTGTCCCTGACTTTCTTTCCTTAGCTCTCCCTCTGCTCCAGACTGCTCTAGTCATCTCTAAAGAGCAAGTGGAAAGAAATGGGTGAAGGATGTACAGGGGAAAGAGCCAGCCGCAGCTCCACACACGCTGCGTATGCTAAGTACTGTGTGCTTGGGAGCATCATCTGGGACAGTTTGCCTTCACCTGGATTGCAACCCAAGGCAGTGGAGGTGTATCTTTCCTCTTCAGCTCTGCTCCACCATCAACAGCAATGCTTTTACCCAGGTACTGAGAAAGATCTTATGACACTGCTTCAAAGGAGCTCAGAGAGTAGAATTCACCCACGTTATTTTTAATTCTCTTAATCCAGTACTAAGATGGAGGGTGTAGCTCTCAGGAACCAGGGAGAACTTTCTTCATTCCTTTCCTTGAGCGAAATGGCTTCTGTTTATTGTTCTTGCTGCTGTTGTTGAGGATTTGTTTATTGGTTTATTTGTGGGAGGTTTGGGGTTTTTTTCCATGTCTTTGAAGCATCAGAGATTGGTTCCAGGTGAAGGTAGGATGTTTGGTGACTGACATGTGCTGATGTCCCTGCTGCTCCTAGGCAAACTTCCCAGTATCTATCTTTCATATTTCTTACTCTCCTTTGGCAATAATTGGCATCATTCTTGGTTTTGTGGTAGTTTTCACTGAAAGCTTTAGATTTTTTTTTTCCATAATGCCAGGGGGTTTGTATGTCTTCTGGTACATAGGACAAAACCTTTCAGGCATTTCTCTCAAATTGAGTCTACACTTAGCTGTTGGAGGTCTTCAGGAGATTGTCCTCTCCAGTCTGTTGTTCCTTTCACCCACTAATTTTAAAAATCTGGGGAAAAAGTCCAAGTCAAAACACTTTTCAGCAAATATTTTTCAGTTTAAGTTCTTACTGATCCTGGCTATTATAGACCACTTGGACTTTTACCTAAATATCTCATTTCCAAGGTCATCTGCTTTTCCTTTCTGATTTTTGTCATTCTTTGCTGCATTAAACATCTCTTCAGTGTTTCTATGAGAGTAAAAAAGAAGCAATTTCTCACGCTCTGCTAATCTATCCAAGTAGATAAGAAAATCAGAGTGATGTTGAACATCAAATTGAATTAACATTCTGAAGCACAGTGAATATGCCTTCACCTTAGGTAACATCTGGAGGCCTGGTTTCTAGTAAAAACATTGCTTGGTTTAAGCCAGTTCCTCCCATGATACCTGGCTGGTACAAACTGGCTAAAATGTTATCATATGGAAAAGAAATACATCTCTGAGACAGTTTCAAGCCTAGTTTGGCACTATAAATGGCATTAGTTTAAGGTACACCTACTGAAATATGTGGTATAGCTTTGACTTTTGTTTACTGAGTGATCTTTTGAGGTTTCTTCCAGCTCCTAATATTCTGTGACTGGCTGCTGTAGTTGAAAGAAATTGTGTTTAAAAGTGCTAGTGTGAATGGGTTCCAAGTGCTTTAAAAACAAGCTTGCAACAACTACAATGTGGTTTTCTTGAGGGCCCTGTCAGAAAGTATATCTGCTCATCACAAAGACCATGTCTTTTGATTGCAATGGACATGTCTCTGGAGAGGACTGTAAATAGATGGTCTGTGTGTGTGTATGAGATAGGAAATACTCCTACTACTGATCCCCTCTGGGTTTTGCACCCAGGAGGGAGCAAATGGTACTGGTACTGCAAATGGGTAACTCGGCCACAAGTCCTTTCCATTCAGGTACAAGAATGTGTATGTTAGTTTTCTTTAGAATCACCGTTTAGGTGTTAAAGCCATGTGATTTACTTCACTTGTCATCAGGAAGCATTAAGAATGTTACTTGAATGATAAGCCAGTTAACATAATAGCTTTTGAATTTGGAAGAGACCAGTAAAGTAGGATTAATGGTCAAATCAGTTCTCTGCTGTGGATGTTCAATAGTAGCTGAAGGTTTCCAACGATAAATATCTGTTTGTAATGTTTGGGAAAAGCACAACAGGGAATAAAATGTCAGATTATTTAGCCAGTAAAACACAGATTAGTCAGAGCAAAATTCCACTTTCAAGTATAGGACCTACATGGATATTTCTGTTGTACTTGAGTTGCCTGCTTCTGAAAGGAAGGCTCAACTCCACTTGATGCGTTATTGCTGCCCTGTGCTTATGCTTTTAGCCAAAAATGTTTTTTAACCATGACTTGATTACCAGCATGAAAAATAAGGAGAAATGTCAAAGTTTGGAAAAATGTGTTCAGCTTTGATATTTTTTTCCCAGTATTATATTTTGTTAATGTTGGAGTTTGGTCTTTTTTTCACTCCAAGATGATGATCTGGCTGATTTTAACAGAGCTATTCCATGCTGATGGTGCTGTAATGAGGGGACGGGCAGGCATATCAGTGTGAAAACCAAATCAACAATAAACCCTCAAAGCAGTTCTTCTGTCCAGCCCTGTACAGTGATGCTCCTCCAAGCAGTGGGTGGGGATGTCTCACCTACAGCATTGCTCATAAATTCAGCGTAGGGACCTTTCATGGAAACTCTTGCTTGAACCCCTGGAAGCTGGGTTTGGGATAAAGAGCTAGAAAAGTACATTTTCAGAGAGGTAGGGCTTTTAAGTTTGCCACCTCAATGAAGTCACTGACAGCTGCACTGTTAAAATCCCCGGGCAGACCCGACAGCCCCAGCGCTTTAGTTTGAGGTGTTTCCAAACACACCATTCCCTGCCTGTTGCCTCAGAGGGAACAGATGGAAAGTGTTACCAGTAAAGCACATTTTCATAGGCTTTCTGGTTTTCTTTAGCAAAAGCCTTACAAAAGTCTTCAGACAAATTAGTGCCTGAAGGTAGAGGAAGTCTTTAGTAGTGCAGGAGAACTGCTGACTCAGCCTGTTCTCAGAGTTGTGTCCAAGGGGACCTGCTTTCTGCCTTCAGCATTTCCACCATGGACGGTGATTCCTTCAGAATCGATTACATTACTCTCAAATGTCTTCTTAACTTTAATGAGTCCAGTAAAATCCGAAGAGTTACTCATGAGCCACAGTTCAGCGCATAGTTTCGTTGGCAGGCACGGCCAACAAAAGTCAATATATGACCCAAGGAAAGATCGTGTCAGATAAACATGATCTCAGCTGGGATGTGCACTCCTGCTTTTTTCTTCCTTTTAACCTCACGCTTTTCCTTTCCTGCACACTGCTGAGACGTCCATATGTGTGCCTGAGAGGGGCATGCGGCTGTAGGACAGGGACAAGTTTCAGCTTGGCCCTCTGTTGACCTGTCCCCGTTCCTGGATCAGCAGGACATCTTTCCCAGCTCTGCGAGAGCAATGGGAGTGCGACTGCACTGCCGCAGCAGAGGAGTGAAGGGCTTAATGGAGGGGTTAAATGTATACACGTGCCCTTATGTGTCACCATATGCTCGCTATTAGCTGTAAAAGTTCAACGGAGTAATGCACATGCTGATAAAATACACAGTTATTTAAAATACAATAATTTTGCCAATTTTGCATTGAGTTAGCACCAGCTAACTGGATGTGCTCTTAGGCAGTTTATTTTCACCTGTGCTCTGCTAAACATCTTCCTCCATCCCTTGAAGATCAGGTCTTCCCTCAGGTCTGGTGATCCCTGTGTGGCTTGACTCCACTGGTGCTCTGTGCTATATGTTTGCCACAGCAAGTACAAATTGAGTGGATGTACAATGAGGCAGGGCTGAGAGCATCTCTGTCACAACCTGCTCTGTGCTTTGGTTTCATCAAAAGCCCAGAGATGCCATAAGGGTGATCTCCGTGGGCTTGCTCCAGCTTTGGAGCAAAGCAAAGAGTGAAATTTGACTCCTGTGTGGAGTTACTGATATTCGTGTAACACGAATAGTGCAACGCCACACGTAATATGATGCCAAAGAAGGTGTGGCAGAGGACTCAGACACCCAGAATCATGACTGTCTTGGACAGAGCTCCCAGCTGCAACAGGTGGCATCCAAAAGATTGAAACCCATGGTTTTTGTGCCCAGAATGGCATTTTAAAGGAACAGTAGTTGGGTGATTTTTTTTCTTTTCTTTTTAAGGTTTTATTTCACAATAGGAAAACACTTAGTCTTCTATTAATCACTTGGCAACTGCAGGTTTGAAGCGACAAAGCTGGGTTTGAGTCACATGAGAAGCAAAGGAAGAAAACTTCTGGAATCTCTTAATTGATTCTTTGTATGTTCTATAAAAGTCAAATATAGCTGAACTAAATTTTTCAAAATATTTTAAAAAATTTGTTTCCAGGCTTTCGAATAATCTCTGCCAAATTTCATCTTGGAATGAATTTTTATCCTGTGTTGATTTAGAAATGCATTTAAGCAGAGGTACTAATTTAAGCATTTACATCACAGGAACTATGCATATGCTGAAAATCAAGCATGTTTTTACATCTTCTGCTATCATAAGGAGGGAAATGCTTCATGCTGAAAAGGGTGGGGGTTTTTTTGTTTGTTTTTTTTGAGAATAAAATTTCCTGAATTTCCATAGTTTTCTAGTTGGAGGGTTCTGTTTCTCTGAGAAAATAATATATGATGTAATTAAAACTCTTTGTAAAGAGGAATAGTACTAATAACTAGAGAAATAGCTGCTCAGGATCTTGTGCTCTCTGATTTTATAGGCAAAGGACTATACCAAAGGGAACTGTGCCTGGAGGTACTCAGGCTATGACTTCACACGGTATTTACCATGTGCTTAAATGCCTTTGTGTAAATAGTCTGATTGTATGGATGACTTCAGAAAGAATACCCTTGCCTTGAAAATTCAGCACCTACTTGAGTACAAGTCTGATGTGAAGTCATAGTCTCTGGGGACAGCAGAGAGCCCATTTTTTCACATGAACTCACTACAGCCATATCAGATCATTGAAAAGGTAGAGGTGGATCTTTTATAGAAAATAGGGGCCCAGGTAGGTGGGAAGAATCAAGTCTTGGAAAAGTATTTGTTCAGTAGCATTTGACAAACCAAGTTAAAGGTAGATGTTTTAAATCAATCTAATTCAAAGCCCACTGAAGTCTCTGAGGTTTTAGAAAACCTTTGATAGAGCCCATAGTGAGCACACACTCAGGAGCTTGAGCACTCGTACTTGCGGAACCTGCAATGTCTCATCTCAGAAAGTGTGGTCCTGCATTCCAGACATGGAACCAGTGCTTCTGGGAATTGCTTGGATCAGCCACTGGGGTACCAGAGCTTCCTGTGCCTTGCCTAGAGCTAGTGCTGCAACAACTGGATCAAACTTTGCTTATGTATCCAGGCTGGTGCAACACAGCAAGTATTTAGCAGGCTATCTGATTTTCCTGGTCACCTCTGTGACTTTGTTCAGTTTTCTGAAACCATTCACTAATAAACCAGTACAATATTATGTAGTATACAATAGCTTGAGCAAAGTAGGGTGCTTACCAAGGGAAAAAGAAGTAATGCCTATTTCCCCTTTGCTGATGGACTTTGTGCGTGTTGAGGGAAAGAGGTCCTGCAAATGCACTGTGTTGGCTGAGGTGATTCTGATCTCCCCGTCTCCATATGGAGAGTGGTATCACAAGCTTGTTTTTTCTTTTGTCGTTTGAGTTTGTCAAACTTTTCAAATTTACCAAGGTTTGCAAAGGTGAAAGATGCAAGTACAGAACGCACAAGTAACTTTATAGCTTTAAGTATTGTCATACTTTCAAAAATCCCAGAGCTGTTTGAAATACTTAAGGTAAAAATCCCTGCAGAATAAAACTGAAACAGTGAAGAGGAGCAGCATTTGCTTTAGCTCAGAAAAGGAAAGAAAAAACAAAAAAAAAACCCTGATAAAATAGTTGAAGCATATGTACTTTCAGATAACAGGATTTGCATCTGGTTTCAACTTTTGAGGTGTAGAAAAGCTTCAACGTTCTTTTCGCAAACATTTTTTTCCTCCATCATGTGCACTTGAATATTAGGGGGGCAAAAGGAGAGAGACTGATCCTGACCTGCACAACATGACTGGACAGTAGAGCTAATTCTGTAATGCTGATACCAGACAGTGCAAACTTAGTTTACTGGATCTTTTAATCTGCATCTATTTATTTCTGCCACAGTGATGATTTTTAAAACAAGATAGGGTCTATTTTTAAATGTTTCCTGTGGCTCAGCTGTCTGGCATAGGTTTGAAGAAGGAATGGTGAGATGAACTCCTCTGTTTTGCAGGATATCAGATTGACCCCTCCTAACCTCAACATTTCTTTAGCTCTACCAGCCACTGAAAAGTCTCCCGATAATCTTGACTTTGAGCAGTACCACCTGGACTTGATTTGAATCAAAATTCAGGATGGAAAATCCTGGACCCAAGGGCTGAGGCTGGAAAAACAAAACCCACCACACTTGCAAGAGGACAACTATTCCTGTGCCTGTGAGCACTGACATCTCTCTCTTACTAGTGAGAAACCACCCACAGATTCACAAGTGTTTTGTGAGGTTTTTTCCAGGGTAACCAGAAAAGCACATGTGCATTATCCTTATAATAGACCTGTTGGCAGGAACAGAATTCTATGTGCTTAGCAAATAATGTATTTTGAAATGAAACATAATGTATTTTTGAAACTCCCATTTGGATTTTTTTCTAAAATCAACACTAAGCAAACATACTAATTTTCATGACTAGAGAAGAGCTTCAAACTATGAACTTACAGTACTTTCCTGTTCGTAGGTACAGGTAGCTGGGGTTTGTACTTGAGCTCTGTTATGTAAGATAAAAGGGTGCAATTGGAACCTGACAAACAGTGTTATGGAACTACATGAATTAATTAGTCCAAAGAGAAGACTTTTTCCTGAATACCAGTCACTGTGGGTTTCCTTGGTGGCTAAGAAAGGAAGTACCAATCGATGTTTGCAGCATGTCAAGTCCCATATGCTCTCTGATAACATTGGCAGGTGTCTGTGTGCTGTTTTGTATAGCTGTGTGTAGATATGGGTGAACCTGAAAGGGCTTTGGAGGTTCAACTCTTTATATTGTAAGCACCTGAATTCTTATCTAAAACACAGCAAAACCTCAAAGCCAGCTGGGATGCTCCAAGTGTCCTGCCTGCCCTGTGGCTCATACCAATGTGCAGTGCTCTCCAGACCTCCCTGGAGCAACAGAACCTCTTTTGGGAAGGCTCTGGGAGGCCTGGCAGATGCAGGATGTCTTTGATGTGGGACTTTGTGGTGTGGCTTGTTGACTGAGACTGCTAAACAAGGTGTCTCAGCTGTGTAGCTGAGTTAGAGCAGGTTACAGGTCTAAAGGGACAGAAATGGATCTCCTTAACTCTTTGTTACAGGAATTGTTGCAGCTAAGGGTAGTTATTAGGCAAAGGAAAAGGCTTCCTGGGTCCTTCACATCACCCTGAGTGATGGCCTGAATTTGGATTATACTGAGCTGTGGTGCTGTATTGTTATGCTGCTGTAACACCACTGGCTTATGTCACTCTGTCTGTACCTCCAGCTTCGACCAGGCTGAGGAGCGGCACAAGACAAGGTGTAGTCAGTGTATGGCATGAAGGTGTTGACTAAGGAAGCATGGCTGATATTTACAAAGGTGTCTGGTGAATAATATGTTGTTTTTTCTTATTAGCAGATAATTGTTTGAAAGAAACTTAATTCTCTCAGCTCTTTTCATGATAGAACCTTGATTACACTACTCTTGTTGTTTCTTTCAAACAAAGAATATGAACTGCTCTCCTGGTTTTCAGGCATGAAGCTGGACTTCTGTTGCCAAATGCTTGGAAATTTGGGATGTATCTGATGTTTTACTTTGATGTGGGCTGTTTGTGATCATCATGACTCATTTTCCAGCTGGAGTCAGAAGTTTTGTCTGAAAATTAAGATCCCTTAGTATACTTTTGGTGACATCCAGACCCACTTCACAAACACGCAGTCAAAATAGATTTTATAGCAAGAAGATCTGCAGTAATTTTAGCTGAATCTAACATTTTGTTGAAGTTTTATGGCATTTGTTTTCTGGTATGTCCAAGACCATTTCTGCTTGACTTGTAGTTGAGTTAGGGAGGTCAAATCAGAGTCTAATGCCAACCATAGCCACAAAGTCTGAAGTAGCCCCATAGAATCTTTTGGTTTGTGTCAACTGAGTGTTGAGCTGAGCAGATTTTGATGGCAGATGTTATTTTTTTATTTTGGACTTCGTGGAGACTCCTCCGTAATGTCTGTGGGTCTGTTGGAATCTGCCTCAATTGTTTTTTTCCCCCCACAATGGATATTTGTTTCTTGCAGCAGGTTTTGTGTGAACTATATTAAAGCACAGGAAGCTAAATAAATTGAGTATGATGTCACATATTCTTGGTTGCTTGGTGTGTTGGGTATTGAATGTTTACTGGCAGAGGAAGATGTTTCTGCATTTGTATGACCCGGTGTGATAGCATGCAGGGTGACAGTGGCAGAGGAAGTGAGTCAGCATCCTGGGTAACGATGACCCAGACAGGGGTTGGGCTCCATGGGAACAGCACACTTTAGGATGTCATCTGCAAAAGCACTTTGTTAAGCAGAGCACCAGAGAACGATGGCAGCAGAGGCAGTATTTTTCAGTTCCTTAGAGGTTGCACAGCTCCTAGCACTTTTTTTTTGAAAACTGTCATCTTGAGCAAGATGGATGTTGCTTTAGTACAGGTTTTCCTATCCATTCTTTTGTTTTCCAAGCCTAAAATGCCCTCTTGATCTGACATCCCACCGCCTGTGCTCCCAGAATAAACACTATCTAGGAAGGTTGTGCTTCCCGCTCTGTATTTGCGGCAGCACCGCTGTGAATGTGGATTGCAAATCCAAGAGCAGCTGTTGCTCGACACTGCAGAACAAGACAAGGCACTGGGTTTTGTCCAGGCCTGATGTAAGCAAGACTTACAGGGCTTGCAATATTGTTGAATTTGGCCTATTCTTCTTACTTGGGAACGGATTGTGCTGCCTACTTGGCTGTCCAGTCCTTCATCCTGAGCCAAAGGAGGCTGAGACTATTTGTGGAATCTGAAAGTGAAATCCTGGTCCTTTTCAATGGGCACTTTGGTGTTGACTTTCAGCAGGGTGTGAATTTCACCCTGAGTATCCCACATGTCAGGAACGTTTTGGGTTTTCGTGATTCTTTGTGGAAGATGTTAGGTGTTGTTTTCCTTCACTCTGCTTCTCTGCTTGGGCATAAGGGACCTGCCTTGGATTATTTTAATTGGCAAATAGATTTTTCCAGAGTCTGTGGCAGAAATAGCTCTGTGCATGAAGTGCCAGGCTGAGTAGCTCCTGTTAAGTAGCCCCTCTGCAATTCTGCCATTAACACTAGTTGTTACTGCCAGACCCCTCTCCATGGATGGTTTAATGTCCAAGTTTTTTGGGCTGCTGATATTATTACACAGTGTTTGGTTTTGGTTTTAAATTCCTTGGGGAATTTTTGTTTTGGGGGTAAAATAGGAACACTGAACTCCCAGCGCCAGCACAGGTGAAGGCAAAGCTTTCATCGGTTGAGGCAGGATAACAAGAATTTGTCTGAAGAGACCAAACAGACCATATTACAGCACTGATGTGTGCTAAGACTTGAAGTTGTGTCTGCTGGTGTTGAACATCAAGCATGTGGGGAGTTCCAGCAGGGACCCAGCAGAAAAGAGGACCAGAGCTTCGAAGTGTTTCCGTGTTGAAGTCAGGGTAGGAAGGGGGACATAGTCTTTGGAGTAGGTAAATTGTTTTCAAGTATTTATTGGGGAGAGCTGGATTAATTCCTGGTTAAGTCCTGGTTCCACACCTGGACTCCTGGTATGGCTTAGGGCAATCACTCCAGACCAGAGTTTTTGTAAAGCATGTGTGATTCTGGGCACCTCAGAGGTGATCTAGAGTCCCAGCTCTCATACAAATCTGAAGGGTTTAGAAACCTAAACACTCATGAAAACCCTTGAATAAGTCTTATCTCCTTATTACAGCATTTAAATACTTTTGTATGCTTAATATATCTACAGACCTTGTTAACCCTTCATTCCACACCTTTGAATGGGAGAAACTTTTCCTTCTCTCATCCCAAGCTTGCCAGATCCACACTAGAAAATAGACCATGCCAGGGACTCTCACCTGACACTGAAAGCAATTGGTCCATCCATACTTTGTCTATTTAAGCAACTCTCTTCCATATCAAAAAATCTTAAAGGCCTCTGGCCTGTAATGCTTACTGACCATGGTCAGCAGCCCATGCTGATGGCATTGTCCAGAGGACTCCAAAGTGGCATGGGCCAGGACATGCCCCTAAGCAGGCTAGCATGCAGGGGTGGGGTGCCAGGCCTTTTGCTCCCTTTGGCTCCCTAGTAGTGGTGTAGTCTCCATAAACCTCCTGGGGAAGGAGTGTGTATACATGCAGAGGGGTGGGGACAGCTGTTGTCTCGGCAAGGAAAAGGACTATAGGCTTCCATGGTAGAGTTATTGATGTTCTTAGTGTAAGAGAACATGGATGGAGTATGGAAATACTTAGAAAGGTGGTTTCCCAGAATACTTCTGTTGTTTTTTTGGTGGTTTTAAAGTTTTCTGGAGTACAAGTTTTATTGTCCTAAAATTTCCCAGAATACTGAAATACTGATTTTTCTAGATGAGTGTGGCTTAACTGTCAAGTCCTTTTCTTGACCTAAATATGCAATCTGTTTATTAGCCTTTTGGTACTTCTGAGCAGGCATCAGGGCAGTCTCAAATAATTTTAAGTGTCCCTTTTCTGCAATTCTGCATCCTGTTCTATAAATGTTCACCTGGAATCATAGAGTAGCTGTTGTTAATTGTTAGGTCACGGTGCTCATTCCATGAGGCTTTTGTGTGCCCACTTTCCAAATGAATTAAAGTTTCCTTTTCTATTTGGTAGTGTTTTGTAGCAATTAATCTTATTTTTTAAACATCAGCACCTGTTCCATGACAGCTGCCTTGCTCCCTCCCCCATTTCTGACACAAGTAATTTATTTATCGAGGTTTTATTGTATTTCATAGCTGAACTTACCTTTGAAAATTTGTTGGAGAGGACCTAAATAAATCAATAGTTCACTCAGCAACACCATTAATGTGGTTAATAAAACAAATTTTATAAATTTGTCATTGACCTTGAAAGTGGTGCCAAAACCTTTTAAATCCAAAGCGCTACTCTTTCTTTTGCACACCCCTCCCACCATGCTGGTCACCTTTTCTGTTTCTGTAGAAGGGTGGCTACAGCACAGAGGCAGGATTTTAATTCTTCATAATATGGTAAATATTCAGAGCCCTAGGTCTGTTGCCCATATGGCAATGTCCTGTAAAACCTGCCAATTTAACTTCTTTAAAACAATTCATAGCCTTTAATTGAAGGACTGAAATGAACCCAGTAATCATTAAAAGGAAAAGAAATACTGGTTTTCTTATTTTTAACAAAGAAAGTAAAAATTTAGGTCTTCTTCATACACAAATGTTGTACTCTTTTTATGCTACCAATAGCAACAGCAGGCTCAGTTATTCCTCCTGGAAGAATTTTTGCAGAAATAGCTGTTTCCTGTGAGGGAGAGGAAATTCCCCTTGCCAAGGAAGTTGTGTCCATGCTGCAGACTATAGTAGTATAGTGGTGCTGGTCAAAAATAAGAGGCTATTGCCCTAAATAAACCAGCTCTAGCATCATGGGAAGTGTATGTGATGTGGAGGGCCCTTATAGAAAAGAATTGATTAGGAAATACCTTTGCAATCAGAATTAAGACTGAAAATCAGAGATCAGGTTTGGGCATGTTGACTTTTTATTGCACTACTTGTAAGACACGCATCATCTGTTTGTGCTGAAGTCATCTTAGCACAAGACTCTGTGGGATTGACACCAGGTTGTAGACACATGTGAAGTCTGCCAGGGACTTCGGCTTGAAAGAGGAGAGGTTTTCATGAACAGTTCATATCTTCTGTGCCCAGCCCAAGCAACCTGGTTTAAAACAGAGCCCTAACTGGCAGCTGAAGATTAGGAAGATGAAATTGGGTATTTCAGCTCGATAATGCAACCTCTTTGCAGCTGCTATTCCTTGCCATGCTGAAATGTTGTCTTTTGCCAGTCCAAACTCAGCCTGTGGCTCATTTTCCACTTCTCCACTCAATGACCAAGGCTGTTCTGTAGCTGGCAGGTCCAATTGCAAAGCCCTGGGTGCGATGAGGAGGCTGAAGCTGAACCTTGCTCCTCCAGCCTTGCTGCCCATTTTGGAAGCACTTCCTTGTGTATCTTTGCAGAGCTTTGTGTACTAATGCAGAGCACTTTGAAAGCAGTCTTTCCACCAGTTTCAGTGGGAACTGTACTGTGCTCACAGATGGCAGAATTGGGCCAACAAGTCTATGGCAAAATACCAGGAGCAGTCAAAAGCATTAAGAGAGAACTTGAATTGTAGCTACAGAAGAGACTGGGGGTGTTTGCAGAGCTGGTCTTAAGGCTTTAAGTGTCTGAATGGCTTTAGTGTTATCTCTTTCCAGTGTTCCACACCTGCTTCATTAAGGCTTTTATGTCTTTCCACCAAACAGATTATTGACCAACAGGATTTTATTTTCATTTCCTAATAGGGTTTTTGTTTTTCTAGAAAAAAAATGACTTGAGACCTGAAGGATTTTCCAACTGGAAAATAAGACCTGTCAGTTGGAAATTCTGACCAGATCTAAGTAGGCACCTGTATAATACTTTGGGTATATTATGTGCCTGGAAAGGAGTGTGAGGGTACAAGGAAAGTGAAGGGTGTGAGAGAAGAAATTAAGAAACCTCTTATGTTCATAGCTGTTTTGCATTTTCCCCTTTCCTCCCTAAAGGTATATTTTATTTATGGGGAAAAAAAAAAAAAGGTCAGAGTTAAGTAATATTGACCACAACAAGTAGGAAGATTGAGTGACATGGAATTGATGTTGTATGTGCTGATGTGACATCCATGTGGCACTGTCACTATGGTAGAGAGATTTTAGGGAAAAACCTCTGGGACTCGGTTATTCCTTTAAGTCAGTAGACATCCATGTTATAGGGCACTGCCATCAACTGACAGCCTGCATGTGCGTATGGAGGAACACTGCAATTAATTTGCCTCTTCATCTACCTCCCCTTTTCTCACTTTTCTCCAGTGGGTCTTGTTATCTCTCCAGGTTCACAGCCACAGTATATGGAGGCCAACAATTTTATCCAGAGAAAACACAGATATTAAAAAGGTGTGTGGTTTTTCCTAAATGATAACTTTTTTTAATGCAGGTAGCCCAATTAGGTTAAACTTTTTTGTTTGTATTAACTAAGTATGAAATAAATCTGCATTTTAATAGTCTGTTGGTATCTCAGTAAAGTACTTAAGATCTAGTTGAATTCTCATCAAGTTGGGTGAAAATAAAGCACAAGATTTTTGTAAAAATAATCATAGTAGAATCTAAGCTATGTAAACCCAGCCCAAATACTCTTGTTGGTCCTGTATATTAAGCTGACCATATGTGTTATAAGGTTCACAGAGATATTTAGGTGAACCTGGGGCTTGCTTTAGTGTGATGCAGCTAAATGATGAAGAATTTGGCTTTGGTAGTTTCACTCCCATGTGATTGAAGGGCTTTTTATTAGTTTCAGTATCTGGTTGAATCTGAAATGGGAAGAGAATTTGGGTACTGAAACTGAAGGAAATATTTGTACAGCTTGCTGTGACCTGAAATCCCTAAGCTTTCCACAGCTGTAGAAAGAAATCCATTTTGGAGTTTGTTACGTTCAGACATGAATATAAAACACAACCTCTCAAGCACATGTCCCAGGAATAAAGAGTTAGACACTTTAGAGAATGCATTCCCAGCAAATATTATTTGAATCTTTATTCACCAAGCAAGAGAAACTAAATAAAAGTCTGGGCTGAGATTTTTGTTTTCCTGTTTATACTCAGGTAATCAGTTTGCAATGTTTTAGAAACACAGCATGGTGGGCAGAGAAGCAACTTCCCCACCTGCTCTGGTGCCGGAGGAAGGGCTGTATCTTGTCCGGTGCTCAGTACCCCAAGTCTCTGGTTACAGCTGGGGTGTCCCGCTGAAAGCTGTCCTCATCCACAACCAGGGCAAGGCTAAAAATAATTGCACCTGGATAATGGATTATGAAACAATTATAAAACATTTTGAATTAACAGTAAAGTCAGCATGGGTCTAGAGATTAGCTGCCATGCCAGGACCTAAAAAAATGGAATAATCTAGAAAAAAACCCACCCTACTTTAACTTGTTATTTCCATGGTTTAAAAATACACCTTCTCACTGTTGAACCTCTGGTGTTGGTGGTCGCATTGCATTCTGTTGTTAGCATTGGGAGCCAAGCTGGGAAAATCCAGTTCTTGGCATGTAGAAGCTAATGCTTCAACGTGTCGTTGCCAAATTACATGGAAAACGTTCTCTTGCCAGGTCATTAGAAATTAGATTAATTGTAACACAGAAACCACAGGGAATGAGGAAAAAAACCCTAAAATCAGTGTTATGCCTCTGAAATCACTGTGCACCTCCGTTGTAGGACAGGAGAGTTACTTTGCAGCTGAGACACGGGGCAGTATGCACAGAAGTATTTCCACCACGTTTGCAGCAACTTGGTGGTGGGATTCAGTATGGAAGTAATTTGTGTGCCGATACCCGTAACCACAGGGGCTGAGAAACAGGATGGCAAAAAGGACTATGATTGACATAAGGAGATATTAATCAGGTTTCCTGCTATTAGTTTATTGTTCACTAACAATGTAGGCTGCATTGGAGCTGTTCTTGCTGGAACTAAACCTTCAAAAATAAGTGCTGCTCTGTCTGACATTGCCACCGTGAATGATGTTTTCCTGAAATAATTTTTGCTCTCAGACAACGCTGTGTGGAGGCTCCAGCCATGCCCTCTTAGAGGAGGTCAAAGATGTAGTCAGGGTGAGGTCTTTGGGAAAGTAGAGCTGCATGTGCCTAGCCTTTGTTGGGGCACAGCTGTGGAAATGAGGCTCTCCGTGTGTCTTGTCTCAACATCCCAATTCTCAGCTGCTCCATGCAGGGTAGAGTGTGAGGGCATTCAGCTTGGCTGCTTAAGCAAGCCACCATCATGGAGGTACAGAAAATGAGGCATTGAGTTGTCATCTTTTTTCTTCTCATATGCAAAAATGTAAAACTGCCTTTTGTGCTGGGCAGTTCTTACCAAGGGTAATTAATGCAGTTGAACAGACAGACTTCTCCATTACAGAATATTTTCTCAAGTGGAGGAGAACCCACATGTGGATTTTTCAGCAACATTGATCATTTCTTGTGTGCTAAGAGTGATGTGAAAACCCTCAGCTTCACTGCTCTGAGCTTTCCCACTGATTTTACCAGGAGTAAGTTAGTTTAAGTCTGAGCTCTGTGCTGTGGGCTCTCCGCTGTGAGAGGCATGTACCTTACCAAGCATGCTGAGCTGGGAGGCAGGAGGCTGTGCTCTACCCTGTCATTCACCTGCTTGAATACACAGGCAAGTCTTTAAGACACAGGGCAGCTCCAGTGACCTGGTTTGCTGACTCTGAAATGGTACAAAGACTTACAGTTGGATACTGCTTTGATATATAAAGTGTAGTAAGTAGTATGTGGTGTGTGATCCAGGATTTTAGCATGGTGGTATTTTCACCTATGTGGCATCGCATTTAAGCATCTGATAGAAGGAGCAGTGAACCATAAATGACAAAAACCAGTATGTTTTTTATAGATACATACCTTAGCCATAGTCATACATGGTGTGGAAATGGGTGTTTCATGTGTATTCCAACAAATAAAACATCTAAGGAGTATTGCAAGCTCATAGCAAACAAAGACAGACTACTGAGTGAAAGAAGTGTTTGGAACATGAATATTCATAAATATTTGTATCCTTCCTGTATGATGTCTGACCATACTCTCATAGGTTTTCCTTCCCCTGTATTGGAGAATTATCTTGAGTAGGAACTTGAACATTTAGCTTACACAAGTCTTACCTCAAGTAGTGAAATAAAAATTGCCTCTAGTCAAACGTGGCTAAAAGAGGAATTTTGGAGAAGTCTTCATCCATCATGGCAGACCAGTGTAACTGTTTTGAGGGCACAAGTATTGGATGAAAGTTCTGGTCCCAAGCCCAGAAGAGTAAGCCAGTCATTACCTGTGCTTTGTATGAGGAAGCTAATCAAACAAAGTAGGTCAAATAGGATTGATTTATTTATTTATTAGTTGTGCCTACAGTGTGGACTGCTTGAGAACACAGGCTTCATTTTACCTATGTGTATCTTGAAAGAAATCAAACTACTTTGTGTTGACTTTGGCCTTGAGCGGTATCTGTGGAGCAATCTCTCTAAGTCATGCCTCATGCAGCTGTGGAAAATCCCTCAAGGTTAGCAACTTTCAGATGCAGAGTTACTTAAATGCTGTAAGATGCCTTTGAGAAAACAAATGGTTGTCCAAAAGCAGCCAGCATATGGGTATAATATTAGAGCTGAGATGGGAAGAGAGGAGGATCCTTCAAAGAAGACCATTATACTCTTTCCTATTTTCTGCAGAAAATATTTCCTGTTCTATAAAAAGACAGAATGAGCAGTGTGTAACATAAACCTATAATAGAACAAATACTTCAAAGACACCTTGGGCCCGCTAGTAAATTCATGCTACCCCCTGTCCATGACAGTAGTTGAGAATGTTGTTCAGCAGTTTGCATCAGCACATGCTTATCCTTTTTTGACATCAGTCTCTGGTTCAGGAAGCTATTGAAGCACATGCCTGATCTTCAATACATGAAAAGTCCCATTGATTTCAGCCTGGAATATAAAACTAACAACGATCATAATTATTATGATGCATTCCTGAGTCCCAGACGTTCAGTGATTGATCATCAATGTGCCCAGCTGTATTTTATCACATCAGCAGCTTCCTTCTTGCAAAGAAAGCACAATAGCCGATTTGTTGCCTAGAACTCGTTTGCTATTTGCTAAAACTTTTCTTAGGTCTAGTTATTTAAAGGTCTAGCTGATCACCTCTTGCATCCTATTAAAAGCAGTCTACAAAATGCCAGCTGTGTGGATAAAATCACATGCCTTTTCCACTTCCCACAGGTTTCCTCTAAGTCTTTAGTGTGCATGAAGTGTTAACATGGGCTTAAATCTGGGCTGTGGTTTGGGTTTTTTTTTGAGGATAGAAACACTCTGATGTCTCCTGCGTAACAGATGACACTTCTGTATTGTTAGAGGATGTGAATAATTAAAGCATGCATCGTTAGCTGTTGCTGTTTTAGAAAAGGGGGTGTACTTGTGGCCAAATACTTTTCTTCGCTGCACAACAGAAAATGCACGCGCGGTAGACCTTGGCAAATAAGTTCAAAACTTCATAATTAACTGGCTGTCAAAAATTTGGAAGCAAAACACAGGAGGTGGTTAGGAAATCAAAGTATGATGTGTTTTTAATCACAAAACACAAGGAAATTTTAAAAATTTATGAGTAATAAATCTATATTGTTGGTACCAAATGGCTCCCTTTGCAGTCCTTTAATGTAACACCTGCGCTTCCTCCCCATGAGTAGCAACCCATTTTTTGACTGCCTGAGGAGCAGCACAAGAGTAGGTTTGCAGGCTCAGGAGAACAAAGCCAGGTTCCCAGACTGAGCTCTGCCTGCACTTTAGGATTCCATTTACAGTCTGTTTGGTTTGTAATTCAAATCGCTCCAGACCAGAATTAATGTTTAGACCACAGCCACCTGAAATTTGCTCCAGGGCTGAAGCCCAGCCAGATTGCAAATGGAGGAAACACTTGAGGTTTGCTAAATACAGTTAATAGGGGATTAGAGGCTGTGTTTTTTATGGTAGCGCGGGGAGGTCTGTAATAGAAAAAATACAAAAATTCAAATATACAACTTCAGGCACGTTGAGCAGGATGCAACTGATTGTGCTCCAGCCACCAAGTAGATATTCTTCCTTTCATTAAGTGGAGGTAGAATGCGAGGAAGATGATAGCAAGGCTCTGCTGTACTTTTTGCAGGCAGATGGTTTGTTACAGCTACCTGATGGGAAATAACCCAATGGCTGCAGGACTGGACTGTGAGTTACAAGATTTCAGAGATGATACCTGTCTTTCTGCTGCTAATTTATGTGCACAAAGACTTGAGCAAGTCTTCATTTTGGTTTTCCATTTGCTTTTTTCTGTTTAGCTCCTTGGGGCTCCCTCACTGTGTATGTTTGTATGCGGTGCCTCATGCAGTGAGGTGTGGATGTACCCATCATACAAATATTTACTGCTGCCCTATAAATCACAGAGTCAGGGACACAGAGTGTTGGAAGGAACCTTGGAGTTTGTTGAGCTGGATGAAACAGGATCAAGTATAGCAAACTTCCTGTCAGAAGTTTGTCTTAACACTTGCTTTAAAACTCCAGTGAAGGAAATTCCATGTTTCTACGTTGCCTGTTCAAGTGGTATTTGTCTAAACTTTGTCTGCATAATTTCAGTGAAGGAGATTCCGCACTCCTGGGCTGCCTGTTCCAGTATTTCACTGCTGTAGCTGAAACATTTTTCAGACTGAAGTTGTCTTTGTTAGATCTGATGCTGATTCCTCCTCTTTCCTGCTGACTATGAAGAACAATTAATCATTCCTCTCTTCCTAAAAGTGCCTATGTGTTGGAAGACTCCGTCAGACTCATTCCTCAGTTTCCTCTCCTCCAGACTAAACAACACCCAAGTCTTATCCTCCCCTCAAATGGCAGACTCAGAGCTGCAGCCGGACGTTGGAGGGATTTCTGTATTGCCAAAAATGCACATAGCCTTCAGTTGTTTTTCTCCAGAGCCAAGAGGATTTACCTTTCTGGAACTCTCTGCAAATGTAGTCCTGAGATTAAGAGGCTCAAAAGCAGTTGTGAATGTAGGAGAGACCTCACAGGTGATGTGGTTAGAAATAACATCAGAGGACTCCAGGCAGTTCTGCTGGCTTTGGGGGTTGTATGGGAGTGAGAAGGTGTGTGTGTATGTAAGCAGTCCTAAATGTGGCAAAACTAAATTTTAAAATACAAGTTTCACTTAAATAAAGTGCTTTCCTGAAAGGATTATGGACAGGGAAGAGCTGGCCTCTTGGTCTGGAGAGGAAAACCAAGGGCTGGAGGGTATCAGGGGGGATTGCAGTTGGGGTTGAGCTGTGGGGGACCACCTTGGAGAGGTGCACTTGCTCTGAAAACCCTTCTCTGACACAATTCCCAGCAACCAGAACTGGAAGAATTTGAAAGCTTTTATTTGCTTTCTTGCTTCCTTCCTCTCTCCTCCTTGCCTTGCCAATCAATTTTATTATTTTCTGCTTCTGTGAGCAGTTTCAAAAAAACAGAAATTCTGAAAGAGCCAAGACTCTCCAACTTCCAAACTCCAAGGACATTAGTTTCTACATCTTTGCTCTTGGGTAAAAGGATGACTGTAAATCTCAGTTGGGATTCTCATGAATCCTTGTCTGACTTTTTGTCATTCGTAGTAGAAAAAGAAAAGCTCTTACTTGGGTCAAGAAAGCCAAATAAAAATCCCTTAGAATTTAAATAACTCCCTCAAAATCTAGACCAGACTGCCAAAAATTAAGTGCTGTTTGTATGTTTTAGGTTTGGGGGTTTGGTTTTGGTTTTGGGTTTTTTTCCTTATGATAGAAGTCATATTTGTCTTATCAGTAACCACACTGTGCATTAGGAGAGCGATTTGGCCAGAAAACTGTAATTCAAAACAGCCCATGGAGAGTTTCTGAGCCACTTTCTTCAAAGACTGCAGACAGGTAGCAGGTAGTTTTGGAGGAGATGCTAAGCTTTGCGAGCCCATGACACACTGTCATCGCTGTGTATTTCTGTTGCTGCCAGAAGCTGAAAGCATGGGAGGCTTTTCTGCACCTGCAGCTGACTCGGTGTATCTTCTGCTAAGGACAACAGCTCTTGTGGCCAACAAATTTTATGGGGTGATGGCTTGGCTAGGTTTTATTCTTTCTTTAAGTCCAAGACAGAAAGTACATGAAGCAAGATGCACGAATGCATCTTCTGTGATATCACAGTGAATACTCTTGTCTGCTCCTGGTGCTGGGGATGTTGGCATGAGAGAGGTGGTATTGCAAAGCCCTCTGCTGTCTCCTCAATCAACTTTTGAAGAAATCTGGAGGATAGGCATGATTTTGTAGGCAGTTTTAGCATGGTCTCCGCTCTCCGTACCATCTTTCATGGTGGAGGTCAGCAGTGTACTATACCTTACATGTTGCTGAATGTGTTTGCATGAAACTCTTGCTCTGTAGGATCTTGTGATTGACCCACCTTGTCCATGAAACTGTGGGAAAACCAAAATCAATTTAAGGAAAAAGACAAGATTCAGCACCTAACACCCCACTATATAAAAATCTTAATTTTCTCTAAAGGAGGATGGCAATAAATCACAGCCAACTCCTTACTCATCCTAGTACTAAACAACAAGCTCCTTCAGTGGTTAAAACAAACCTGTAAGTGTAGTTATTCTTGAGCTCGTGTCAGTAAAGGTGATTCATCCACCTGGAACAGTGTTGTGAGCTCTTATTTGTGTAGCACAAGTTTGTAGCTGTGTCTTCCTGCAGGTTAACAAGCCAACTTACAGGACTGCCCTGATATTGTTGTATTATTTAAGTATCAGAACTGGTTACTACTTGTACCCCTTGTATTGGGGACCTTTGTCCTGCAGTATATGTAGTTCACAGCGGAGAACTGGCCGGAATTGTGTGTTGTTAGGGGGCTGCACCTTTGTGTCTCTGATAACCCTACTCTTGTGAACCATTAGATGGATGATCTTTGCTCTTCCAAAGATTTCTGAATATCTGATCTTATCCTGACAGATGCAGCTGAAAAAAAAAAAAAAAAGAAAAGGATGTCTCCCCTGCTACATGTATAATATATGGCAGATCCCTGACACCTATTTAAAGAGTTACTCTTACCTATGTTACCGACACTGACGTGGATTAGTTTGCACCACAGCAAAGGATCATAGCCAACAGAATTAAAAAAATCTTGCTTGTGAAGTGATTTAGGATTCAAACAGCTCTCTTCTCTGATGATATTCATGGTCTTCTCTACTTCTTGCAAACAGGATTTAGATCAAAGAATGCTAATTATTACCAATCCTGATGATGGTAGTGACTTCAAAACACCTTAGGGACCAGTACAATTGTTCGCTTTGACCTGTGATATAAAACAAGCCAAAGAATTAGACCTTGATGTACTTGTGTTATTCCCTACCAAGTACCTGAACTGTCAATGACGTGAATCTCTTACAGAGCCATGAGTACATCTTTTAGAGAGGCATCCAGTCTTAATTTCATATCAAGTGATGATAGAATTACAACACCCAGGAGAAGCTTCTCTCATTTGTTTTGGTTTCTTTCTTTTTATAAAAAGGTCTTTCCTACTAGAATAAGATGAGCTTCAGCTTCCAGTAAGGAGTTCTTCATGTCCTGTCTGCTAGATTATACATCAATGCCCACTAACACTAACTCTGATCTAGATTTTATAGAATGTTAAAGAAAATGTTTTTTTTTTTTTCCTAAGGAAAAGATCTTAATGAACTAAACCTTTCAGAAAAAGTCACTATTGGTATTGGATTTTTAAAAAAGATTCTTTCAAAATACCTTTTTTTTAAACGGTGATGTCTTGAAGAACAGGTCCATAAACTCAAATGTTTTCATTTAAGAAAGCTGTACTGAGAATTTTGCAAGAGAAATTGTGTCCTTTTCCAACTTTCTGGAACAAAAAAACCCCAACCTTTTAGCTGCAATTCTTCTGATTTTAAGCACATTCAAACTGCCTGGTTTATCTGTCAGAACTTTAGATTCTAAATTCCTTGTACAAAAAGATTACCTTAGTAAGCTAATGCCTATAGATATACTTTCCTCAATATAAAAAAAAGATAATATGAATAGTGCAATATGAATGCTGGTGATTTGCACAGGTTCAAATGATGTAGAAAAGCCTTAAAAATTTCTGAAGTGCCAGAACTAATGAACAAATGCCAATTTCCCTCAATAGCAATTGTATTTGAATCTTCTTACTAACTTAGAGCATCCTTGTCATATTTCTCTGTAGACAACCTCCACATTTTCCTTCCTGAAAACAGCCACTGAAACCCAGAAGTTTTTATCAGTGTGGTGAAATAAAGTCCAAAATCTATATGGTGAGAAAGCAGAGACAGTTGACTAGAAAGTGAGTGTTTGTAAAATACAGATGGAAAACCCAGATGTTTTCCTGTTTTGTTCTGCCACTGGATTTTTCAGAAACTACTTTTCTATCCGTTTCCTTGCCCATTATTCTCAATAAAGATTTTACTGCATTATAGACTATTTTCTTTGGGCCAGGTAGAAGATGCTAAGATGTTTCCTCTGGAATTTAAAGATTCTTTTTTTTTCATGAGGGTTGGTATGTTATTCTGCACTGAGTGGGAAGTCTAATGGGGAAAAGCTTACAAATAATTAATTCGAGGAAAGGTAAAATATTGTTTACTCTTTGACTTCTAGGAGAGGGGAGGCAAAAAATAAACCAAAACATTCCACTCTGGGAGCTCCAACTTTTATGGATTTCCCATTGGTCATGTTTCACTTAGTATGGTTAAGGAGTTTGTGTAATGAAGTAGGTTAATATATAGGAAAGCATTCAGGCCGACAAGGTTCGCTTGATCTTGGACCAGTAAACACAAGGTTTTCTGTTTAAGTCATTTGTGCCAGCCACCCCTTTTAGACTGTCTATTTTACTTCCGCTGGAAGAGCCTCATTTAAACTGTACCTGCCAACTTGCAACTAAAAAAAAACCAATAAAGTAGTAGTATATTTTTAATTTGCCTGAGATCACACACTTTAGCATTGAACCACAAAAGGAAAAGCTTCATGGCTGCTGCTGCTGACCTTTACTTCTCCCTCATTACTGAAAAGGAGAAACAGGAAGGGGGAAGAGGACAGTAGCCGTGTGGGGTAGGCATGTGTGGGGGAGGGATAGAAGTATGGAGTGGAGCTGTCCTGCTTCCCAGAGCTGGGCCAAGCTTCATGCTAGGTGTTTCTCTACCACCATCCACTACACCTTCTGGACACTGTCCAGAATCCCTCGAGAACTGGTGTCTGCTTGATTCCTCATGTTCATGTTCCAAAGAAAACCACTGCAGCTGTCTTCAGGAATTGCCTCTTGAAGGTCTCCATAGAGAAGCTAAGGGCTGGGGGGAATACAATCTTCAAGGTGAGAAATAGATTGGGATTTTGGGGCCATTCCATTTGTGCCATTCAATCCCTATGTGCATTATATTAATGAAATATATATGAATAGAACTGTAAATAAACTTGTGTGGCCTTGTGCTGCTAGCCATCCCCCAACACTAATGTTAAATAATAAAGGTCTATATAAAAAAGAGTAGAGTAGAAAGAGATCAGGGCATCTTCCCATGCCACCCACCCTATATATTTCATCTGAGGTTCTTCAGGAAGAACTGGAGGATGGCACGAGTCAGTTGATGTTATGAAATGTCAAAGATGCCATGGCCACATTTTTTGAAGGGGGAAGGTGACTAATAATGCTGATGATCCAAATCCAAACACTCATTGTTGTTAAAATTGCTAATGTCTTGGCCAGTTGCTAATGCTGATGTTGCCAGCATCTTAGGACAATAGGGTATGGAGGGTTCTCTTTCCCTCTAAGATCAAGATTCCCTTGAGTCCTTCCTTTTATCTCTTCCTCAATTGTTTTTGTGTGATGAAAGCATTTTTCTGGGAATCACTGCCAGGCATACTTCCTTGTACTCGTCCAAGGCTTGCTCATCTGTATTATTTTGTAAGCATTATGCAAAGTTTCAAATGTGTTGAGTTATCCCCCAGGTTGTCGATGTAAATCCCTTTGGAGAAGGATTTCACAACCAACAGGGAAGGGTTTTCCCTTCACCTCTTTCTTCTGTGTCCCTTAATGCAAAATTGCTTATGGGAGAAGAGGCCTTGGTGTTTCCTTTGAGTTTAGTTAGCTCTGCCAATATGCTCTTGCGGGTTACTGATATCTGAGGACTGATGTGTACAGTGTAGGTCCCTGACATCTCTCTAGTGTGATGAAATGTGGTGCATATCCACGGGCTGACAACAGGACTGTAAGATCCCCAAGGTAGGCACTGCAATTTTATTTTGTATTTATTCGGTAGCTAGCACAGTGGGTAACTGGTCTGTGACAAGGGCTCCAAGGCATCACTTCGAGATTCAGCGTGCTTGAAATATAAGAACCTTTATCTAACCCAAAGCTTTTCAGTGGTGAGACTGTCTTTAAGAAAAACCCATCATTTTTCCCAGAAACAGTTTATGGAATATTTTTTCTAAAATGATGCATGCTCCAACATTAATTCTACACTGTGGTGCTGTCAGATCACTTTATATGTTTTCTAGGAGACTTTTTCCTAGTACCAAGAGCCATATAATGTTATTTTTCTTTGCTCTTCTTTGAACCTACAGTGCAGAAAATTAAAGTGTAAATATGCATGTGAACCACCCAAAAGTCATAAGATTATATGAATGCCTGCAACCACACAGCAGGAACAATGGGGTTGCACAATTCCTCCGCTCCGAAGCTGCTGAATTTTAATGAGGGATAGTCGGTACATGCTGATACTCCTATAGCTACCCTGGAGCCAGAATAGTGATTTAAGATACCAGTGACACAGTGTGTAGGTGAGTCTTAGCTGTAGCGTGCCTTGGAGAGTAGAGCATGATATAGCAGGCTAAAAAAAATGTCAGGAAAATGAGATGATTAAATAGGAGTGAGAAATGGGACTGGAAGGATGTAGGATTGCTTGAATTTGCCCATCACCTCTGCTGCTTTCATCAGCTGTTGAGCTCCTGTCGGAGAGAACATGATGCTGTACAGCGATAGGAATAATAGGAATAACCCGAATAAAGAGCATATGCTGTCATGAATCAAAAAATCTGTGCTGCAGGGTTTAAAGCAATCTCTTAAATAGCAGGGATTAAGAGGGGAATTTAGTGAAGTGGTGTTACCTCTCTCCCATGCCAGAGTTTGTTTTTACCTCCTCTCTTAATACTGCTGCTAACCTAGGTACACCTGGGAGCCACTTGGGAAAGCATCCACAATAGGTGTACCTCTCAAGATATGTACTTTGCAGATATGGAGATATAGCTCTTGTTTGCAGCTAACCCAAGGATAAGCATTGCTTAGGGCAAGGTTCTTTTCAAACAGGCTGGCTGTGTTTCTGTTGCACTCCACGGGGGCTGCTTCTCCTCTGGGCCCCAGGAGGTTCTTGCACATGTTTGTAAGTGTCTGCACGTGTTCCTCGGTGCAAAGCATCTGAAGTAATGTGGAAGGTGTGTTGGGGTCTGTGAGGGTGTCTTTGCATAGTGCAATGTCAAGAAGCACCACCCAACAGGACATGTAGGACAGTGGGGATCAGACCTACCATGCTTATGCCTCAGGGAGACATCAGAGTGTGAACTGTCACAGGAACCACAGAGATTCTTCTGGGGAACCTGTGGATTCATTGCAAATGAGGTTTTCAGCCGTTGAGTAATATAGCTAATTATGTGTTGTAATTTTGCTTATAGTTGGAAACTGTCTTACTGAGAATTTGTCTTGAGATTATTGTCTGTTTTGTAGCACAGATGAAGGAAATCTTTTCACCAGTAACTAAATATATTCTTACATCTCAAAGCTCTTTGCGAGCAGATACAAGACAGTTATGTGGCCAGTGTACATGCTCCTGTAATTCTAATTACAGGAAAGTTTTTCCATAATTATCATTATAGAATATTTTACTTGGAATAATATCTCAGTTTTAAATGGAACTTTTATTTTGCTAATACCAGGTTATGACGTCTCACTGGAGCTGTGTGTTATTCCTTGATTGTATCCTTTCCAGAGGCAAAAAGCTTTGACTTTTTGAAGTAAAATGCTTCTTTTTTTAATATCAGGTCCTGTGTACTTCAGCTCATCAGTTCTCATCACATTATCCTATTATCATGCCAGTATATAGTTTTTGTAGCCTAGGATATGTGTAGCCAGACTCACTTGTCCTTTCACAAACATTTTCACTAAAACAACAAAAGTGTTTAGTAATCACCCTTATTAGTAATCTACAGAAAACCAGTGAAAGCTCCTGCCATAAACTTCTACCCAGGAGTCAGAGTTAGACTCTATACCCACAACTTGATCTGCCAAGGTATTGCTGTGCTCAGTTCACCCAAAACTCAGAAAGAAGATACTGCTCACCCCAAAGGTGCTGCCCACTGTATAATTTGAGGAACATACTATGTTTTGATGATATGTCCTCTGTTGATAGTACCACTGGCCTAATCTGTGCACTGTGCCAACACTTTTCAAAGATGAAACAGTTGAGTAAACATTTCTTGGGTTCCTCGTGAATTAGGACAAACAGTTCCCTAAATTATTTAGCCTAAGTTTGCCATTCTTTTTTTTTATCCACTAACTAGGTAATTGTTGGCCCTTTTCTTGATACCAAAGACAGATTTAGATCTTAGCATGGTTGACTTCAGGTGTTAAAAGCACTTAATCCTTTCTTGAAGGCTATTAGGCTGCTTTATGAGGTTGTGGGAAGCTGATTTATTTTAATTGATCTTGAAAGGGAAAACATTTTTTTGATTTGGTATTTTGTACAACAAAATGAAGCTCTGGTAACCACAGTGCATCTGGCTTTTCTTAGGGTTAGAAGCTGCCTTTCTGAAACATATCTTACCATTGAGAAAAGAAGGAAAAATTCATGGTACAAGCACAGCCACACCTCTAAATTGATTATTCTTGAAGGATTTGCTCATCCTATTTTGGCTGTGTTATAAAGCGCAATGGAAGCAATTCCAGCTCAAGCACATCACTCCAGCATCCCATGATGTCACAAGGAATTCCTTGTCGTAAGGGACGTCCCCGGAGGAGAGCATTTGCTCTGCTGGAAAACAGCCATCCACCCACACACTTGTCTCCACCCAGCTACTCCATCCAAATAACCAAACCGAAGGGAGTGTTTTGACTAATCGGAGTGAGTAGGAGTAATGCCATGACAATACAATAGTGTGTCTGCTGTAGACTGTTCTTGATTTGCATTTGATTGTTTGCAGTCCTACCCATCTATAGCCAGAGGCAAGAAGTGATAACCTGTCATGTTATATAAAAACATATTTGGAAAAAAAGTGGAGTAATTCAAGATAAATAGCTTACACTCTGTGACTCTATTCTTCCCAAGCAGTCCTGAACTTGTTCTCAAGTTGCTGGTTTCTCTTTTTACTGCAGGGTTTCTTTCCAGATAGTTTCCATGTGGAAAAAAGAAGAAAAAATTAAAATAGAAAAAAAGCAATTGGAGTGAATAAAAGCTCAGCCTATTATAATTTGAAAAGAGATACCAAACAAGTGGAGCATTAACACAGTGTCAGGCCCTTAGGAAATGGACAGGTAACCAAAAGGGTGAGTGGCATCAGTCACTCAGCAGTTGGACAGAAAGACTGCTCAGTCAAGGCAGCGATGCTCCCTTAGCTTATGTCGCATTGACCATTTCTGTCTTCTCCTGTGTTTCTGTGGTGCTAAGGCACTGAAAGTTTGAGTTGAAACAAGAGAAGACCATATCATAGGACTCCAAATGTTCCCCTGTTTTGTCCAACACATTCTTTGTTCTTCTATAGCTGATTGTCAATCATTTAAGTTATGCAAGGTAATTAACTTGCAGATAAAGCTTATAGTGAAATCTTGTTCTCTCTGTTTAATCTTGTTTTGTTAGGATGTTTTAGGAGACTTTCCCACCAAGTGTATAATGTATCATCAGAGGGAAAGGGCTTTTTATCCTATAAATACAGACTGGAGAAGTCCTTGATAGAGGATGAAATACTCCCACCTGAATATACCTTAAATTTCCCTCCAACAGTCACACTCTTTTAGGTGAGGTAAATAGTAAGAGAGTCAGTCAAAGTGGAAAGCCACGTGGAAAGCATATGGAACGTCTTCATTTCAATCAGGGAGCTAAGCCTTATTTAAGGTAAATACTTACAGAACCAACTTACTTGTGACCCGTCCCTCTGTTTTGGACTGGGCATGCTTTACCAACAAGCCAAAAGCTGTGAATTCTTCCTTCTGAATAAAGAGTGTGTATGACAGCCTGAGGACCTTATTCTCCATGAGGATACCCTGCGTGGGCAATTTCACATTTGGTCCCACTGGGCTGAGAGATTTCCTTTAGTGAATCTCGCAGACTGATTTCCTTTACTCATCTTTCCCACAATCCATAAGTGCTTTGTAACCACTGTCCCAGCAGAGCAGTGGTGAACATGGATACACACAAACCTTTGCTGCTGATGACCCAGTCTCTTCATGTGCTGTTGTATCCTCCCCACATTATTTCATGATGGCTGGCTGTACTGTAAACCTGCCTGATGAGCCTTCACCTCTTTGATGTCAGACCTGTAAAATACTAATGAATTTTGATAGGAGACCATGACTGTATAAATTGATGCCAGCAGATGCGAGTGAGCTCTACCCATCTTTTGATCTTGTTCCAGTCTTATTTGTATGTGGCATCACCATGTTAATGCTGCCTGCAATCCAAGCAAATCCCTGCTGAGAGACAAGGCATTTTAGTTTAAACATGGCACTGCATGGACATGACTCGCCGGCTCCCAGAATAGACCTAGCTTGCATCTAGCCAATGTGCATGCAAAGCTGAAGTGTGTAATTAGAGACAAAAACGGGGGTCTGCACCCACTTGTGCACGTGCCTGACATGTTAAGGTTTAGGATCCCCTGAACTGCAGCTTCTGGAGCTGTGAGACATCAGCTCATTTGTCTTTGTTTTGAAGTATCAGGTTTCTAATCCTTAAGTCTGAGAAGAGCGTGAAAATGCAAGTTACTTTTAACTGCTGCAACTTGACAAACTGCCTTGTCACGATAGCGTAACTCCCTGTGTGGCCGTTATGGCTTAAAAATTCACACAGGGGCATTTGTTTTCGCTTGGCCTCCTCCACAGGAGCTGTGCAAAACCAGAGCCCAATCCATCTGACGCAGTAAGTTTAATTAGATCCTTGTCAAGTTAGTTGTAACAGCCTTAAGTTTATACTTCAAGTTGTTCTGATACGACCGAGTTCTGTAGATGCCTCGTGCGTGTTTAGTTTGAAAGTATAGCCATAGGTGTGGGATTGTCCTCTGCTTGAGAAATGGGTGTTGGCTTCACAATCCACTGTTCTTGGGGCCATGCCAAGTCAATCCCGATGGAGTACCAGGTGTATGGGTGTGTGTATGAGCAAACGTATGTGCGTGCGTGTGTAGAGACTTAAAGCTGAAACTAGGGATGGGCGAAGAATGCAAATAACCATTGAAAAAGAATTTTGCTCTTGCATTGTTGAGAGGGAAACCTCACAAATTGGATCATTTCCACCAAATAACCATCCAAGAATTAAAACACTCTCAGTCAGGAGGTATTTTGATGCTTCCTTTTTAACACTGTGGTAGTTTATACTGTGACACGTAATGCAAAGGTGTTTTCAGATTTGCAGGTATCGTCACTGTCCTTCCCCAATGAAATGTGACAATAAACCTGTATATTCTGGTAGACCTTCTCCTCTCTGACTGCATCAGCTTTCTTAGAGGGAGAAAAAGTATTTGCTGACCCTTCTTCCCACAAGAGTAAAGGGAAAAGCCAGCTCTGGTCCCAGGGAGGTCAGGGGGGCCTGCACTGTCCTGTCCTCACCAGTTAAGGGGTCCCAGTGAATCGCTGCCAGTGCAGGGGCACTGGATGGCACATTGCTGTTCCTACCTGTGAAGAGAGCCACTTCCCAACAGAGGGAGGTAAAAGACAGCAGAGAGAGATTGCTTCAGTGGGAAAGATAATGTGTGTGGGTGTATAATGAGGGGACTTTACAAATAATTTCTAGGTGGTTATTCATTTTAAAGGGACTTTCAGATGCCCTAGAGATGCTCCATGGAGTACTTAATTTCCAGAGAAGTTTGGAGAACGCAGGTTTTTTATTCCAGTGCATTTTTGTTTCCTGCCCAATGGCAAAAATAATTTTCATAATCTACCCTGGGGACTGTGCTGTGTCTAATACACTGGTTGTGTGCACAGCAGGTTTTAAAATACAATTTTCTGTTTTGAAACTGAAATTGTTCCAAGCAATAATACCTTCCCTTCAGGTTTTCATTTTTCAGAAGTGACCCACCCACTATTGAATAATAAGGCTCGATAACCATAGTTTCTCAGATAACATGCAGTGATCTGCCAATATTGCTTTGAACTAAACCAGGAAACCACTGGCTAGTGTTACAAAGGAGTCAGTTATCCAGATGAGAACATCTACCCTTAAAATTTTTGAAATAAGAATGTGGGTTAGAGATCACCTTTTTTGAAGATATCCCAGACTAATAATGACATGAGAGTGCAGGTTTAAAGACCAGAACAAAACACATCCATTTCCAGGTCAAGAAAAACTGTGTTCCAGTCCAGAGTAAATTAAAATCCCTCACTCATGTGAAATCCGCTATAAAGGAGGTTTATAGTGGAAACATTGACCGACCTTTAACAATAGCAGTGAGGCCAGCTCTGCTGTAACAACAATTGGAAATAACAGGCAGTAGCGTTACAAGGCTATAAAGGCTAGGGCAAGGTCTTTTCCATAGCCTGGCCCGAACATTCAAAGAGAAAATCCCCGAGCAGATGACCAAATCTCATCTTTTTTCCATTAATTGGCCACAGCCTAGTACTCTGAAGTTGACAGAAATAACTGCTGTGATATTAGCCCAAGTTGAAGCATTGCCAAAACACATTTTATTTCAGACCCTCTGAATTACAGTATAATTTCACACACTGCTTACCTAAGAGACCAGGAAGTTGGCCATCCATCTGCTTAGTCAAAGGCTCCTAGCTTTCCATGACATAAAACTTCATTTCTCCTATCTGTGGGAAAATGAAGTCAGGGAACTTCCAACCAAGACGAGGATATGGGTTGGTAGATTGATGGGTGGTTATGTGTAGCTCTCACATGGTAGGAAAATTTGAGCTTTCTATGGGGGCCACAGTTGAGATCTTCATTGTATTCCTGGCTCTGGAGCATGTATGCTGCAGGAGGTATATTGACAGTCCTGGTCCTGTTAAAGCCACAAGGTCTTGAAGAGAAGGTTGTCTCCTGTTCAGTGGCTGCTGTTCCTTAGCAAAATGGATCTCAGACATGCAGTCAACAGATAATTAGTAATAACACTGATATTTCCTTATTTGATAGAACTTCTTTAGTTGTTTTTGGTTTGTTTGTTTGTTTTTTTTTTTTATGATCTAGATTAGGATTCTTTCTGCTAATTTAAAGGCGATACATATGTTTCCAGAGCAGAGCTTGCTCATTTTCTGGGAATCTGTTAAACTGTTGCACTCATCCAGATGTTTAATATTGTTAGTGATCTGCAGCTAAGCCTCTCGGACAATTCTAGTAGGACTTGTTCATCTCATTTCCCCAAGAATATAAACCGCTATGTAGTAGGTACCATTCCAAGAGCCAGACTCAGAGGGGAATATGAGTTTAAGCAAGTTGAAAATCAGAGGCCTTCCAGATTAGTCCAATCTACTGCTTTACTTTAAGCCCTTTCAATTATATATTCAAAACATGTGTTCCCTGAAGTCTTAGACTTATCAGGTTAGACTATTTTCAATTCATTTGCAAAAATAAAAGATGTTATATCCATTATACTATTTTTGGTGTTCATTGCCATTTCCCACAGCTATTTCTGTACCAAAAGCTCCAAAGATCTGAGATGTAGTATCCCCTACCCTAAAAAATTTTATATTTCTTTTTTGTTTCTGCAACAAATTTAATTCCTTTAGAATTTTCTGTAGTGCTTAGTTTTGAAGGAGATTACATTACCCGAAAAACGATAATGCTAGTACAGTGTGCTAGTGATAATGTTAGTATAGATGTAGTCATTTTATGATTTCTTCAGCAAGGAATCCTTGAAGTAAGAGAGATGGCTTGATCGGACAGTTTAAATTCTACATCTCAGCCACCTGTCCTCCAACACTGTTGTCTTCCATCAAAAAAAAAGAAAAAGAACATTCCTGAGCAAATTCTTCCCAAGTCACAGAATAAATGCTGTATCTTTCAGGTTGACACCTGTTGCAGAAGCATTGATAACTTATGTAACTCCCATAGGCTTTCACTTGGAAGATGTAAGAGTAGATGGAAATGATTTGTCTGTTTCCAGTCTTTCCAGATACCTTGCTTGAAGGCAAGCCAGAAATATTGAGAAAAGAGAGTTATTCCGGGCATTTCATCCTCTTGCCAGAATCAAGAAGGTGAATAGAAACAGGAATGTGAAATAAAACCAAGACAAGTTTAATTCTTCTGACCACGCAGTTCTGTTCCAAGTTTAGGGCACAGATTTTAAATACTCTGTTGCCTGAACTCTTATGCCCCGGTCCCTGGAAGGCAGCTGTTCTCTGCATTGCAGCTTAAAAAAATAAATAAAATGAAATGAATTGGCAGTAGTTTACTCATTCAGATGCTTTGCTGTCCCAGTCACTTTGGTAGTAAGATTGTCGTTCTGGTGCTATGAGTGCTGAGTTTTTTACATACAAGAAAAGCAATAGCTGGAAGGAATTCACACAGTTCTAAATGTGTTTGATGTTGAAATCTCTCAGCTGTGTCCAACTGGGCTAAAGACAGAAGAAAAATCTGAAATGGGATCCAGTGTTCACTCTTGAAAGGTGCAAAGTAAAACTTCCGGTCAAAGACAGCGTACAGTAAGGAGATATAGTATTTCTGTGCTCTCCTATGCTTCTAATCCTGGATCATGCATAGAAATCATTAGTGGCCCAGATCTCTGTGCCCCCTGTGCAGCTGGAAAAAAAGTAGATGAATTAGCTCAAATAAAATCAGGGATAATCCAAACTGAAATCAAAACCAATATGAGAGTAAATGAGAGTGGGAAATTCATTGTTAGTGTTTTTAAGCACCTCTTAACGTATTGACCAGGACACAATTGCACTATTTCTTCAAAAAGCAGGAAGGAGGAGATAAACCTCATATGAAAACCTCTTCCTCTGTGATTTCTAATATAATTTGTTGACAAACCATATGTATGCTTTCTTGTTTGGAAATGTCAAATTGTTTATTTTTCAGTCAAAATGTTTCAACATTTCGGATTCAAAAAATGTTCTGAACTTTTGATTCTGTGGGGAAAAACCTCTGGACATTTAATCTTGATTTGAAATAAAAATCATAATTTCATTAGGTGGACATCTTGATTTTCTTTTTTTTTTTTAATTTTCTTTTTTTTTTTTTAATATCCATTCTTTTTTTTTTTTTTTTTGCACTACCATCCCTCAGATGTGCACTCTCAAATTTCTGCCAGCCTTTCAGCTTATGGATCTGCTCAGTGTTGTGCAAACACCAGTTAGACATGGACTGTTGTGTGCCCACTTGGTTTGGGAACAGTCACATAAATAACAGGCAGCTGAAAGGCTGGATTCAGGCTGACTACCCAGTAACTGAGGTTTAAAAGATGCCAAAGAGTCTTAAAAACTTGCATGTGTTTAGGTTGATTTCAATCTAATTTATACCTGTTTATAAAAGCTTTAACTCCAGCTATATTTATTTGGTTGTTCTAGATTTACATTACCATAACTGAGACAAGCAGTTGCACTATTTTTTTTTTCCCTTGTTTAAACAGAAACTACTCTCTTTCCCTTCTGCATGGGACAGGTCACATTCTGACTTGATGAAACTGGTTGTGTTTCTATTGAGAGGAAGTCTACATTTCCATGACAGGGCATGTAGGGTATTTTTAGCAGCCTACCCACAGAAGCGACCCTCTTGAGTAATAGGCTGAAGCCTGGGATATTTAGACAGTACTGAGGATCTTTCCTTCAGGATCACTGTGGCTAGCTGAACACCAGCATGGGTGATCAGACCCACGCTGCCCTCACAGTGGAGATGTCCTTATTACAGCTTTCAGATCTAATATTTCTGGAAGGACATCCTTTTCTTTGTAAAAAGCCTTTCTGTAAATAATCTGGGCTTTGTATCTCGGATTTTGAAGGAGATGGCACTGTGCAATTAGTAACACAACCCACGGGCGCAGGCTGGATGGGTAATACTGAAATGGCAGGAGAGGAGAGGTCTTTGCTGCTGTGGGCTCACAACAGGGATGATCTTCAGTGAGCAAACACTGCTGTAAACATTTAAGAAGGAACCGGCAGCATGCCAGCAGGTTTGTGAGTGATATACAAGGTGCACACTCAGCTTTTGACTCTGATTAATGTGTGCAAGAGATATAGGCAATAAATTGCTGTCATGTTAATATTAATTAATGACCAGCAATGCCTAGTTCATAGGGTCTGATAGCAGAGACCTGTTAATTCACTTAGTCCCAAGACGTGTTTTAGCAGATGGAAAAGGATTATTTTACCATATTTTCAATGGTAATTCAAGTCTATTTTTATCTTTCTTTTGGCTTGCATGAAAGGAGACTGCCACCTGTTTTTTGCAGGTTGTTCTCAGCACTGCTAGCCAGATTAAAAACTGGCCTAGTTAGTGCTTTATGGAAAATGAATTTGTTGCTCTAGCACAAAATAATGAAAATATCCAGGGCCAGTGCTGGCATCCGGCCCTCTGTCATCGTGTGAACTCTGGCTCCAGCAAGCTCTTCTGGGCCATCAGGATCCCCGGTGCTGGTAACGCCGTCTGCTCCATAGGCTTCTCCTGTCTCTTGGTTTTGACATGAAGTGCTAGAGAATGGGGGGCTGGGTTACTGTTTGCACAGCTTCTTTCATGCAGTACTGAGTTATTTGTCTGGGAGAGTAAGGATAATTTAGCAGAAGATCTAGACAATTGTAATGACTTTCGGAAACAGTAACCTTTTCAGACAGCCTTTAATAAGGAGTTACTCCCTTTAGATCCCATTAGGCTTTAGCAGTGTTTGGTTTTAGAGTTTACTGTTTTCCACATGTTTACCTACTATGGCCCTAACCTGAACATCTCTGAAATATCATCATCAAGGCAGCCCAGTGGAAAGCTGTGTTCTGCCTCAGTTTGTCTAAGATCCAGTTTCATATCTCTTTCCACAGTCTCAGGTGACCACATTCTCCATCTGCTCTTAGAGCTCCTCAATATGCCACTTGAGAAGAGGCAAATAGCCTCCAAAGACACTTTCATTCTTGTCTGAATCACAAGCTCTTATAGCCACTTGAGAGGTTCACAGACTCCCCAAGATGTATCTAGATTCTTTTCCCTCAAATTTCTTTCTCATTGATTTGATAGATGTTACATATGACTGTATTTACAACCACCCAACTCAGAGCTCCTTTTATTCATCACCAGGAACTCCACCAGAAGAGCTACATCAGAGCTTAATGGTGGTGTTATTTATTCTGGCTTCCCTCAGGGTGACTTTTTGGGTGGGTATTTTTTGTTTGGTTTTGATTTTTTTACTATTCAGTTGTTAGGGTCTTCTCTCAATTTGTATTTCTGGATCTACTGAAGAAATATGAGCTGTCGTATATCATGTTTTTTAGGCCCTCTTGCACTAATTAACTTGTAACTTCATCTTCAATTTTGCTAAATTTGGTAGTTATTTTACTGTAAACACCCATTTGTTCCACTGGGTAGCACAGCTCTCTGAACATCTGGGAATCATCATGTGTCATGAATGACATGATGTATCCTCACTGTTAGACCAGCACAATGCTAGATCTGATGGATGGAAGAAATGTGTCAGGGTGAAGATTAATATACACTTTGGTTTGTGACTTGTGACTCACAGGGTAAACTTTGTTCTCTTTGATGGTACAAATCCAAGATCTGCTTTTTTCCTCTCCCATTTTGGTCCTGGTTTATAACACAGAAGCTTGTACTAACAAGACTTGAGCTTTTGCTAGTTGGATCAGAACCTCTCACTTCCGTCCGGACCAACACTCCTAAATAAATTCTCTCTTTGTATGCCCCAGCTGTGCACAAGGCTCTCTTCTGGTGATGGTTTCCTACCCTCAGGTTAGTTAACCAGTAAGAATTTGTTATTTGCTCCTTGCTGTGCCTTTGGAAGTGCACAGGGTGCAATTATCTTCTCTGAGTGTCCTCTGGGTGGAGGATTAAAGAACAGCCTCTTCTAACAAAGCGGGACAAAACAAAGGCCTTGGTTTTTGCTTTCTTCATTAAAGTTTCATACTGCTGTCTCTCTAAAATACCTGTTTGTTCACCATCCCTGCACACCCGTGCTTCAGCAACACCATGAACAGGCCCCTTGGGAAGCAGCCAGTTGGTATCTTAAAGGGAAGGTTGTCATTTAGCTTCTAGATAGAGGTGATGTAAGAAGTGCTCTTTTACAAGCATAACTGATATTGTAGGAAAGAAAATACACACTTTCTGGGTGCAGAAGCACTTCTTCAGGCACACTAGGCCTATGCAGGCTTTTTTTCTGCAGTCACTGGTTGCCTGTCAGTTGTTGTAGGAAGCAGTTTCATATCACCTCCTTCAAGAGCTATTACTGTCTATTGCCCTGGGACAAGAATAACCTGGAATATGAATCAAAGCCACTCGTGAAAGCAGTGGCCACTTGTACATGTACATCTGGGCTGTTCTCTGCCCAGGACACCACAGGTCCAAGTAGAAAAGGGATTTTGTTTTTTTCTGGTTAGCAAAATGATGTTAAGCTCCAAGTACATCTCCTGGGGAAATTGAGAAGGATGCCAGGAGAGCATACAGGCAGGGCTAGGGCTCTCAGCCTGGACTTTCAGCAGTTTGTCCCCAGGCTGCCTGGAGCAAACGCTCTAGTCTGGCCAGTGGCAGCACCAGCAGTGATGAGGAAACTCACTGCTGGGTCCTCTACCTTTTCCACAGAATGGGGATCAGGGACTGAGTCACTATGTAAGGGTTGTCCAAAGCTGAAAACTGCTGAGTGCAGAAACAGGTGCAGAAAGATTAATAAATTTCTGGATAGAAGCTCTGGGAATGTGAGAAAGTCATTGCCTTCAGTTATTGGTTGGTTTTTCCTTTTTTTTTTCTCTCTTTATATCTTTTGCCTGGAGTCCTGGATATTTATGATTCAATTTAACATTTTAAAGCATGTTTCTCTTTCTAGGAGCTGCATTAACTCTCCTTTCAGCCTGCCATAATACTATTTGCTCTTACATACTTGGTGAGTAGTGAGAAGGAAAGAAACCCCAAGGAATTATTAGAGGCTGTGCAGAGTTGGAACTGTTGTGATGGACAGTAGAAGGGAAATGTGGTGTTTTGTCTGTGAGGTTTGTCAGAATGGGGCCAGAGACAAATGAGCAATAATGAGGCTCTTGAAAGCAGTCTGCAGGTGCGTAGTGGTGAAACAATAGGCAAGTGCAGAGAAAGAGTCTAATCAGAGTCTTGGCAGAGATCTTGTTCAAGGTCTGCTCTGTTTGGGTTTTGTGCAAAGGAGAAAATTCAGTGGCAAAGGACTCAAATGCAAACCTTGACTTAGGCTTGCTCACCACGGAAGATTCAAGTTTTTTTTCTGTCTTCAATACACTACTGTCTTAGCTGAAGGCTTGTTCCTTGTAACAGGAATAAATGAATGTGGCTCCTTGTCCTTTGAGGGTAGCTGGCTCTAATCTAGAGATGAATGCATATGACAGTATTTTCTGTAAACCCTGCAACTTAAAAAAAAAACTGTTTTGAGAGAAATTTGCTTTAGCAACGGTTATGATGTATTTTAGGTTTATTTCGGAAAGCATTTCAACAGGTGGAGTAAACTTTGTGTCCCATTCAAGGATTATGCAAAGTCATAGAAAGCCTTGAAATGATTGAAAAAAAAAGATAATTCTAACATCACCAAATTGCAGTGTTTTGTTTAATGAGGTATGCCAAAGAGTAGGAATATTGATATCTTCTGTGCTCTGGGAATAGTGAATGGGAAATGCAGGGGAACGAAGCATACGATGGGTCCAGAAAGTGCCTTTTCTACAAAGCATCTTTGTGTCTGAGGAGGCACCTCTGATTCCTGAGTGGAAGCAAGCAGTACTTCTTCCTGACTTCCCCAGACTCTTCCGGTCTTTCCTCAAAAAAAATGTTAACCCTCTCTCTGTCCTCTCTCAACTGCCTCCTTCACCCTGGATAAAATTCCAGTTTAAACAAGGATAAGTTTTGTTAGAAACCAGGGTGATGAGGAAATGAAGATTAGCTCAAACTATAAGATCCTGTGCCAAAAATTCAGAACATACAGAAAAAACCCTATACCTGTAGCTTATGTGTCCAGCCCCACTCTACAACTGAATTTCAGCAACCACAGTCCAGACATACTGGCTGTGGTGAATGTTCAAACAATAACTACTTTTAACTATTACCAATCACAAAAATTTAATTAGTGGCTACTTATTTTAAGACAACTACAAGTCACCTGTTGACAATTTGTACAGAGAAGAATGATGAATTGCCCTATTCATTTATTCAGCCCAATCTCTGTAGCATGTCACAGTCTGCTGCCATCAGTCACCAAACCTTGATACTCTGCTGTTGCAGCAACTTGTCTTTGTTGACCTGCAGGTTCTGGACCTATGAAGGATGACGTGCAAAAATTTTGTACTGTAATTTACTGTTGTCACAAAGACTTTCTTTGGATGCTTTCTGTTTCTATCAGGTGTTTCTGTGAGTCCACAAATTGTTGTTAGTGAAGTCTGTAGATTAGCTGTTCACAACTTCCTAGGTCTTGACTCCATGACACTGCTTGGTGACCCACCAATACTAGGGCCTTTTAAACTAGACATTTTCCCTTCTTTGCTCACTTGTGGGTATCTTCAGAGGCTTGTCAAGATGGAGGTCATGATGGTTTGTCTGTCCTTTTATATTTAGTCATCCAAGGGTGGATGCAGTTTCTTGCCATGGGGAATGACTAGGGTTGATGCAAAGAAGCACACGAGACCCAAGACTTTCACAGCTCCTTTACTGGCAAACTGTCAGGTCCTTGGGTGTGAACTTTCTCTCTGCTATGTTTAGCTTTGAGGAGGGCATGCTGCAAGCTGGGGCAAAACTAACGTGGCTATCTGATCAACAGAGCAGATCTACAGCTCTACACCCATCCATATGGGCACAAAACTCACCGCATGCCGTGCATGGGGGATTCTTGGAGCTGCTATGAAATGGTCTAAGCAGCAGGTAGTTCAGACCCCCTACATCTTCAAGCCCAAAGGGCACAGCAGGAATCTTCTGTGTGGTCTAGCCTCTATGACATTATTAGTAGGGATTGTACTTGTCCTGCTGGCTTGTTTGCAGTAAGAGCTGTGTGGTCTTCGAAGTGCTCTTTGAAGTTAAAGCAGAGTAACGAGGCACAATTAAGATGAACTCAGGAAGGCTGATTTCAGGTGAAGCTAGAACATTCAGGAGCACAACTGGTCTCAATGTTTGCTTCACAAAAGACAGAAAATGCATGATAAGTCACAGCTGTGCCTGAAAGGTAGTCTGTAAAATAGTTGAGATTAGGCTTCTGTTAACGAGCAACTCTCAGAGGCAGAGAAGTAAGAGCTTGGAGTACTACTCCTGAATTACACCAAGCTGTGTGTGTGCTGTGCTCTTGGAGGGAAGCAGAGGAGTGTGAGTATCCAGCAAAGCTGGAATTTAAAGCCTTTGACTAGTTTTCATTTCTCCACGTTCAGCTGGTTAGGGTGTAGTGCATGTTTTGAGATCCTTTCTCTGCCCCAGAATTTTTGGCATCTCCTGGAAAAGTCATTCACCTTCTCTGCCTCTCAGTGCTTTGTGTGAGGTGAGGATGTCAGCACCACAGTGGGCCAAAAACTCTGAGGTGCTCACATTAAGGTTATGGGAGCTTCAGAAATGTTTCTATTATTTTTCTGTTGCTAAGTTGAATATAATCATTGTCATATCAGTTTCCAATTTAACTCTGTATAAAGTGATAACAACTCTTTGGAAGAACACTTCCAGTAGGGCCAACTTGTGATGGGCTCGCAATTATACCTATTGCTCTACCCTGATATTATATCATGGCTCATTGACCCCATTGGATCAAATGGAAAATTTAGTGGCAGGGAAATTGGGATATCTGAAGAAAGATTAAAAGTATGTGTGTGGCAGGGGGAGAAACAGAATCTGTTTTCTAGCAGGGTTTGATTACTGTAGCAGAAAGAAACCACTTTACTCCAATAGCAGTATTGTAGGGATGCTGTTCCTGCAGATTCAGACAGAGAAAAACTTGAAGGGACTTAAATAAAATGGGATTGTTCAGCACACTTTATACAGAGAAGCAAAAAGAGAGAGAAAAATTAGCAATGGCTCTTGAACTTTGCTAGGGTGCAATTTTGTTACAAGCTTCTTTTGCTATCTTATGCAGGTTTAGGAGGGCTGGTCAAAAATATACCACTCAGACTCCATAAAGTTTCTAATCAGTGTTGATAGAGATAAATTTAAGAGCCTAGAGAAAGTGAGCATACAACATACACTTTCCTATAGAAGTGAGCATACAACATTTTTCTCGATTGCTATTCTTTTCTACTTTGTTTGGTAACCCTGTCCCTAAAGGTTGCCTCTCCTACCATGCTGTGAAGAGTATGAGAGTGTGGAAAATCTGGGCTTTTTTAATCTTCTTAAGTGCAAAGTGAAAGCTTCTGTTATAGATTGCTTTGCAAGGCAACTTCAAGAAATGACAGCATGTATTAATAAAACCTTCTTAATTTATATTAACATAAATGTAAAGCCAAGGAATATTATCAGTATCAGTGCTGGAACAGTTCCATCACATGCTTTTCACATCTCTCTTTATCTCTTTCAGGTGATCTCAAAGGAGAATCCTCAGGGGGAATTCAGGGACCAGAGATTTAATGGTTGCAGTTTTAGTCTTTATCAGACCATCAAGGCTATAATCGAAAGATAGGAGCTATCACCTCCAAGAGTTCTGTCATCCCAATCAACCTTCGAGGGAAAATCGATTTGGAAAATGTTATATAATTTGTGTTAACACCTGCAAGCTCTAGTCATGGATCAGGTATTTTCAGTGATAAATACGCTAAGAAAGCAAAATAAAATTAAAGCCCTTTTCCCCCAAAACACAAACAAAACAAACAACCCCAAAGGGTCATGTGATATCTAGGCCATCGGTCATGTGTTGCGTAGTGTGATTATGGTAAACTCATATGAGGTCTAGAGTCAACCTCATCTTTGCAGGGAGCTAGAAACCCTGGAAGTTGGGATAATCCCAGGATTTTCCTGTGGAACAGTACATGTCAGCAAGTATCCGGGTGTTTTGATTGAGAGGGAAGCGCTCACTGTGACTGGAGATGATTGGTCATTAGGAATGTTTGTCTTTAAACTTCTTTCCTGACAACATGTACTAAGGGCTGGTTTATGATAAATACTCATTGTGGACACTAGTGCAATAACCATTAATCTGTAGATTTAATTAGTTTCCATGTGTTTATCTAATTTAGTGGGAAGAGACTACAGAGATGTTAGAGAAGTATGGCTGGGTATATGTGGACTTGGCAGCCCTGGCCATTAATGTTAGAGTGCTTTAGAGGATCCAGTCCTTCCTCAGCTGCAGAGTCAGAGCTGAGTTGGTGTGACCCTATCCCCGATTGTCTAAAATAGCACATGAGCTAATGCACATTGTGGTCAGCAAAAGCAGAGAGGGAGAAGGCAGTTCAAAGGATCAGTCCTGCCCAAGTGTTATCTGTGATTATGTACTACATTCCCTGTATTAGCCATCTGAAACAGATGTCTGCCCCTATTGGAACCGTCCACGTTGATAGAGAGATTGCTGTAGGAACATGCTTATTGTGTGCTTGGCTGGGTATTACACATCTGGTCAAGGTCTTGAGCTTTATTTCTCTTTTGCCTGATTTGGGACTTCAGAGGTACATACTCAGTATTAAGCCAAAGGCTGTCTTTGTTCCATGAGGCCCCAGCTGGAACCTGTTGCTGGTTGACATAGTCAGATCTTATATCGAAACTATTATATTCTTTGGCATATTACACTGCGTTTACATCTTTTAATTCACCCCAGTAAACAGATGGGATGTTTTAAGAACCATGTGTAAGAGCTTTCATTAAAACCATCACAGGACACCAGATGGGGATGCAGAACAGACAGCAACAGGGCTGCTTGCTACCATGTTGGGCTTCTTGCAAAATATTCAGAAGTACCCAGCTCTTCTTGCCACTTAGCTTGTCTGCTTTTCTGCATCGCAGCGACCCAAACACTTCGAAGTTGTATTCCTATGAACCAGTTGTCACTTTTCACCTGGCAGGGTGAAATGCATTTGGATTCCTCTTCTGAATTTCCTTTCCAAATCACCTAATTTCTGAATTTCACCTGCTAGGCAAATAAGATTTTGGTTGGGGTGTTTTATGATAGATAAATGTCAAGTGAAACAGAAATAAAAGGCTTTTTTTCTCCCAAAGGTTAACCCTTAAATTTTGCCTTTAAGTAAACAAATAAGAAAGGAATTGGCTGAGACTTCTCAGTGGCTCAGTAAATTGAGACAAGACCCATCAAAGAACCAGTATCTCTCAGGTGTTCTCAAGTATATTTGGCATACAATACATGAGTTGAGAGAGTGCCAGTGGGCCGAGAAAGGGAAATGACCAAGGGATATGTCTTGAAAAGGAAGTAGATTAGTGATCTACTAAATCTTGCCCTACTTGATTTAGATGTTTAGCTGGAATGGATTAAAAAAATCTCTGATCTGTAGAGCTTGGGCTGGAAGTCTTGTGAACTGGATTCTCCTATTAGGTGTTCCTGTTGCCACAGCAGTTACTGAAAGTGCCGGTATCTTTGTGACAGTAGATGTGTCTTGGGTTTGTTTGGGGTTTTGTGTTTAATTTATGAGTCTAACATCAGCAAGAGGGAATGCAATAGTTTAAAAAAATTATATAGGTTTTGTTTTAATACTTTTTTGGGGGGGGCAGTTGCTTTTATCTGAAAAATTACTTAAACTTTAAGAGGTTTCCAGAAGGGTTAAGTAACATCAAAGGAAACTAAATAAAACAATTTATGCTGTGAACATGAATTTATTTTAACATTATTTTCCTAGTGGAAAAAAATACTGTGTTTTTTTCAATAACTTGACTCTCCAAAGTCTCTTCTACCCCATAGATAGCATAGCTGTAGTTTTCAATATCTACAAACATTTGCTTCAGATACTTTTTATAAGTTCATAATCAAATGCTTCATTGTATCTTATTTTAGTTTTCTAGTTGATGGATAATGCTATCACTTGTTTATATTAAATTATGCAAATTCTATAAATTAAAGCTTTTCTATCTGAGAAAATACTTTCTGGTTAATGTCTGTAGCACAAACAAAATTTATTAATTCAACATTCACTTGACTGGATTTCTGTAAAACTTTTTTAGCTGTATTTCTGTTCTTGAGATAGGGATGAAATATTGACATTCCCAAAATAAAAATATCCCAGGTTCTTTGTTGGTGTGACTGAAAATCAATTGATTTTCAATCCTGTGATTGGCTGTATGTATTTAGGAGTGCAAGGTTGATCCACTCATTCTTTCCTGTAAGTGTGGTTAACTGGCTGGTCTTTCCTCTCTGCGTCTGCACCCAACTGATTCATGTGACATCTAGTATCAGACTCCCTGTCCCTGTATAACCTCATGAGTGCTGTGTGGGTTCCAGTCTGGTACGAAAAGAAATATTTAAGTACCTGTTCATTATAGATCTGTAGTTTAGTAAATCAATGGTCTTTTAGGTTTTAGCTTTAAATGACACTCGGTAGCACTTTTTAGAAGCTTACAATACTGAACTATGGGGCTTCTAAAGATAAAACTTGAGCTCTAGCGGTCACCTATTTTTCCTGTCAGACTCTTTTGACTGTTTCTATAACTCTAGAAGCTCTCTGCTTGCTACTTTATCTGAAATTCCTGTCTTCAGACTAGTCCTGGCAGTGTGAACTGAGATAGTCCCAGCTGCTCTCTCCCCAGGAGCGCATCAGTGGAGATCTGCATCCACAGGAGCAAGCGTGTAAACACAGAGGCTAGCACGCAAACCTTACCTCTCAGTGAACTTTGCTATTTGCTAATTTACCCCAGCTCTAAATTTTCTCTTGTGTTTGCCTTTTTCTGTGATTTCTTCCTGTAAAGCCTGTGTGGGCTGGCTTCTAGTTCCTGTTCAGTGCAGTCTTCTAATGCAGCAGTTTCACCTCCAGCTTTGAATATAAATCGAATATAAAGCAAAGTCCCACCAGTTCCAATACGTTCTGTTTGGGGAAGGAAGGAGGAATAGTGCAGATATTGAGCTGCCTAAAGCGAGAGAAGAGATTGATAAGAGAAAGCATTGTATTTATGGTTTCTGGCAGATAGCACAGCACAAGTCCTGTTTGAATTCTTCAGAAATTAGTATCAGATGACTTAGGAACTTCTGGCGTATTTGAATCTTAATTGGTTACAGATAGTTTTGTTCAGACTTTCCTTCAGTTGTTATGTGTGTTACTTTTTTCTCTTCGTTTGAAGACAGGTTGGGAGAGTCTACAAATTCTTAGGAGATTGGAAAGAAATCCTGCTCTTGCTGAGGCTGAATGGCAACAAGGGCAGATCCTACCTGACATAACTGGTGTCCTCCCTTCTGGGTGTGTGTCTGTGTCCATGCAAGCCCATGCAGAAAGATTGAATTGGTGTATATGACTCTTCAGTGTGATGTTGCCTTTGCTTTCCAAACATGTGAGCCTGGCCTTGCTGCCACCATGATGTGTACATAGTAGACATGTCATCAGGTAAAGGGTCAGTCTCAAATTGGTATAGTTTTTATCTTCAGAAAACGATTATTATATGAAGTGCCTGAACAATTACTTCAGAGTAGAGAAATTGAAAAGGTAGAAATTATTTTAGACAGTTTCAGGCATCACTGTCATCAGAGCACTGCAAAGAACATGGTGCAAAGGGTGCCCCAAAATGACTGCCGATGGGTGGATCAGTGCCTAGGCACAGAGTAGAGGACAGTGGGTGCCAGTGCATTTCCCATGAGGATGGGAAAGGCGTTTTTCCTCTCAGATCCGACTACATAGTGCCATGGATGTGCCTCGGTGGTTGGTCTCACTCACTCCACCACAGCAGGAGTGGCTCATCAAATGTTTCCTTCCTCTATTTTTTTGTTTGAATTGCCTGAATCCAGGCTAGGAGCTCTGCCTGTGCCCTGATGGGCAGATGCCCACTCAGATGGGTGTTTAGACATGAAACCAGTTCCCTTCTGCTCTGCTCCCACCCAGCAGCAGTTGAAGCACGTTGCAGCAGATGTCTGCCCAACATGCCTTCATGGGGGCTAGCCGAGCCTGTCCCTGTCTTCAGCCTGTGCTACAGGGTTGACTGCATTTTTTTTCTCCAAGGATCTATGTGTGTGTGCTGGAGCAGCCTGGCTCAGCTCAATGTTTAGCCAGGCTTCCTGGCAAACCTCCTCCATGCTTCAGCCACAGCTGGCACAGCAGCTTCTCCTGCAGCCTGCCAGCAAGTGGGCAGTCCAAATGGCCAGGAGTGCTCCAGGAGACTCAGTAGCCAGGGAAAAAGTGGGCTTCAATCCTACATGGCTGTACAAGTGCTGCAGCAGGGACCACCCACCTCTGGACAGGGCAGGGAAGCCTTTCCAGCCACCCACCCCATGGCCTCAGCGGGCTCCCACAGTTTCCAAACCCAGCTTTGGCAAAGGGTGTTCCTCTTGCCTGTTTGTTGCGGTTATGGGTTGGATCATCTGCAGAAGGAGCAGTGCTTTTCAGTCTCCCTGAGGTCTCTTGAGTCCTAAGGGAATAATAACTCATGGGGATGGTTGGAGTTTGACAGGGACCTGGAGGTTTATTGCTGTAATTCCCTGGCAGTATCTTTCACCCTTAGGGCAGGACAAGTAGGAGTTTCCTCTAGGAGAAATTTCTGACTCCTGTTGTGGGAGAAACACGCAGGCGGAGAGGCCTCTACCCAAGCTAGTTCTTTTGGAGCAACACACTTGTCATAATGTTTGGTAAGGACATCTCTAAGCTAAGTAGGAGAGAGACCTGGTAAATGGATTTCTCACTTGCAGGCTCTCCTCACTGTATCATTAGCATGACCACTGATCAGAAGATCAGATGCAAATGCAAATAAAAGTAAACAAGCAAACAGATCTTTGTGTTTAGATGTAAGAATAGTTGGGGAAATCCCCCTCTAGTCTTAATCAACCCTGAAAGACTGTGAGGCTGATTCTCCTTGACATTGAGTCAGTGTTGTCTTGTCACAAAGGCAGCGAAAATGTAAGTTGCTTTGGGAGAGTATTTTACATCCTTTCTGGGCTATTCCAACTGATCACGAGTAACTACTCAATCAGGGTGTCTCGCTCTATTTTATGGAAATAGTGATATTGTTCTCTTAAAAATAAACTGTGAACATACATAATATTACTATATTACTCAACTCCTTTTACTTTTTGTGTTTTGGTAAAAATAGCTATAAATATATTGCATTATCTCTAGATGTTGAATCATACACAGTTTCAAGGAAAGCTGTAATGTTACAATGGAAAGCGAGTATGGCCTCAGTAAGGCTCCTGTTAGATGCACGATATAATTTTCATTATTATCTTAATGAAGGGCGTTTTCTCATGCAACTCTGAAGAATTTTTTTTGTGTAAAATAATCTGTAGAAAAAGAAGGAAGCCTTTCCTCATGCCTGCCAATGTTGCAGGCTTTACACGGGTGCCGGCAAGCACACAGTGCACCAAAGATTGTCAGAACTTTAGTATGAGGTTCTGTGTGTCAGAATAAATACAATTAGTAGTTCAGATTGCCAGTTCACACTTAAGTTTGGAATATTCTGATTTCTTGTTGCTTATATTTTTGCATTCAGGTATTCTTGTAAAGTTGTTGATTTAATATATGCTACAGGTTACACTAGCAGGAAACCTTAAGTCGTTGAAGGACTAAAGACCCATAGGGACCTGCAGACCATATACTGCCTTAGAGCTAAATCCTATCTCTGTTCTGGGTGACTTAAACTGTGACAGCCCATATCCTTGATGTTCTGGTGCATAATCCCCATTGGACGTTGTGGGGCATTGTTCCCAAATCATGCTCAGTTTAATACCTTTAAAAATTCCAGAATTACCCTATGGACATCTGAAGAAATCTTCTCTGTTCAAAGTACTCCAGTTTCTCTAAACAAGAATATTAATATGGTCCATGTTAGAGTTCAGGAAATGTTATTTCACTTGCTCATCAGCATGTGTGCATAAATGTGTATATTATTTACAGCAGAAATATAGATACTTTACAATATACATAAAAATGTATGTAAATAGTAATTTTTTTGCATTTTCAAACCGTCATGTAAAAAATATTTTTAATCTATCTCTCTATATATATATAGTGTGTGTTCCCACACACATATGTGTATTTTTGTGCATCCTTCAGTGTTTCTGTGCATTCCTCGGATTGAATGAAACACCCATGGAAGTTTGCCAGCTATGCTGACGCAAGCTCAGGGCTCATCCTATAAACATTTACACTTCTGAGTAACTTCAGTCACGTACAAACACTGGGACGAAGGAGACCTCATGGGTCACTGATTCCAGTCCTGTGGTAGGACAGGCAGGGCTCATAACTCTTTTCATAAAATGGCCAAGCTTTATTATAAAAGTTTTTGCCTGCTGTCCCTCCTGCTGGAAAGATATTCCATAACCTTCTTCAGCTGATGCTTAAAAACTCCTTCCTCATTTTCAGCCTCAGGCTGGTCGTGGACAGTTTCTACCAATTTGTTCTTATGTCAATATTCTAAGTACCTCTTCTTCCTCCCTGATGTTTGCTCGATGAGACCGATTGCGCAGATGAAGTTATTTATGTGTATTTGCAGCTTTGGGTCCTTGGGGGTGGATGTCCACATGTATTTTACTTACGGACAGATAAACAAGCAGAATGACTTTACAAGCCAGCCCTGTCAGAGTGATTAAAACAAAGCAGAATCCCGAAGTCAATGAGTCTCAGGTTGATAAGGACTGGCTTTGAAACAAGTGTCCTTCAGCATGCAGCTATTTCTGAATAAATGCAGCTGGCTGGCTTTGGTCTTCCGTGATTTATATCAGGACAAGTCTCTCGCTCGCATAAAACATAAGGTGCCAAGCCCAGTATGGATCTGTTAGCCCTGAAAGAGGATAGCTGAGTCTCTTATTTTTCCAGCAATAAATTATCTGTAAGTTGGCAGAGCCATTCATTTCCACTTTGGGTCTGCACTGAAGGGACAATTTGCACTTTGGTATTCTTCACTCTGGTGCTGCATCAAATATGCCACCTTGGTATTCCTCTTTGGCTAATTAACTTTTCAAAGTTGGGTTGTTTGGGGTTTTTTTACTTCTTTTATGACCCCAAAGTTTCTGTATCTTCTGGAACTGAGTTTTGGAAAATTAATTTCAGGTCACAGATGTTTCCTGTGAGTAAAGCAGAATCAACTACAAGAGAGCTTGACCCCATCTCCCCTCCTTTCCCTCTCCAGTTTCTCATGGCATCTTGTGGCACTCTCTGAACAAGGAGGTGAGAAGGTGACACTGCATTTCATATGAACTGGACACACAATTTCTCTATCCCTTCTCTGAGAGTTACACTAATAGGAGAGCACATGTGCTGAGAGCTGGTAAAGCACAGAGAGATATTGGAGAGAGTGAGGAAGGGGTCAGAAGTGTAACTGTGACGGCAGAGGAGCAAAAACTGTCATGGGAGATCACAGATACATTGAGAGTAATGAGAAATCACAATACCAGCTAATTGAGTAGGGAAACCAAAACCCGACTGGGACATTTCTCTTTGAAGACACTCTTCATAAAGCAGGCTTGATTTGCCATCTTCTAGCTTGCACCTGTAGAAGTGTGTGTATATATATATACACACCTGGATATACTAGGTCTTATACTCAAAGACTGCTGCACTAGCATATTTAGTTTCCATTAAAAATAACTCAGCATTAAAAAAGAAGAAATTCCTTAAAAGCCAAATAATTTTAAATGACTGGAAACTGAGCTAAAAATTACATGGACAGAGAGCTGTTTTGCTTGAAGAGGACTGGGAAAAGAAACTTGCCTACAGCTACCTGTACTTTCTGATGGTTGCCCACATTGAATTGTGAGAGGAAATCACCAGGAGAAAGTTGCTAGTGGTACAGCAGTACCGAAGGTGGTATTTTGGACAGCACTCCAATGCACTTGGGATAACCCCATAATAAATGGAATAAGGTGTTGGTAAGAATGCTGGCATGCAAACCTGCCTGCTGCGGCTCTAGTGGAAAGTTGTTGGCAGCCTCATCCTGCAATGCCAGGTGACTTGTGCAGCAACTTGTAACAGCAGTTAAGCAATGAAATCAGGTGCCCTTCCTCCAGGCTACAAATGAATCACAGAATTATGGAGAGGGAAAGGAGTTTGGGAGTAGAGTGGATACACACAAGTGGAGAAAGGCTTTGGGTGATGTAGGGGTTGACAGTCATCATTGAGCCCAGAGAATGTGTCTCAATGTTTTTGTTTAAGCAAAATGTAACTCGTGGTAACTGGAGAGTAAGGATCCCACATCAGAAGTTGTTTGGGCAACTGTCAGTTGAGAGCAGCTAGGTGGATGGGTATCACTGTGGGTGCATGGACGTTACATTTTGTGGAATGAGGCCCCAAATCTGTTCCCCTCCCAGTTACCCAGTCTCTAAATGGAGCTTCCTTTGTCAGTCACACATAACTCCTGATGTCCATAGTTTAAATAACCTGAATAAAATCCAGCTATGCTGCCATGATTGTTGATAGTTGTCGCAAGAGTATATCACAACCTACTCTTGCCCACATCTAGACAACACAGAAAGCATCCACTGTATTTTCCCTCCACGGGTACACATAATCTGGGTTTTCCTGGCAGATCATGCAGAGGTTTTTGAGTGGTGTAACTGGTTCTCTGGTTTCATGGCGTAAGATTCACAGGATGGGAAATTTTAAGCCAATTTTGCAGTTGTACTGCATTGTCAAATGAGTGGTTGTGACACACTTCACAAACCCAGCCCTGATGACACTCTCAGTGATCGTTGAGATTACAAAACAACCAATACAGCCTCAGGCAATGAAGTAGGAGGATGGAGGCTGGAGCTGAACGTGAACTGTAATTTTCTAATTGGATGCTTAAAGTTGCACCTCCAAGCACATCTTTGTGCACCTTTGGTTAAGACTCAGGGTGTGAAGTGTCTGTATTCCCTGTTTGGGGAAAGCAATTGAGAACTGTTTCAATTAAATCACAGCCACCCATGGCAATAGAAGCACTGAATAGAAGAATAAATTATGGGGTGATTGCCTAGATGGAGATTTTCTCAGTAAAATAGGCAACAATTTTACTTTGTTCATCCCTGCACTGTGAGCAAATGACTTGCATGTTTCTACTGATACAGTACAAATCCAGAACCTGGTGCTGGAAATTTTTTGCGCAGGCATTCACTAGAGTTTGATGTGCCTGGGAAGGACAGCATCTGCTGGTCTGCCTGCCCACTCCTTGCAGTCTGCCAGGCAAGTATGTGGGCAAACCCTCCTGGTTTTGCTTGGTTAGTAAGATCTGGAAGATGTTCTGGCCCATCAGTGTTTGTAAAGAATAGATGTACAATTGCTGAAATTAAATTAATGTAGAAACATACTCTTTTTTTATGCCTACTGTATACCTTACCCATTCATGCTTAGTTCCTACCAGTATCTGGTGGAAAAATAACAGCGATTCCTTCTTGCTTAAGTTGCACATTTGCCCATCACATCTGATACCATTTCTCAGAGTGGTTTCAATTCCTACATATTGAAATGAGAGATCCATATAAAGCAAGAATGATGAACACCTTCAGTAATTACATGGCTGACATTTATACTCTTGTGTCCGTGTTCAGCACTGCATATAGGCTCAAATTCGCAATTGGCTTCCCAGTGATTTGAAAGGTAAATTGGATACCAAAATATACACCAAAAACTGTAACATAGAGCACTCAACAGTTCTCTAAAGTTCAATAAAAATTGAAAGCTTTCTATAAAAAGAAAGTCCTATATCAGTTAGGAAAAAAAATAAAGTATTTGAGAGAAAGTTTTGAAGTGATCTTACTGCCCTTACGCATTGCCTGTAAAGTCGCATGTCTTTCAGTAAAACAGATCTTTACCAAAGTTTTGCTCTTTGATATGAACCAAAATTTTGGTGGTTTCACAGGTGGCTGTCTTCAGCTTTGTGTTCTTTGAGCCCCTTTCACATTCCAGCCCTATGTTTTCCTTTAAACATCACCATTCTTTAGGCTTCAGTTCAGGAGAAGCTCAAGGAAGTTAAGCACTAAGAGGCATTACTGATTGATGGGCAGATGTATGTAATGGCGGGGTGGTATCTTCAGAAACAGTGGTAACAGTATTCTTTTTAGTCAAAACTTACAGAATAGATCTTGAGGTTAAAAGGAAATATACCATGTACTACAGATCCTGACAATATATTGCTCTTTTGTCTTTTCAATATTTTTATTATAAGTAGTCTGCTTTGCCATACTGTGACTTCATCCAAATCTTTCTTTAGCAGAACTGAAAATCAGATACCTTATACACCAATTACAGAGTTGTGTCTATTTATTTTGATCTGTAGGTATTATGTAGGTTAACTTATTATACATAGGAGCTGAAATGTTCCTAAGAGCCTACAAGCTCTCCCTCAAATCATCTAACCCCCTGTCAGTTCTCCTCAGAAAGAGGAGAAAGAGCAGAAACCTCTTTGAACAGTTGTAACAGCGTCCCCTCTACAAACTTCACACCAAAACAAGATTCTATATGTTTTCATTGCTAAGATATTTTTGAGGAAAGTATTATGATCATTGCAAAACATTTCTGGAAATTCTAAAATAGCTGTAGCTCTTGTTTGGTTTTTTTTTAAAAAACTTACCGTGGTCTGATAGAGAAACAACTGAGCCATTGGCAAGTGATCCAAACCCGCACATCAGTGGCAATTCTGAATAGGGTCTGCATTATTCATGCTATAATTAAATGAATAAGAAAACCCTCTACTCATGAGTGTCCGTCACTGAGGACAGAGATTTCATAACTGGAAACTTTAAGATAGGTCAGAGCACCTCCACAATGGACAAAATTACAAATCATCATAAAAAACGTTATTAGTGGCAAGGCTAGTTCATTTAATCACCTCTGGTTTACCAAACCCCGTCATAAGAAAATGCAGATCTAGTTTCTTTTGTTAAATTCAGGAGGAAGTAATTTCATAACATTTTCTAAAATATGTCTAAGAGTTAGGGCATGATGCTATGTGGATAAAGCTAAGCAAAAGGGATACAGCTGGCTCTCTGTACCTTGCAGTGGAATTAAAACTGAGTCACTACCATGGAGAGGTCACTCTGGTTCTCCAAAAGCAAGTTGGGATTTAACATCAGTTACCCAGATGTATCAATATATTCAATATATCATTTGCAATTTTATGCAACAAAACGGGCATATTGAAGTCGACATGATGTGAAATTAGAGCTGTCAGGAGACCATTCCAAAGAACAATAGGAATTTTGCGTTTATTTCAACAGGGCTGAAATATATCCCCTTTCTTATAAGAGCTAGCAGCAAATAATATTTATTATCCTTTTGATATGGAGCCATTACTGGAAGCCATTATCATCACATTTCAGGTTACTTAATCAGCTCTGTGAACTGATAACCCACATAAATAATTGCCTCACTGCTGCCAATAGTGCTCTTGGCACACTATGAAAATAACATTATTCCTTACGAATTAAACCACAATGAGATTTTAACTGACAGATTAAAGGATTTTTTTAGGTACGTCAAATACTTCCAAACTGAGCGAACGAGATGAGACCAACCATTCTGCAGGTATGCAATATAGGTGAACTATGGTTGAGCTTCCTGATGGCACAAAAACGAGATGCATGTGTCCAAACATGCCAAGCAAATGCAGATGATGAAAAAGAAAGATTAACTGCTAAAGAGCCACCTGCTCTTCAGAGCATTCCAGCTATCAGGCACACCCCAGTGATACTGTAATGCTCGGCAGCATATCCACAGGACTTCAGGCAGGTACTCCATTATCTGTTTGGCTCTTTTCCTTGCCTGTGTGCAGCAGCTTACATCTACAGTGTTGTGCAAGATGTTCGTGTTTCATTTATATCCCTCGCTTTTGGATGTGCTTCTTTTCATTTCGGCTTTTTCCCCTCGTCTCCTTGTTGTCAGAAATGTCAAAAATAGCCATAGCTCAAGCAAAAGGATCGGCCCCATTATTTTTTGCTATTGGTTTATCTTTGGCTGGATGTGTGCTCATAGCCTGCCTGCCTTTCACTGCTAGAGGGTAGAGAACTTATCTTCTGAAAAAAGTTCTGATCCATCATTATTTCTTCTCATCCTAAATTACAACCAAAAATCAGGAGATGTCAGTCTTCCTGGTACTACTGAAATCATGGACAGGAGCTGTAAGAGACTTGGTGTGTACATACATAAGGCAGCCAAGGGAGCGGGTCTCCAGACAGACGGGCAGAAAGTCTTGCCGGGAAAGGCAGCTTCTCTGTTTTTGAACAGCCTGAGTGTTGCTGAGGGGTAGCTCAGCAGTGTCACCTGGAGCTCAGCTTGACACCTTTACTCTGAGTGTGGGGGCTCAGGTTCCCCATAGGTGGGCAGTGCGAGCATGGGAGCTGCCATGAAACCCTGCCCATACCATTCAGGTCCCAAAAGCCACAAGGGTGAGAGGTTCCTGCAAATTTCAAATTGGAGGTGTCATAGTGGTTTCGGCCGCGTTTGTCACTAATCGACAGATGGAATTTGTGACTACATTTAAGTCCTTTTTTATATTACACTATACTTTTGCATGAGATCTCACCATCTTTTATGTGTTGTACCCCAGGTCTTTGAACCCTCCTTCCTACCTTGTATTTACACAACTTTTCTGATACATGGTGTGGGAAAGAGAAGACACGCTTAGTAGCCTGGTAGGTGAGATCTGGCCAGGGATCTCCAACCTACAGAGGGAATGAGGACAGAGATACCTGAATTTAAGTGCTCTGCAGGGAAAAGTGATTTCCCACTTGACTCAAATGGAAAGATTTCATTTAATCTTTTTCACTTTTCTTGCAACACTGAGTGGGTGGCTCTACACAAAATGATTTTACTGCGAAAACTTTCTGGCCTGACCTGTGTGTTAAAGTCCGTGTTTCTGTGTTCAACTCTCACGGTGTGTACAAGCACTACCTATGCTGGCAAGTGAGATGTCAGCTCTCAGGGCAGGTACCTGAGCCGCAGTAGGCAGTTGTCCCAGTCATCTTAAGGAATTACCTCTAGATGTCACTCACGAACCCTTCTCTTATTTGAGTAATTTAAATAAGTGGTTAGGATCCCTCTGACAAAGAAACCTTTCAATCACTCTGGTTACTGAAATGCTTCTATTCTGCTCTGGTAGTGGGATAAAGACTGAGTACAGAGCTCGCCTGAGCAGCTGACGTAGAAAATTAAAGTATCGATTAAAATGGAGGAAAACTTAACCTTAGTCAAAATAAATAAAAACTTCTGTACTCTTTGATGCTGATTGAACACGTTGGGAGAGCTCAGTGTGAAGCTGATAGTCTGTTGATTTATTCAGATACCTATGTCTTGTTAGTACTTGCTACAATGGGTACAGATGCTCAGTATAACATTTTCTAGCCCGTGATTAAAATTATTTAGGTGGCTGTTTTAGTAATTGCTATGGCTGAATAGAGCAGGTCACCTGCAAGAGATAAATAATTTGTTGGATGTTTTTAACGGATTATCTTTTGTATCTTGAAACCTTACCTTTTTTTTTCTTGGGGTTTTTATTTTTATTGTTGTTTTAGTAATCAAAAAAAAAATCCATACAAACTGATCTATGCTATTCCTTCAATGAAAGAAAAGTACTCATATGTAAAAGCGATTTTTATATAAAAGAAAGAAAAATTCCAATGAAACAAATTTGTGCACCCCTAGCAATAAGTATGGTTTCTGAGGTTTTGACAGCCTTACCCACAGTAAGTACTATTTTATTCTGCACATAGTTGAGCTGAAACCAGAGTCTCCTAATGGAGTAAAACAGTTCTAGTGTTTGAACTGTTGTACGAGCTGTGGCTGCTAACTATTCCAATTTCTCTCATGTTTGGAAAAAGTTTGGCTTTGCATTGTTCCAGTTCAAATGTTGAGTGATGTGGTTTCCCACAAAACCTTTATTAAAGTTTGGGGGTTCACTTAGTCCTGGACCACTTGAAGGACTTTTTCTTCAGTGATATCATATCACTAATATTCACCTTCCATTGTAATCTAAATTAATATGTCTGCATTGCAGCCAGGACTTCCAGTGGCTGGCAGTCAGAATGGACAAGATACTAAAAAGATTCTTATCACATAGTAAACAAAGCTTTTGGAAATAAATAGGGGGTAATGAATGCCTGGCAGCATAAAGCAAACACATTTGCAGGTCATATAACAATAAAGACAAGTCAAGTTTATCACATAATTAACTTCTTCACATGTGGAAGTGAGTATGTATATATAAAATAAATTTGTTTATTGTTGCCCCTTTAGTTTCCATTTTGCTTTGAAAAGATGAGGCTCAACAGCATAAGCATTTGGGTAACATGGACTTCTATTACTAGAAGCACAAGGGACAATAAAACACTTGCAATCATACTTTAGATGTCTATGGCCAACAGGTTTTATACGTGCAATTTAAATATAATGGAAGCTGCACCTTGATGTCATCAAAATTTCAAAGTTATTTAGGTTTTATCTGTAAGAAAGGGGAAAAAAAAACATTACATTGGGTCAAGAACATCTATAAAAATCTGTAAAATGTTTCTGAAGAGTTAATTTTAAAATGTTTATATGCATGTATAAAAATATCCAGACTTTTCTAACAGACTTTCTAACAGACTTCTCTGTTGTGGAGAAGAACCAACAGAACCTCTCAACTGTCAAAAAGTGGTAACCAAGTTTCTATGCCATAGGAAAAGATTGAGAAGTATTGACAGATTGAGCCAAGCCTCTTCTCTACCTGTGTCAGTGCCCCCCAATCTGGTTGTTGTTGTGTCAGGCTGGTAGCTATGAGGATGCCCCTAAGGATTTTGAAACACAGAAATCAATTTGATCTTTGTTTCTGGTTTGATTATTGTACACAAAGTTAGGGATGTGTTAATATGTGTGTGTAGCACCTCTGTAGCAATGGCAGGAAGTTGCTTATGGCCAAACAAGGATTTTTGGAGATAAAAGAATTTGGCAGAAGGCTTCTTTGGGACTTGAAGACACTCACTAGTAAGCCCAACAGGAGCTATCTGTTTTCCCAGGGTCCATAGGGAGGTGGTAAGGGTCTTGTTGCTCCTGGGGGGAAGGATAGAGTGATATGAACTTCCTGGAGCTGCCATCTACAAATGAGGAAGCTCTCATGGCTGTTTTCTCCAGCACAAAGGGAGAAATAACCCTTACAGTATGTAGATCTGGGCATAAGGGGGGG
>VXBZ01010127.1:210411-254624 GCA_013399135.1 Heliornis fulica
GGGGGTGTCGCTGCAATTTCACCTCTTCCATGTCTATTTTTTTGTGGCTGTTGCATTGCAAGCACTGGCTCTGGGTGCCTAAAGACTCTGGCTGCTTTGCTCCCAATGGTTTGAGTTACACAAACAAAGAATCTTGGTGGGTCTTGGTGGTTGGGTAGTCATAAATCATCTATGATAGCATAAAAACCAGAGCAGTCCTGGCCATTAATGTCCTGAAGACATTAAGCCTGACAATCCACAAGTACCCATTTACAAAAGCAATACTGATATGTTTCTACTTAAAAAAAAAAAAAAAAAGAAAAGGCATAAAGAGAAATTGTGAAGGGATTACAAGACAATTGGCTAAAATATCATACACTAGTTAAAAAGTAAACTAGTTAGGAAAGTGCAGGAAGCATTTGGAAGCACTGGCCTGGTCTGAGAGTCAATTAAAAAAAAAATCACTTAATATCTACTCTGCAGGATGCCAGGGTGCTGTGAGAGAATTTATCTTCTTCATCCGGGGAGGTGCCCTGCTGCTGAAACAGTTCCTTCTTCCAGAAATGGATTGTTCTGTCTGGGCTTGAGGCGGAGAGGTGAAGGCTTGAAAATTCACTGGGCAATTGTGAGGTCTTGGGGGTGCGGTGAGGAAAGTTACTTCATTTTACATTTAAAAGCCTGGAAATCTAAATCTATCCACAGCCCCATGCTGGAAAAGTATTTCATTTACACAATTAAATGTTCCAGACTTAGGATGTGTCTGAGCCCCATAGGATTCATCCTGCTGTACTATAACTGATTAATGGCCAAAGGGTGTGTGAAGAATGCGCTAAGGAGGATGAAACTAACCAAATAAAAAGAAAAAAAAACAAACCAAAAATGCTGACAACAAAACTGTGCTCATTCCTATACCAGAGAAATGATTAGAAACTATTTCCAGGCTCCTGGCATTTCTTTTTGCAAGAGAAAGCTGGAAATAGTATAAATCTGGTTCATTATCTTATCATAATTATGCAGTTATTCAATGATGAAAACCATTTCTGAAGTGATTTGTTGATGCAGCAATCTTCGAGGCTTTTGCTGCTGTGCAGGGATGCCAGGTTGTTTTTAGCACAGCAGACTGAGGATGGCAATCAGACACCCCAGGAAAAACCCACTTAAAGAAAAATGAATCAAGTAATTAGAGATTATGTCACCATGAATGTGCACAGGGGGACAAAATTAACCTTTGTGCCATCGCTCGGACTTGAGCCACTTGACTGAAGTGCAGTGGCCGTAGTCACTGGGGAGATAAGCAGCAGTTAGCAGCCCAGCGCTCAGCAGGGGAGGGGGGTCTGCAGGTCCCTGCTGAGCTGACAAGTTGGAAGGGGGGCAGGTCTTGAGCTGCTGGGAACATGCAGGAGGGGACACTTTGGCTTGTTCTTTTGAGTTCAACACTTCTGTGCCCTCCCTCCTTTTTAGCCTGTTTCACCCTCTCCTGTCCCACCACTGGTGCCCCTTCCCAGTCTTCTCAGTTCCCAGCCTTCCCTTATTACGCTGACATTTAACAGCACTTGCCTGTTATCAGCAGTGAGATGGAGAAATGCTTCGGTGGTACGCAGCCAGGTCATACAGGGGTGGAAAGGGGGAAGGGAGGTCCATTTTCTATTCCTGTGCGACCGAGGACTGTTGTTACTTGTCTGCGAGCTCTCAGCAAGGACATGGAGGTCCCAGCATGCTGGACATGCTCATGCTGGCGGCATTGGCATGTGGAACCCGAGTTGGTAGAAAGCACAGACAATAAACACAGCCAAAAGCAGGAAGGACCTGGCCACAGGCCCCACGCGTCTGCTGGGGATGGCACTTCAGCCCATGTTCCTCCAGCGCTCCCCGCCTGCCAGCCACACCACATCCCCTCTCCGCCCTGTGATCTGCTGAATGAGGGGGTGGGCGCGCGAGATGGAGGGCACGGGCCTTCTGCTCGGCATGTGGGGCTACACCCGGCACTCCGGCTTTTGGGAATACTCGCTATAGCATGCGCTGTGCAATGCCACTTCAAAGTAGGCTCTGGCAGCGAGGAAGGGAATTGTCTGGCGGGATCAAACCACGTTGGAACCATTTTGGAAAGGGTTCGAGTCTTTGATTCTTTCGTATACAAATCTGACATCAAAGCAAAGTCCTGGTGTCTGTCAGATATGTCCTTCATCTCTAGATAGAGATAAAACAGCCTCCTGTCAGTCAGATAACATGATAATTAGACAGCGTGATAATGCATTTATCCCGGTGCTTACAATCCTTGATCATATATTGCAATTATGTATACAGGCCACAGCAGCCAGTGTCTTTAATTATAACCTTGATGGCAAAATGATAGGAAGAAGGAAACTTCCTAAGGGTAGAAAAATGAGTATTTAATTCATTTTTATAGATCCTCACTGAGTATAATAGAAGGCATTAATAGGAGAGTCTTTGCCAGAGTGTTTGTGTGAACTGACAAACATATGTTTATAAAGAGGCAGCGGTGTGTGGATATTACATTGATATAGGCCTAATATTAGAGCAATATGAGATAGGTACCAACCTAGATAGTAACATCAGATAGCACAGCATTTAATTTTTATGTTAATCTTCTGCCCAGAAAATTCATTTGTAAGTGTATATAATAATATTATTATTATTGAGATTTATTAAGGGTAGGTTTTCAAAGATAAATAGGAGAGTTAAACAAAGATTTCTCGTTCATTTAATCACTAACTCCTATGTTGCTTTGCAAGTCCCAGCTAGAGAAAAAAAAGTAGATGATATTATCCCTGCTGCAATAAACTGCCAATGTACCTGACTGGACAAGGTTCCTGATGGCTTACACCTAGTCTAAGAGTGTTTTTTCTTGTATATCATTTAGCTGCAGTTAGATGTTTTGAGTTATTTGTGCATTATGAAGACTTTTATTAAAAAGAACTGAGGCAAGAGAAGATGGGAAGCAGGAACTGGTTGTAAAAGATGTAGAGTTCATAATCTGGTGCTTGAGGTTTATCAAATTTCAGTGTCTGGATTCACAAAAAAAACACTGATTGGTGCATGTCTGGCTGCTGGTCCAGTCCAGATTGTCCTCAAACTCTGTTTCTGCTCTTATGCAGAAGCAGAATCATGTAACCACATCACTTACATAGGGTCCTGGTGGCCATGCCTGGGAGAGAGACAGGACCAGAGGCACCACAGCCCAGGTATATGCTTGGGTCTCGGGAATGACAGCCAGAAATAGAGGGAAGGGAGGATTTTTCTAAGGGCTCAGTAGAAGAGCTGCTGTGGTTCTTTTGGATACTGAGATGTTGAGAATTCTTGGCTGTTGGGAAGTGCTGAAAGGTTATGCAGTGCAAATCAGGCCCCTTAAAATAAGATATTCCAAAGCTGAAACATCTGGGAAACATGGTTGCTTTGGGAAAACTCAAGTGTAGATATAATCAGCTGGTTATGGAAGTCAGCTAAACCACATCTAGATGTGTTAGAACAGGGACTTAATCTGTGTCAGAACAGGAACTGTGTCTGAAGCTATTGGCCCCCACTAGCATCTTCACTCTTGTAACTCTCCCAGGGCAATTAGCGTGCTTGGACACAGATAAACGCGGTGTGAGGGCAGCAGTGAGTACACAGGATGAGAACACACCTTCTCAACTCTGACTCTGCGTTTGCTTCACAATGATCAGCACTGTGACTTCTGTTGGCATTGTTTGTTTCTTATTCTTCAGTACAAAACTGTGCTTATCAGACTAAAATGGCTCCTCAACCCCCCATCAGGGGCTGGGGGTCTTTTTCTGCATCTCTTACTCTTGTAGGGCCTCTTCCGTCTCTCCTTACGTCATTGTAGGGCTTTGCTCTATAGCTTCCCCTTAGGCCCTTCTCAGCAGTAGTGTCCTCCAGCATATCCTCTGTGCCTGCTTAGTGTTTGATTAACATAATTCCTTATTGCCAGCAAACCAGAATGCATGGTATATTTGAACACCGGCTTGCGAGACAGCACCCCGAGTTCAGACTCCCAGTTACTGCTAAGTAATTCGCTATGGCTCCTTCAGTGATCAGGCGGTCTGAGGAGCTTGGGTTGCTTGGCATGCACAGTCAGAAAAACAACAACATTAAATACACTGTGTATTTGCAAAACAACTGTGCTAACATGGCTAATAGGGCCTTTGCATAGGGAACCCCTTTCAGATTGAAAGGATTTGGATTCTAGAAATATTCTAGAAATAGATGACATTGTTGATAGTCTTGTGGTTCTTCTGCAGCAATCCTTTCTTGTTCCCACATTTCCACCCTAGAGCACCAGCCAACATATCGTCAGAACCTCAGAGGAGGAAGTTTACCGTGGCAAATCTCTGTGGAAATTTCCTCCCCAAAATCAGGAGAATAGTCTCTGTACTAGAAGCCATATATATGCATGGGAAGAAGCTACTGTCTCACTCCATTGGTGTGTTGTGGGAAGTATTTTGTCCTGGAGTTTAATCTTGCTACTACAATGCACAATCTAAAAGATACTAGTCACATCATATATTCACAAAAAAAATAATCAATTCTTAATAAAAGGAAAATTATATATGCAAAAAAGAAAAGTTTTTGTACCTCAGAGATTCCTTCCCAGAAGAAGTTTCTATCACAAAACCCAAGCCATGTCTTCATGCTACAGGGAATTTAAATGAAAATTTCAAAATCAGCTGAAGAGGACTATTTTTCCGCAGTCAAAAAGCAAAATTAAAACACACAAAAATAAGAAAAACTTTGGGGCAGAGGAGTTAAAACCTGAGGCAGATATTACAGATTTCTACTCCATGAAAAATAGTGCTGAGAATTGTTTAACCAGTGACATGTTGTAGTACATTATTGTTGACTCCTTATTGCAATATTCAAGTGCCAACTAATGTAGCTTTATATGCCATATAAAAGCGTGTATATATGTAAATATAAATATTTGTAAATATATATGTATGTAAATACACATACATATACATAAAAGCAACTGGTAAATGCAGTATTTCATGTTATAAAACATTCTTTCAAGCGTCCATTCCAATAACACCCCATGCTGTAATAAAAATAGAATATTCTTACTTGGCTGTGGGTGTTGCCTTGTGGTCATGGCCCTGCAGGGATGGATTAGCCTCCAAACACATGGGCTGAGGAGCTGCAGGGAGAAGAACACCATGTCTTCAGTTCTTGCAGTGAGGCAAAGGGATATTTATCAGTAGCTTCCATGAGGTTAGGAATTACCTCATGAATATTTACATGTGAAGAGAGATAAACTGTGTAAATGTATCCAGGACATCAATTTACTACTCTGGCATGTCTCCTGGTTTGAGATAAACAGGAAGCTGCCGGAGAGGTGAGCACTGTTCCTGGTGGAGGGCAGAAGAGTGAGAAAACTAGCACATGAGTTCACTGGAAGGAGGTGGGTAGGTGTTACACAGGGGACACATTTCCATTTCCCCTGGAAGATGGGGAAGAGGTAGCAGCCATTGCAAAGGCAACACCAGATGTAGTCATAGCTTGAAGCAGCTGCAGGGAGTGCAGGGCACAGCTCCAAAATGTTGCTTTCTATGTAGTATAAAAATGTTGCTTTTTATGTAGTATAAAAATAATGATAATAATAATTATAATAGCAGACTAAAGCTAGGAAAATGTTGAATTACGGGACTGTAATCCCAACAAGGGCTTCTGGGTGATTTAACAGACCATAAGAGTCCCCAGATAGTGGAGTTGTGGTTCTGTAGTTCCCTGTTGCCAATGCAAGTTTTAAATATATGTCTCTCCTTTTTTGGTTGTTCACCACTTGTAAGAGAGAACCTGCCATTCCACAATGAATGGCACAGCACCGCCTAAGAGAAGGTTCCTCTATTTCACTTGCAACTAAAACCTGCAAGATATACCTGGTATCTGGTGGGTCTGCCTACCCTAATTACAAACAATTAGCTCAAGCACTGGTGAACCTGTACAGCTTTTTGTGTCAGAGCTACACCACACACCTTCCTTGCCTCTGTTTTTGTACTGATGCTCCATGGTCTCCTGTTTTGCAATGTGGATTCTTCCACGCACATCTGGGGTTTTGCCTTTTCACATTACTGTGTGCTCCCCTGGAGGAGAGTGCACAGCTCTCTGGCTTTTCAGTCACAGCTTCCCCATCTTCTGCCTGGGGCTGGAGAGGTTGGAAGGGGCCAATTCCACATCAGAGCCATCTGGTGAATCCTGATAAACCATCGGACTATTTACCTTTGTTGTTCTCTAAGCTGGATTGCACATGTTCTTGGAAGTCACCGTGTTTGTACTTCACCGGAGATGAGAAGGATTAAATAAATAGCAGTGGGGGATTTTTAGCCCTGGTAGGAAGATCTGCAAGGCTAGAAGCTTTCCTTCATCTGAGGTCACGTGGCTTTCTCAATTAGGCGTATATCTTGAGTAATAACCACAAATCATTTGAAAAGGGGGTCTGTCTCTCAGTACGGTACTGCTTTCAGTTACTTTTTGCAGAGTTCATCTTATCTTTTACATCAACTAAACAAGCCACAGGTGTCCTGAAAGGCTCCAGATTTTGCTCAGTGCTGTGTGAGCGTGTTCCACCAGCCTTGGGGACCCCTGGAAGTGGAAATGGTTTCATTCCAGCAGCTGTTTTTCCAGAAATACTTTAAGTATGTAATTTTTTCTGAACTGTCTTAGTCTCCATATTCTTTTCTTTTTTTTAACTGCAGTATTTTAAAACTTATCTATTACCTTTGCCTTTCGCCTTCCCACCTGTTGCTGCAGGTTCTCCAAAGCCTTCTGTGTGTAAGTAGGCTCTTTCTGCTTAGAGTCCTCCTTTGGTAGCCTTTCTGCCATTGCTTTTTAAAACATGTTTACTGTTGATCCAATCTGATCCAAGACTAAGTTGATCTAAGGCTAAAGAGATAGATATGGAGAAGAACAAAGTCTTTCCCCACCAACAAATGTATCAGAGGTTAGGTTTCCAAGTCTTGAGTTGTATAGACTTGGATTTTGTGTGCACAACTTGGAGAAGTTATGAATCATCAGGGGATGATTCTCTGCTGGAGCTGTGCAGCCCCAGGAACGTGCAAGTGCCTTCACCATTTGAAAGGGATGTCTCCAGAGAGGCATTCAGAGAGGCCAGGAGGAGGAAATGGGACAGCCTCTCATTGTGTATCAGGGCAGGAGATAAGAGTAACTGGCAGGCAGTGACTCTGTAAACCAGAGTTGGAAATGTCCATCAACTTCTGTAAGGAAGTTCATCACTTTCAGCAGATCCTCAGGAGTAGCAAGCATTTCAGAATGGTAAAGGACTCCTGTTTAGAACTCTTCAGTTTTTCAGACTTTTTTTTAATCTGTTTTTTGCTCTAAAATCTTCGGTAGCTAAAGTATTCCAGGTACATTTCAAGAAACAACACTAATTAAAAAAACAGGCCTTATTTAGATTTTGGTTTTGATCTGACTCTTACAGGTGCACATGTTTCATGTTACACAGGGGAGGAACTTTGGTACAGGTTGTCTAGATGAGCAAAAGTGGTTTTGAAGTCAGCTAACTTGCATCTCTTGAACATCATTTGGCAGACCTCTAAACAAATAGGATACAGTTTGAACTTCCCATTAACTGCTTCTGTTGCTTCATGATGCTCCTTAATGTAGCACAAGTCAGAAAGTCAGAGCTTACAGGGCAAATTGTGGCCTTCGGCATCTCTACAGTTGCCTTTTCTATCTTTCTGGTTTTTAAAACAAAATTTATATTTTGAGTTCAAGCAAACATGTCAGCATCACTTTATCACCTTTCCAATCATTTCCTTTCAAAAATTATTCCTTTCATTTTGTCTTCAAACCAGGAGAATTGAGTTATAAAGCAGTTTAGTGCTAATTCTTCTTACTTTGACAAGGGCTAATTAAATTCATCCCTCTTTCAGTTAGCTGTTAAAGCCACTGTTAATCAATGCTTTGGCTGATAAGTCCTCATTAAGAAATGTTATTTTTACTTGGAAATAAACCACACTCCTTAAAACAAAGCACATAAAGTGAGCGCACACCAGTTTGCTTTTGTGATCTTCACCAGGGCCAGGGTCCCTACACAGCACGTAGTTCACCTGGAGTTGTGTGAAGTGGTTTATTCTGCTGAAAATGTACTTTGCTTATGACTCTTCTAAAAAGAGGATTATTGCCCATGGGGCATTGTATTAGTGGGGCTGAGACATCCCGATTCCAAACAGTCATTAAGCAAATCGGAGGTAATTTATACTGTGGTGAACAAAGTGATGCAAAGCCTGGCAGCTGTCTGGCCCTTCCAGTATGCCTTCAGACAAAACTTTGAAGGTCGGTTTGGGAGCAGTTTCTCTTGCATTGCATTGTTATTGTGACTAGAGGAGGACAGTCAAGTTTGGAGGCAAGGCCCACTCCAGGAGAACTCTAAACATCATCGATTTGAGCATGTGAGCAATCCCATAGGACTCAACGAGGCTACTTAAATGCTTAGAATTAGGCATGTGCCTAAGAGCTTTGCTGGACAGGAGCCACAGTAAGAACCAGCCCCAACTGTGGCCTAAAATTAAAACTGGAACACTTTAAAGATTAATTAAGGCCTTGTCTACATGGGAAAAAATGTTCATTGTGGCATGAGAAACTTTCTTCTCGGCGTTTGTGGCCCAACTGTATTCAGACCATTTAGAGTGGAGTCGGTTCTTATGAGGTTTCCTGACCACATTTGGGAGGTGTGGAGAGTTTGGGAACGCACCCAATGTTTGGAAGTGAATCTTTCTTTCACCAGCGCATATAAAATTTGTATGCCTTCATATTCGTCTTTATGATGGTATCGTCCTTTCAACTCTTGGGAAAATGGCAGAACCATTCAAGTAGCTAGAAAGCAAACAGACGCATTACACACCTCTCTTCTTCACCACAACTATTGAAAACCCTAAAGACCACAAGCCAGAGCTATTCTCCTTTTAAAGCTTAAGGGTTTAAGGACTTGGAAGTCTGTGGGTCTCGTGCTCTTTCCCAGAAGACATCAGATTTGGCACTCCAAGGGGCTGTAGAGCAGTCATGAATTACACTTGTGTCCATTTGTTGCCTCTTTTGTTTGTCGGAAGGGAAGGAAAGGGGAGTTGATGTGTATCACCAAGGCACTAGATACTACTGAACATCATGGCCCAACGAATAATCCAATCACTTCATCCCTGTGGCACAGAGCGGTATTGACAAACCCATTCAGCAACGGAATGGTGAGCAAACAGAAACCTGTACCTATTAGAAACCACAAAGTATGATGAAGAGGTCTTGGATATGAAGGAACTTAACAGCTTTGAATGTGAACAGAGAGTTTTGTATATGCTCGTTTCAGCCTTCTTGCTGGTTTTATCCATGGGAGGACTAGGCCTAGTTTTGTGTGTCTTTACTGTAAAAACTGAAGTCTACTGCTTTGTTGTGTTATGGACACAGAACCATCTTCCTTTCCTGGAGGAAAGGAGCACTGTGTCAGTGCTTTCTTGGGAATGACACACGTATATCACTTTAACAGAAAAGGCAGAAAGGCAGAAAGTTTTCATTGACTCAGCATCTCTTCTGATAAGCTACATTGAAGCTTGGTTTCTTGGGGTCGAGGTTCTTTCATCTAGATCACAGAGCTGTATGGATCTGTAATAGTGGTTGATGGCCACCCTTCACTTTTAGAGGACAAAAATTTGCTTTCAGGCAGGGCAAGTCATCCTTCACCTGAAGAAAATGCTCAACCTGAATTAGCAATTCAGCTTTTCTCTGGCCTGAGTGGGCTAATGATAGAAAAGGGATCTCTGAATAGCTGAAACTATGTGCATCTGCGTTTCCAATACTTTTATATTCGTTTCTTTGCAATGCTTTGGCTATGAGTTGGTAGGAAAAAAGCCAGCTAGCAGGTAAATAGAGAGAAATGATGGTACTTGTTGCTCATGTGGTGCCTTGCATCTGTTAAGTGCTTTGCAGAACCAAGGAGTAATTCATATCTGCAGGCTTCTACGTATGCGTAAATCTCAAACCACTTTGTACAACTCAGGTAAAAATTTATCCACTAAATAAATGGGTCTCAATTGTACAGTTTGGTCAGGGCTTCCTAGAGGGGCTTGGAGGTGGCAAATAGAGCAGTTTGCTGTGAGGTTACAGAAGGCCTGTGTTCCTCTTTCAGCTCCCTACTCTGACAGAGGGTCACACATCAAGCTTTTACTGCAGACCTCATGGGACCTTTCTCTGTCCCTAAATTTCCTACAGTAAAGGCTGGCTGAGAGTTACGTGAGCTGTTAAATTACCTTGTAAGGAGGCAGAAGGCTTCTTGCGGCTTCCTCCTGTGTGTGCACCCACTGCTCAGCTGCCTCCTTTGAGTTTGGACCAAGTCATTACACCATCTCCTACACTTTTTGTCTCACCACTAGCAGTTAGAAATGGAGAACACCTGAAATCACTCAAAAAAACTCAAAAAAGACTGTAAAATTTTCCTGGCTTTCATCCCTTAGCCTTTCCACAGTTTGCTTGGATAAAAGCTAGGGAGAACCTGAATCCAGGGAGACTGAATTTATGGGAATTAAAAAAAGAAACCACAAAAAACCCCAAACAAAAACAAAGGCAAAAAAGAAATAGCCTTTTTTAATTGTTGGGGTTTTATATATCTCAAAAACTGTGTTCCTTAATGCAATCAGGGCTCTTGGTGTAGTTATGAGGAGCACTGGATCATATTCCTAGCATAAAGCAATATAAATATTCTGATAGCCAGCTAGTAATTTTTTCCTCTTCTAGCTCTTGCTTGATGGACTCTAAAGCTGTGTAGAAAATATAGCAGGTTGGAAAACAAGGTATTTGTTGTCATTACCATTTGTTGTGTTTTTCCTGTAGAAAATTGCAGTGTTTCATTAAAAAGCACAAAGTAAACATTTGTGAAAATCTCACAAAACTCAGGTTCTCTCAGCTTGAAAAATAGATCGAATTGTCCATCTGAAGTGAAACATTGGAGATTTTAGTTTTCAGATTAAATAAAAAGCATAAGGACAGATTGTTGAAAATAATCATGGTCTGTAGAGGTTTTCATTTAGTTAAAAGGAAATGGTCTTAATCTAAACGCAGCTGAACTTTGCAGCTGCCTCTAACACTAAAAGCCCCAGTTGTCATGCAGGACTACTGTTTTCTACACATTCTGAACAATCGGTTATTAAATAGGCATTCAGATCACCGATGGCTCTTTGAGAAGAGGGTTACCAGGACATGTAGGAAAGTCTCCCATCACACATGGGGCTATAAGTAATAGAAATCAACATCAAAAGAAGAAAAATGAGTGAAGCAGATTTGTTTGTATAAATGGTCACACCCAGCATTTTGAAATATAAATATCCTGCTCAGACCTAAAAATGAATTAAAAGTTAATTGGAAACAAACAAATTAGCATAAATAACTTCACAAGTATTGAGGATTAAAATCTAAGCCTGTCTGAAAAGGAAAGGCGGGTAAACTGGCTTGGGTAAAATAAAAACCCATGTGAACCTTTGTCTAAAATTCAAATTCAGTCAAACTCAAGTCTTCTAAGGTTCAAAAAGATCTTTTTGCTTTAATTATCACATGTGTCTCTGTTCCCTGGCTTAAGGTATGACTAAAAGCCATGAGAAGGCTAGTCATGAAAATTTTTTGACTCTTTGGTGTTAATGCAATGCTGGTGTCTTTCAGCAGCTGCTTATTTTTGCATCCACGCCACTGGCCAGGCAAGTTTCCCCGAAGAGAAACATCTTCTTAGTGGTGCAGACGCCCAACACTGCCTCTGCAGTGGGATTTGACCCATGGCCGTCTTGAGGGAGACCAACTCTAGGTACAGGGTGACCGTGACTGGTGGCCTTTGGCAATGCTGAAACAGGAATTTTGTGTCACGTGGGGGGTACATGCTGACTGCTCAGGTTAGCTGTTTGTTTATTACAGCAGTTGATTCACTGAGAAGCATAGTCCAGATGTAGGTGCTTGCAGGGTCCACCATAAATGGGTGGGAATATTTTATAAACCACAAAAGGCTTCAGGATTTCTGGCTCTGACCTACTTAGCAATAAAAAGTCAGGCTTAAGATGGAATAAGATGGATGTGCCTTGACCATAATTAAGCAGTGCATTCAACTCCCTATGTCTGAATCTGGCCTTTTAATGGTAACACACTTTCTTAGAGCTTAGTGCTTGCTAGAGCATACAAGGGTCTTCATTTGTGGCTGGAGACAGTGTCTGTGGAATGGGAGAATCAGTTGTAGTAGGGTGTGATACAGCTTCACCTTGGTTTTGGTGTTCTTCCATAGGGACCAGCAAAATGCAGTACAGCAGAGAACATTGGGAGGTAGAAATACTTTGTCAAGTTATTCAGCCTTCATTTTAGAACTGATGCTGACTACACTTTAATTTTCCCCTTTTATTTGGCATTACCTTGAAATTATTGGATCATTTTAAATGAGAGAGGAAAAAGAAATGTAGTTTACTCTATGTATTCCTTTTTGTTTCTTCAGACTCTGGTATATTTTCAGTTGTTTGGGTCACTGGGTGTTGCTTCCATTTCTTGATTGAATCACCACAACTGTTAAGTGTCAGAATGAAAGAAATCAAAGGGATTTAAAATACCAACACAAACTTCCAGGAAGGATTTGCCTGACTGATCAAGTGAAAAACATTGCACGCTGGTCATGAAAAATGAGAATTTTATTCACAGGTATGAGTCATCTTGGAAAGAAAAATTGTAGACTGAGCCTTGAATATTGCTGAGGCAAACCTGTGAGTGTGGGGTCCCTGTGGCTGCCGCTCAGTGTTCGTTAAGGAGATTCAGTTAGATTTTTCAGTAGGTATCAAAACCACTAAGCACATTTACACTAGCTGAGGATCTGCCCCCACAGGTGCCATAAGGAGAAGTGTGGATGAACTTAGAAGGAAATGTAGAAGATTAGGGACAGGGTAGCATAAAGGAGATTATTTGCTTCATACAAAAGAAAAAAAAATAATAAAAGGATAAGGTAGAAGCAATAGCATTGGCAAGCCTGAAACCATATCACACAAACATTAAACAAGATTTACCATGGATTTTTTGTGTACGATAAAGTTATGTTTTCCAACCATGTATTTATACTTACAGGTGAGTTTCCAAGACCAACATATTTAGAGGTGCAAGGACAAATGCACTGAAGCCTGGGTAGCTTTAAAAACATCTCTGCTTATCAAAAGGTTTTGAGCATGGGGGCTCTGACACAAGCTTTTCAATATTTCATAATTCTGGAAAACATTGAACCCTTCACCTTTGCATAAAAGACTCCTTTCAGTTTACATTCCTGTTTGGTTACCTTACTGGTTCACTTTTTTCCTTGACCTATTTGCACATCACTGGAACACTCTCCTATAGCTAATGGTATACATCGGTTTTGCAAAAATGACTGCATTTGAGGCACTCAGTAAATCTTCCAAGCAGCTCAAAGGTCAAATTGTAAGAAATATCTGAAATAGCTCTCCAGAAAAATGAGAAGAGAAGAACTCAGAACGTGAGATTCGTAACAGGCGTTTCTGGCAACCCACACTGTTTTGTTACTTTCTGGAAGGTGTGTCAAAACAGAGCGTATGAGTATCTTTGAAATTAAGATAGAAATTAACATTTCTCTGCTCTTCCCCCTGCCCTCCAGTTGTTTTTTGCTTTGTTGTTCTTTTAGTTTTCATTTCCTCCCCCCTTCTTTAACTCTCCCTGCCAAGGGGAAGGCTGCTAAAATCGCCAGTCCATGCTGTATATGCAGCTTTTCCTAATGCACTCCCCTTGCCTCTGCACAGAACCCTGGTCCGAAGCCCATCACAACTCCAGGGGATTCTTTCCATGTGCTACCATGGGCTCGAGATCAAGTCGAGCAAGGAGAATTTTTTCCAGTGTTCATCTTTCAGCTTTCTGCCCCACCTGATTCCCACCAGACCCCGTCATGGGTATTGAATGTGATTCATGTCTAATTATGGGTATTTACACCTCGACCTCAAAGCCACCCACTTCCACCTGCACCCTGGCCACTGTGGGCTCGTCAAGCGGGTGAGCAGCGAGCCGGCTGGCAGCAGGAGTGACACGGGAACAGCTGTGTTTGTTTGATCTCCTCACTGCCAGGTCTCTGTGCTCGGGGCTGGAAGAGCTGACGGAAGCTACTAATAGAGGCAGAACTAAAGAAACATACAGAGTGGTTCAGCGTTATCAAGTGCACATTCGCCGTTCGAAATAAACGAGTGAGAACAAGAGACAGAGAGCATGGGGAGAAAGGCTCTGGTAACTACAGTGTAAATACAAACAGACCCCGTGTTGCTATGCATTCACTTTGGTTTCCAAAATGTTGGGAGAACTTGGCTGTAGGCTTTCGATTCCTCCGTAGGCAGGGGAAGGGTACCGCAAGAGGGCTAAGGTCTTTCTGCAAGGACTGAGGCTGACTGCACGAGGAAGGGAAAGCCGTGGGGGCCTCCCACAGTTTTGGTTTGAGAGAGAAAACAAGTGCCAAACAAATATAAACAGATTATGCAGGGGGTGTTTAGTGGGTCTGGAATCAAGAGGTCTTTTTCAGGTGCAAGGCATGGTGGCTTTGGGGCTTGTTTTGAGGAACCTGAAAAGACTAGAGGGTGAAAAATGGAAATGGTTAATTTTTTTCACAGGAAATCAGCAGATGGGCTTCACATACAGTCAGAGAGAGGTGTATGGACTCAGTACTAAGTGCTGGTTACCACTATAGAGGGTGCCAAGCAGCAATAGCTGTGATTTTCTGCCTCTCACTATGTGCAGACACCTGGGGCTGCTCAAAGGCTTTTGTGGAAAACAGAGACAATGGATAAATAAACTTCTGGGGATTTCAGGACCACCTCTTCAGACCTAGCTCCCTTAATCTGGATTCCTAATCTCTCCATTTATAAACTTATTTTTAAAAGTCCTCTATTTTGGGATGAGACTCTTCAAAGTTCTCTGCTGTTCAGGCATCCAGGGTGAGCACAGAGGGTCAAGAGATCATGGGTATGGTCATACTGGACCATACCAAAGGTCCAGTCTCCTGTCCCCAACATGAGCTATTCGTGGATGCACAGAGATGTGTCAAACAAATATTGTTTGATTTGGGTCATCTCAAAGTTGACTGTATCATTTTTTAATCAAGTGGGGGAAAGCATTTGGTCACACATATGTAAACAAAAGTGTCATCATTGGGGTTTTATCCTTGACTTACACTGCAGACCAAGTGGTGACAAAAAGCAGTAGCGAGTTCTTCCAATTATTATTTTCTTTTTTAATCTGTCATTCACCAAAATGTAGCAGGAGTTGCCCTTAGAGTTGTTGCTGTGGTATGTGCCTATTTTTCACCAAGTATCTCAGGTAGCTGTTCACATGAAAGTATTTGTAGCAAGGTGGAGAAAAGAGCAGCAATTAAAAACTCAAAAGGAAGTTGCAAAATGCTTTGATGGTTATGCAAACTTCTGGTGACTACCTGTAGGTTTAAGTGGGCTTTTCCCCTTTTATTTCCAATTTTCAAAACCCTCAAAAACAACAAGAGAAATGCAGTGGGAAAATTAATATATGTTTTTGCATGGAGAAATGTATCCAATCAAAGCATGACCATAGTTGAGTATCTCAGAGGGCTATCGATGGAAATACCATTAACCCCCATATTTTACAGAAAGGGGAAAGAAGTGCAAAGCAATTACAGCCTTGCAAATCTGGAGCTTGTAAGAAAACCCTGCTGTACCCAACTGCCTGTCCATGCTGGCAGAATGTGGTTTCTGAAGTGAGAAGCACTTTTGGGACCTCTCTTTTACCAAAAGAGAGGTCCCAAAAGACCAAAAGAGACAGATGTCTCCCAGGCTTTGTCTGGTGGGAAATTATGGACTTGTCTTCTAGAGAGTACATCCAAAGAGTCTCACCACCCTTTCACAAGCAGGTTGGGATGTGGATTCAGAAAGCTTTGTTTTATCCTTTCCACTTACAAATCTCTAATCAGATTATATGACAGTCCTAGAACTGCCAAGTGTTTTGGGGGAAAAAATATGATGAGCTAGAAGGAGCTGAAATCCAGCTGCAACCATTGCATCAAATTCCTTCACTCTTTCTGTACTGGGATTTCTACAGCTTCATGTTCTTACACAGCTTTACTGGTGTTGTTTTCTCTCTTTGACCACGAGGAAGGTTGGGAAAAACATTAAAATTTAACTGGGCAAGGTGTTTCTTGCAGGGATACAGGTGCTGCTAACATGACCTGAGATAGGCTCTGGCGAGCTCCGAGCCCAAAAACCAGATCAAAGTAAAAATGCTGGGAAACACAAACGTACGACCTGTTTTTGATAACCTCACACTGCACCAGCTGGCAACTCCATAGCTGACACTATCAACACAGAGCTGGAGACATCCCACACTGACAAGCAAGGTCGGAAGTAATAACCCATTGCTGCGAATGGGTTTTAATAGGAGAGAAAAATATGAGTAGCAAGTTGTCAAGAGATTTCGAGGGATCACAGCTAGATTTTCAGAAGCAAAATTTAACTTGTGGCTCTTTTCTTCTCCCATGTTTTTATTAGTGTTTTCTCATTGACTGATTATGATCTTTCCAAAAAGGAAAAAGGGGCCCTCCAGTACACTTGGTCTGAAGGGCTCGAATTAGGAGTTATCAAGAATCTCCCTGTAGCCAACCAGCTAACATCAGCAGCAGAACAAGAGAGCTTCTGTTAACATGCTGCACTGAACTCCTGCTGCTCTTTCCATGGCAGGTGTGGGCCCAATACCTGTTTATCAAAAGTCTTACTTATATAAAATTAAAAAGTTCAGGAAACTAAAAAATCTGAGTCACTGTCTGCTAAATTCCCAAATAAAACAGTTTTATTTTCCAACCAACCCAGTTTTCCTTATTTAAGCCCAAGGGAAAGAAAGAAAGAAAGAAAGAAAGAAAGAAAGAAAGAAAGAAAGAAAGAAAGAAAGAAAGAAAGAAAGAAAGAAAGAAAGAAAGAAAGAAAGAAAGAAAGAAAGAAAGAAAGAAAGAAAGTGTTGTGAACCCTGACCTTTGGAGGTGTATTCCCCCCTGGGTGATTCATCTGTTTACCTTAGGACAATTAAATGTGAGTCATTTTAAATAAACTTTAAAACCAAAGGGAAAATATGCTAAAAACAGCCCTGACCACACCCCTTCTCCTACTAGGGACTAACTAGAATTATGAAAAAATGCAGTACAGATGACATTTTCAGGAAAATCCTAAGGAATTCGGAGCCAGGTGGCAAGTCACAACAGCTTCTGTCCCCAGTCAGGAGCTGGAAGGTGGAGCTGCTCCAGGATGGACCACACAAAGGCTGTCCCCACTTTGCCACCAGCAGCAACTGGCCACCACTGCTAATGAGCTAATGCAGGGACCATCAGAGTCATTAACCCCGATGCAATATAGTTAAATGCTTCACCTTTAGGCTACTGGTGGCTTCAAGGAATTTCAGTTCAGTGTTGTCCTGACAGCTTGAAATATTTGCTGCTGATAGCAGCACTGCTAGCTGGGGAAATGCAGCAAGCACCCAGAGGTTTGAAAGAGATAAAAATGGAGATAAAATCACCAGAGAATTATTAACAGAGCCTGATGGGGAAGAGCAAGAACAAACCCCCTTAAACAAGGCCGTGCTAAACACTAAATGTCAGGGTTATGCCTGCAAGAAATGTGGCAGCTGCAGGGTGTACCTCTTAAGAAGCCATTAATGGAAAGAATCAAAGCCGCTCTTAAATGCTTCAAACAGGATTGCCAATGCTGTTAACAGGCACGTGTCAGCTCCGAGACTGCCCTAAAACTGGTGGGATCACACTAACCCTAGACTTGGGGAAGTTTCTGGGGAAGATTTTCTCAGTTAAAGTACCTTCAAGTCATCTTGACACTATAGGGGAAAAGCAAGTGAACGTGAGAAAAAGCAATGTTCTGGAGGACCTCATCTGATAGGGCTTGAAGGAAAACACTGACCACTCCTTGAAATTCAGAGTATGGCCCTGAGAATTAATGATACTGCTGAGAAGAAATGTGGCCTACACTTCTTGCAGCACAAAAAAAGGCAAAGGCTTGAGCAATCCCTCTCAAAGTGGGCATCCCGCAACACCTCCATGCCAAGAGAGATGCATTGTTGCTGGTCCTCTTTGAGGCACCCAAAGGCTGGCAGCAGGGAGACATGCCACACAGGGAGGATGCAGGTAGGAAAGAGATCCAGAGAACTTTCTCACCTTGGTCAAAAATGTGGGTTTTTTTTTTTTTTTTTTGAAAGAGATCAGGCTATTGTCTGCCAGGAGGGTTTGAAATAATTGAAGTTTTTTTTTTCTCATTGACAAAGTGATCTCTAATTATATGTCCATTGTCGTAGGGAGTATATCTGCTGGGGAGGGTCAGTTCTGACATGAATATTGTTCTTTCCATTGACCTTGGCGTATAGAGACTCTTCCATCTATGGCCACCAGAACCTGCTATCAGTAACTTTGTGCCATGCCCATCCAGTGGAGAAGCAATGAGGTCCCAGGCTCTTCCAATATGCTCATTCCTTACCTCCTCACCATCACTTCAAGCCAGAGAGGAACTGTGGGATAGTAAGATGAGAGGAAGGTGCTGGTAAAGAAACTAATGAAAAATGAGGATGGCTCCTCTTTTCAACAGCAGTCAGGAGCTTGACCATAGGTATCTGTTCCTTCCCAGGTAAGACCTGGGTGTGAGCTGCCGTTCACCATCTGGTTTGGCATCTGTGTACAAAAAGTACAACAGCAACCAACTTTTAGAAATTGGCATACAGCATTAAGTCTTTGTTCACCACTTGAGTGTTTAATTTTCAAGGAGGACCGAGAGATGCTCCTCACAGCAACCAAGTGCACTCAGCCCCTTCCACTTAAGTCTTTGAGGCAGAGGATATTTTTGGGTCTTAGAGGAGGCAGGGCTGTCTCATGGGGAGTTGTGGAAACTGGAAAACCCCTTTCAGATTAATTTTGTTGCACTGACATATAACTGCCTGCATGTTCTCAGCTGCAAGATGCTTATGTGTCCCTTAACTGAGAATCTGGAGGGGGGTGCTGGGCTTGCTTGCTGCTCCTGGGCACGTACATATGCAGCTGTGCTATGTGGTCCAGAGCTGAACGCTGTCATCCTGTCTCACCGAAGGAACGGTCCTGCAAACAAAGCCACTGTCATCGGAACAGAAGTGACATTGTAGTCTAAACCGCAGGTAGGATGAAGTTGTTATTTAATGCCTTTAGGAACAGAGAGTAAGATCACCTGTGTAAAATTCACCTGCGTAAGAGTAAGATGAGTACTTGTGAGTGCTCCTTGCAACGCACACGCAAGCCAACTGCAGTCTGCACAGACCGACGGCCTTCGGGAGCCGCATCTCTCTGTCTTCCTGGAGCGCTGTTTGTCCAGCTGCTCAGGAAAGCGGGACCCTGACCTGCACCCCAGACTGGTCAGCCTTCCTTACACGAGCTCTGTGGAGGTGTTTCCAAACCCCAGCCAGACCTACGACGGCGGCAGTGATGCCTGCCGAAGGGAGCAGGTGTGCAGCCAGGACCGCCGTGCTCCCCTGCAGGGGTCTTGCCACACCAACGCACCTTGTCCGGGTTCCGGCCCGGGCTGTGAGGACGTGGGGTGTGAGGACGCGGGCCGTGGTGGCGTTTCACGTGTGGCACGGGCGCGGTGATCTCCTGGGCTCCGCGGGCGTACCCGCCAGTAGATGGCACTGTGTCTATTGCCTGCACCGCACCCGCGGCCGGGCTTGGGGAGAGGGGGAAAGGAGGTCCCTCTCCAGGGAACAGCGACCCAGGGACTTGTGGCTGCAAGCAGGCAGGAAGGCGGAAGGACCGAGGACGAATGAGAATCCTTCCCGGGGAGCCGCGCTCTTCTTTCGCTCCTTCCTGCGCCCTGCATCCAGTGTGGATGAGGTGGCTCTTTTGGGAGAGCGTCCGTTCTCCTGGGGTGGCGTCCTCTCTTTCTCGTGGAGTCTGATCTTGCCCACAGTGCAGCCAAGTGAGAGCGTTAGGGCTTCTATCTGGAGCAAAGCAGGACCTTGGGAGCTTAAGCAGAGGAACGAGGTCTCCCTTGTAGGTGAGCAGAAGGTGCCAACCCTGCTCTGTGCCCACCTGGCCACACCGTGCTGGGCTGCTGGGATTCACGTGAAGGACAGATCCCTAGATATCAGGAAACTTGGAGGTCCTATGCTCAGCATCTGCCAGTGCAAGGATCTCCTCACACTCGTGTGTAAGGTTCCTTCAGCATCGCACTGGCCCGTGGATGTGAAAATGGATCACATGGGGCTTATGTTTGGGTAGTGTCAAAGTGTCAAGTTTCATCGGTAAGGCTATAACAAAAGATCATTGGTCTACCTGTGTGAAAATGAGCTCTGAATTCATCCCTCAGCCTTTTCTCCTCTGAATTCCTTTATGCTGTTCTAAGCCAGTTCTCACACCAGCATGACTTTGAAAATGATTTTGGGCTGTTTGGTCACCATCACTTATACAATGTGGATCCCAGCTCTTCACCTACAAGACTTTCAGTTATTCAGGCTGGACAGCTTGCTGCTTCTGAGCACACAGCCCGACTTGCGTAGAGGGGAGGCGTGAGTGTGCGCAACTGGATAAAATAGAGCCCTGCATCTTGGATTGCTTCCATGCCCTACGGATTTATGATGCACATCTAGCAGAGTGACTCCCAGATGGGTCTGTGGACAGCATTGTAACATGTTCCATCAGCATTCAGACTTACTGCTCTACATTAAAATAGTCAGCCTCTTAATTGGAGATAGCATCCTGGGATTAAAGCCCAAAACAATTATTGGACTGTTATAAAACTCCTTTAAATAGTCCTACCCAGCCATTTCTTCATTAGGTAATGACTAGCTAGAATGTTCCTGTCTTGGTTTTCAGACCTCATCGTTAATGACCTCAAAGCAGATGGGACTGCAGCTTCATGAGATACGGGAGTTTTAACGTAATCGCTTTGCACTCAGCAGCCATTAGGTCAACAGAGCTTTACTAACATGCTGTGTGTTTACACAGCTTCCAACAGTTCAAAAAGCCAAAGGAGGATCACAAGTCTATCTTCAAGCCAAAGGGGAAAAAGATTGACACAGGGTTGTAATCATCAGTGTCTGAAAAAAGCCTTCTCATCTGTTTTTAAGCATGTTCAAACAAGATGTGACTTTGTACAGCAGGGGCGCAGGGAAGGTGGGCAAATGCCATTCTTGTGGTTTAATTAAGGACCTCAATGAGGATCTAACAAATGTACTGCGAGTTGTGCCTAGTGGGTCTCATGTGTGTTGGGAGGGAGGGAAGGAGGGGGGATACCGCGAGAGTGGAAAGGGTGTGGGATGTGAAGGACGGTGTGTGGCAGCTCTTCACAGCAAATACTATTCTAGCTCATGGCTATGTGTTCCAGCCCTGTTGGAAAATTACATCTAAATAACAGATCACGAAAGAGCAACCCTGACAAGGCCTGTAATTTAGTCCCAAGAGGAAATTCTTCATTCATCAACCGTACAAGACACTAAATTAGTTCTCTGCTGGACGAGGCTTTGCTGGCAGTTTGCTCTGCGGGTCATCCCTACCTTCAGGTCCCACTGGGAATCTGCTCCTGCTGGGGACTGACCCATTCCCAGCCCACTGCCCTGAGAGGGATGCCCTCTCCAAGCTAGGGCAAGGGCTTATTTCTCACATGTGTTTTGGGGGCTGTGGAGAGCAGCTGACACTGCCTGAGATTGTTGGACAAGAGGGTTGCTGTGAGGGTGGGAGAGTTTTGCCCCAAGGTAGAGCATCACCCAAAGGCAGCTCTCCCTTACCATCAGAGCTCCTCGCAGCGAGCTCTGTTGCCTGGTTTAGAAGGACAAAGAAGGACACTCTCCTGCTATAGCTGTCACTGGAAAGCTCTTCCACAGCTCACTGCATGTACTGGTGTCAAGATTTCTCTGCTTTCTCTTGCTATCTGGTCAGGGAGAGGGCTTCCTGGCTGGAGAACCTGGTGCCATGCCGACCTCCATTCCTTCCCATATGTGTATACATACAGATGTAGCTGTGTTTCTTTTAACCATCACAATAGCAAATTTTTTACACTGTTGACTCATTAGATTTCATGTTATTGCTTCTCCTGCAAAAAGCAAGTTTTGTTCAGTTTCTTCCTTTATGGAAATTGCTATTTTTCAGGTGCAGTTAGCAGCTCTCCCATTTCCAGAGGCATGGTGTGTGTGTGTGGGGGAGAATAAATCGAAGACATCCAGGTCTGGAAGAGGTGTGCTGGGCAGTTACAAGTACATCAGGTGTAATTCTTTTGTCTTTGTGCTTTGAACCTGGTTCTGCCACTTTCACTCTTGCTGAGAAGTATTGTTGTCAAAGAGACATCCTATTTCTATTGGAAACTCAAGAAATCACCACAGAATGTCAGGAAGTCAGTCCCAAATTATAATTGTATTGCAAAAGGAGGGAGTACTTAAGTGCATGAGGACTATGTGTATCTGCACAGATACCTCTGAAGCTCTGTCCATGTACCTTAAGTTCCCTATGTTTGGAGACATTCTGCTACTTCAGTGCAAGTCACAGGCTGCTTTGCAAGGTCAAAAGTTTAGTCATGATAATTCTGTCTTTGTTGTCATCATCTATAAAGCCCAGTACTTCTGCCCAGTATCTTCTTTAACCTATTGCTCAGTTCCAGGTGTTGGCAGGGTAGTACAGAAAAGCTTTACAGATAATTATGGATGATTTCTGCCAGCCTCTGTTTTGTTTATGTCTGGAAATATGGGGAATTTTACCCACTTAGAAACAAGTTGGTCATTTGCGTGCTCTTATTGTTGTAGTTATTGAGTCCTGCTTTGATGGTCTTTTGGTATTTGGTCACAGTGATTTTCTGTAGCAATGCATCTTCAGGGTAGTTATATATGAAGGCACTGCCTTTTTTTGTTTGTTTCTTTCCTTTTTTTCCTGCTTTTTAGTTTCTGTGAATGCCTTTGGGGTTTTTTTGCCATTGTGTTGAGGGATGCAAAATGCGTACAAGCACTCCCCGTGCCCTCCCACTGTTTAGAGGAATGCTCCTGCCTCGTCCCCATTTATTCACTGTGCATAGAAACGGGACACCCCTACACCTTTCTGACTCTGCAGAAACTTTTCTGCTGCTTGTCATTTCATCTCTCCTTCCTGAACCCCACAACCTCTTCTGCATTGATTACTTGCTGGTCTTCAGAGATAAGGGTATGTTAGCAAATACAGCGAACGGTTTTTGCTTTGGTCTGAGAGTTAAATCAATATTTAAGGCCTTGTAGGATTTTTTTCCTTTAGAAAGAGAAATGGATGACACAAGCCAGGTATGCACCTTGACACAACCTGTTCGTTTGCAAAGAATGCTCATGACTACCTGAGCCCCAAACGCAGCGGGAGCAAACAGTGGAAAGTCCTGTTGCTTGCAACATTCGAGCCTGTGCCGCCAATCATTTGGAGCCGTGGGTAACTCCGCTGCCCTGCGTCCTGTCCTCTCTTGGGTTTGCTCCTTTCTCTGCCACGCACTCTCTGCTAGATCTTGACAAGCAGTGCTCACACCCATTCAGCAGCAGCCAGGCTAACCACCTCTGCCCAAAGATTTTTCTCCAGAGCAAACCTTGGTAGGGACAGGACGGTGGCTCCTGTTGTTTCCAGTAACCTCCCTACATAAGTGGCCTTCACACGCACACATAAAAGAGGCATCTGCCACGTGCCAGCTTTGTGCAACGCTGTTATTTGCTATTGACCAGTGACCCAGTTGAAGGCAGCCATTAACTCCTTTCCCAGTAAAGAAACACCATTGCTAGAATATGTTCAGTCTAGTTTTCTGTCACATCCTTCTACCTCTTAATACTTTATTTACTCATTTGGCTCACTGTACCAGGTACAGAGGTTTTTCTTCCAGCTGATTCAGCTTAGTTCTGCCTGGCCACAGGCAATGACAGGTAATGTATATGCCAAACCTAAATCTGAGTAATTTTTCCACTGTACTTTGTAGTAGGCATTACCTGTGCTTGTCACCAGCGAATTGTGTTTTCCCATTCCCTTACTTGTCTCAGGCTTTTCTGAGTTTCCCTGTAGTCTTCACTGGTGTTAATGATACTAAATCACTGGTTCCCATTAGCAAATTTTGCTTTCTGAGTGCTGACCCGTTCTCTGGAGAAGTTATTTCTGTATGCAAACAGACTAGCTTTGCCTAGAAGTCTCTTTCTGAGCAAAAGTCCTTTATCAGACTGTCCTCTCTAGGGCTGAGGTTAATTCCAGAGCTCTTCTGATATGTAAGGAGCTGTGTAACGGGACCTTTTCTCTGCTGGGGTAGCAGAGGAGAGCCGTTTTGTCAGCACAGTACAAGGGAACAGAAGTGAAGTCTCAGGAGGCAGGAGGCGTCCAGCCCAACTCAGCAGCCCAGTCACTCCATGTGACCTTGCAAAGCCCTGCTGCAGTTTCTCAGCCTGGTGGGGTTGTCCTAAGGGTTATCCATTGGAGAGACATCATCTTTCTTTGTACCAGAAGACAGTTTCTTCATTGGTCTTAAATGGAACAGAAGTGGCCTGTATGGTTACACTGTAGCACTGAGGGTAAGTTACAGTGTCTGCTCAATGCCTGACAGATATTATAATGCTTGCTAAATGCAAAGCAGTGTTATTACTACTGACAGAGATGGCAACGAACTCTTTTGTGTCCTTAAAGTTACATAGGTTTTGTATTGTCTCATACCCGACAGATTGAGCTGTGGTACTCCACGTTGCTTTCTTTTTTTCCAACAGCATTGGCTGGACTGTGAAAAATGTAGTGGTTTCAGCTGAAGGTCAGGCATCCCACAAAGCACGGAGAGAGTGCTTCTCAAATTCAGCGTTTCACCACGCGTAGTGCACTGAGCCCACTTCCACTTTTGCATGGGACATTCAGGAGAAAATAGCAACTCAAAGTTCATGGTTGGACTTGATCTTAAAAGTCTTTTCCAGCTTCAACCATTCTATGATTCTATAAAACACCAATGAAGGGCATAATTTTCATCTCCCTCTTAGAGTCATTCAATAGAGTAATAGGGTGCAACAGCATCTTCACAGGGTATAAAAGAAAAATGGTAAAGGTGTGTTTTACATTTTAATTGAGAGGGAGGAACTGAGTCCTGGGGTGCTGAGTCTCATGCTGAAAGTCACATACCTTCTTGTCATGAGGCTGCGACCAGATCTCCTGAGTACTGACCTCTGCTCCTGCCATAAGAGCACTCTTCCTTTCAGTACAGGAGCTGGTGAAAGCTGATCTCACACAGCCAGGTGAAATTGTTACCTAGCAGTTATGTGGAAATATGAGTTATTCCTTTTGCTGGGAACAACTGAGAGTAGCACCAGTATTCCATGCTGTTATTTTGGTATTAAAGTTAAAAAAAAAAACAAAAAAAAAAAACAAACAAAGTGGGAAACTGTTAGAGCTGCTAACTCATAACCATACCCGTTACGTGGCTTGCAGCTTTCATCTCAGATTGCCTTATGGTGTGGACCAGAGATTGTCCTCAAGCTGAGGCCTGCAAATTAAGCACTGCTTGGCAATGGTTAGAGCAACACCAGTAACACCAGCAACCCCAGCACTTCAGAGCGTGTTTCCTCAGTGGCCTCGGGAGCAGCAGGCGGGTATCTGCCATCCAAAGCCAGGAGCTGAGCTCTGTGGGGGTGCCTCAGAGACTATCTCTGCACTGGCGTGTTATTTTGTGGCATGGCTTCATCTCAGGTTTTCCTCATTTGTGCCAAGAGTGACAGCCTCATGGAGTGTAATTTACTTTATAAAGGCTGAGAAGTGCCCAGCTGGTGTCAGCTCTGGGCTCTGGCCAAGAGGGAGTTCATGAACTTGTGAGCTCCTAACCAGTCCCAAAGTCTGTAAAAATGCCATGCAAAAGCATGGTCTGTGAACTCCTAGCAGTGCAATGACATTTCACTGTTAGGCAACTAAAATTCCTTTTCCCTTCTTCCTCTTCTTTCAATCCCAGGACACTGCTGTGCTTTTAATTGATCTCTTAAGAAAAGATGGCAAGTCAAATCCCTGAGGGGACCTTTCTGGCTCCAAGCTAAAAGGCCATCGGCTGGGCCACGTGCACAGTACTTCAGGGACTCGCGTACGTCTATTTGTGTTTGGTTATTTATGTCTGGAGGTCTGGACTGTCTCATAAGGAGCTCTCCGGAGGGATAAGAAGAAGGGATGCTCCTGAGATGCTTTTAGGCCATGCCCGCCAGGTGGACATGGTTCTGTTGTTTAAATTGTGGTGGAGAAGGCACTAATAGTGAAAGTCTGTGACTGGGGATTTTCTGTCCTTCCATCTGATGATGTGACCACAGCCTTTTATTTTAAAACTCTCAACATATGCAGTCATTGCAAAGGATAAAAGGGTCTCTGTTGCCTTTCAGCTTAGACCGGAAGGTTCTCTGGGCAGCATCTAAATCCATGAGAGCTCACTTCAGCTTCTGGGTGGTAAAACAGCACACAAGTGATTTCCTGAAGGGCGATCTGAATGGTTTATGGGGAATTGTGTGGTGAGGGACTAGAGGAACTCCAGTGTTTTGCTCATATGGGATTCCCATGCTCTTCTCCCTCCCGCTTTGGACACAGTAAAAATAATAGTGATGCCCGAGGTCGTGTCTAGAATAGAAACGCCTTACAACGTGTGCTATGAGGGCAAGACGCTCCTCGCCTGAGCGCAGCTATACAAGGAAAGCTGTACTTTGTAGCCACACACAGCAGAACCACCCTGCCGCCCACCCTCAAGCCCAGCAGGCTGCAGACTGGCTGACGTGCCACCGCCGTGGCTGTCATCTGTGTAGGGGACGGGACAGCAGAGCACAGCCCTACCCATGTGCTGCCCACCCTGCCTGCAGCGGGGTGCTGCTGGGGTGCAGGAGTGTGGCGGCAACAAAGCCAAGGCAGGTTGCTCATGCCCTGGTTGATTGAGCGATCACTAAGGCAAACAAATCCCTGGGCACCTTGTAAAAATATCTCAAGTAACTTGGTCATTTTTTCAAGACCTGCTACGACACAAATGCTTCCTTGAAGTGTGGGGAACAAAGGAGGTCACCATATCTGCTTGCATATGAAAGGCATAGGCACCATGGGCTTATAATTGCGCACATTCATGTTTAGCATCATTATCTTCTCTCATTTTATCTTTTTTTCCATGAGAGCTTGCCTTGCAGGGCCTTTCTGCTGCCAAATCCCTAGCGTTTGCGTTAGAGCACTCTAACAGGACAGAAGTATGTGTCAGCATCTGCAGTCTGGATTGCAGTGACAGCTCTGGAGGGATTGTCCTCTCCTATCTCCTTGTGTGATCCTGAATGGAAAAGGGTTACGTGTCTATATTTATATATGTATGGGTGTGATGCATGGCATGGATCAGCTGCGGCTCCTTCTCAACCAGGTCTCCGTTTCCTTCACACCTAAGGGCTAGATCCCTGGGCCAGGGTGTTTGTCCCTGCAGTGACTCAGGTGTGTAGAGCATCCCAGGGTATTTGGGCACACATCTCTCTGATTTCAGGGAAGGAGGAGCCTAGTTGTTTTGGAATAACTTGTTTCTTGTCTCCTGTGAGCATGCTTCAGAAAATTTATGTTCCATGTGAGCATGTGGAAAAGCTGATATTTGTCAGAGTCCAGAGATAAGTCAGCTTTATTGCTGATTATCTCAGATTCACTTTTTAGAGGATGGATTACAGCTGTAAGATAGGGTAGTATTACTGCCAGTTGTTAATAAAAGCAGGGAGGGGAGGGGACTGTGGCTCTTTTGGGGAACAAGATAAGTTTCTTCTCACGATGGCAATGGTTCAAACGCATTTTCCTGTGTGCAGTCTTCTCTTATGCATCTCCATGACTGTAAACCAAGAAAAGCTTTTTACGTACAAAGAAGCAAAGGGCAAGGTAAAAGTTTTGCCAGCTGTCATTTTTCTCTTGATTCCCTGATTTCCAACATCATTGTGTAAAGCCTGGCTAGATAAGCCTGTAATAAACATGCCCTTGTTTGCATATATGCATGCATATTCACACAGTTCATATGTTGATCCCCAGAAGTTTTGCTGAACTATTGGAGGTTTACCACCAGATTGCTGGATTTTGAAGGAATGAACTGGTGTGCAAACTGGAATCTGCTCTCCACCCCAAAGACATCGCTTATTGTGTAAATGTTTAAGAGAATATGAGGAGTTGATGCTCAAATGCCAGCACTGTATGGCCTCCTAGTTTGGGAACCAGGAAAGTCACTGAATGTAACTTTTCTCTCTAATCAGGCTAAAAATCAGTGTTGAGATAACAGAAATTTCCAGTGAATGGATAGTATTTTAAGCACCTTAGAAAACAATTTCTGTTCTCATGGCTTTCCTTGCAACCCACTACCTCTAGCAGGATAAATGAAATTAATTTGAGAACAAAATTTATTCCCTCTTCAAATGAGTCCTTTAATCTACCTTTGTGGTTATGAGTGAAAATTTGAGTTTTTTTCAAATGGTGTACTTTTTGGCTGTTACTCTTTTCCTCGTTCTTGTTAATGAGCTTATTACTGCAATTTGGGGGAGGAAACCTGGCTGTAGGGCTTGAGATGGCGTTCTTTTCTTTGCAGTGCTGGGATGGTGACATGGTTGGCTAGAAGCCGCCCCGAACAGCAGCCAACAAAAACTGGTTTTGGGGAGGAAAGTGTGTAATAGGCACAGAAAGGTTAACCCGTCCCCAAAACAATAACATGTAGATTTTTTGCCCTGAACATTCAAAGGTTTAGAGGCTTTTGGTTACCTTTTAAATACTGACAAGTCATTGCTATGATATTTCTTTAATATTACCATTTGTGTCTACTGGGTTTATTATTTTCCTATAGATAGAGGGGTTTGGGGTTCTTTTATATTTTTGGTACATTTGCAATGGCAATACAGTCCTGAAGTAATGAGTGGCACTACCTATGTTTGTGTGCTGTGGAAAAGCATTCCTTTCATGTGGAAAGCTCATTGTTTGTGCTGTACAAAAAAGGATAAATAGCCATTCCAGCCTACTTTCTCTGTACTGCTCCTTACTTTATGAGCATGTATTATCTCCTGCTATTCATTTTCTAATTCATATTCTCTCTACCTAGGAAATTACAGGCATTTGACATTGCTGGTATATGAAAAGCTTCTCATCCCCCTTAAAGCAGATGCAGGACACATTCCAGGGTCTCTTTTTTCCTCTGCCTGGCCAAGGTTACACCATTATAAAGCAATTAAATATTTTTAGGAGTTAAGCTTTAAAGTGTGAATCAGTTTTAACATAAAGTAACCAAATCTCTTCAGGTTTTCTTGATGTTATCTTAGCTATAGAATTAGGAAGCCTCCTTTTAACCAACAGAAATGGGAATATCTGTTTCTGTTACCAGAAACACAAGGGACTGCACAATATATATATATATATATATATATATATAAATCTCAGACCAAGCTTATGAAAATATAATCAGTAGAAATGAATTTGAATTAATTTCAGGTTTTAGAAATTCATTATTTTCAGTAAAATGTTTGCGTTTGGGCTCACAGTAATGAAGCTTGTAAGTTTTAATTGTAACAGTAAACAACATACCCACCTTTACATGCATGCATGGGTTGAACACACACGCGTGCCTCAAAAGCATGCCTGGTTTTGAAAGTGGCTAAAAAGACTTTCTATGTAAAAAACCAGCTGAATTAATCTAAAAGCTGCATGAAAATAACAATCATTAATATGCACTGTCACCAATGAACATGCTTCTTCATGAGCTCTGCAGTGTCCACAGCTTAGAGGAGCTACTAATGAACCTTATCTTTGCATGAGATAATGGTTAGGACCAAACAGAGGAGGTGGAGGGGAATTTGACCACCCACAGAACAAATACCATTATCAAAGTGCAACTTATGCCCCAAAGCGAACTTATTTGCTGGAGTGACATTTCTACTTGGCATTTCATCTGCTTAGCTAGGTGAGGATCAGGGAGNAGGGAAAAATAGCCCAGCTGACATTTCAAGTAAGTAAATAACCTCTGTGGGAAGGCAGCTTGCATGGTGTTTCCACTCATAACATGTCATTCACGTGTCACTTAGCGTGGGTCGTATGGAAGAAGGTGAGCAGGACACTGTCCCTGTCCCCGAGGTGGGCTGGGGAGACTCTCGGCAGAGCCGGAAATCAGGGATCAGCCTTGTCAGGTCATATCTCATCAGTAACAAGGAATTGTGAGAACAGGGATTTTGTTCCCAATGAAGATGCCATTGCTTCCCGCACCCATTGGAAATCAGCTCAATTGAGTGAAAACGGCAACAAGTCCTTGTGCCGCAGCAGGCTGGGATTCAGTCGCCCACAACTACTTCTTGCATAACAGTCGGTGTTGAGAAGTGCAAGCTGCTTCAGGGGAAAAAAAAAATGAACACTTCAATCTCTCTTGGAGGTCCTGTACGATTATGAGAGCATTTGGTTTCCCTTGACACGTTCCAAAGGAGCGTCTGCTTGTTTGTACCAGCCTAGGAATCTGCCTCTATCTTACAGTATCTCTTGAGATGACATGTGTTCTTACGAAGGAAAATATTTCGGTTACGATCAGTTACCCACAGCAGTGGGTTATCCATAAAGATGGAGATAAAAGAAGGTATGGTTGAAATGAGCATCTCTTCTGACTCAGAAGTGGGTATCTAGACATAGCACTGTCATCTTCTCCATGGGACCCAGTCAGCTCCCAGGTCCACTGGGCATGAGATTTCCAGCCTTGCCTCCCGCCCAACTGCAAAGTACCCAACAGCAGCACACATAAAGCCAGTAGAAAAAACAGTATCATTTTTTTCTGTGCTAACAGATAAGAAGGAAAATTAGGCTTAAGCTCTCAAAACCCCATCAAAACAAATGTGAAATTAGGGTTGTGCACAAGAGTACTTGGAGGTATGTTTTGTCTTAAACACATGACTGTAAATTGCTGTTTGAGCAGCAATTAGGCTCAGCACAGGTGAATCCGAGGAGATTCTGCAGGAAATGTGCCCAGTGGCAGCACACAGTACACTGGTGCCGCTCACGTTATTTCCGCTAAAACAGTGCCCTGTCAACTACGGCTTCACAGAAGAGCAGTAGTGATGCAGTGCTGAAGGAAGGAAAACAATATATTGACTCAAAAAAAAAAAGTGGACCAGGAAGAGCTGGTTTGTTATTGGTACAACACTCACCTTCTACCTCCAGTTCTTCAGTGCTGCTTGTGGACACGTAGGTGTTTGCTCGCTCCCTTATTACAGGTTTGAGTAACATGGGAACATCAAATCTAACTGAAATTTCTAATGTATCTCAGTGCCTTTGGGTGCTAAAGCTCTGCAATGTCATGTTAATGTTAAGGGGCTGCAGCAGTATTTTAGTGGGGTTTATCAGGACCACAGTGGTGTGTTGCCATGGCCGGCATCTCATGGATTCGGACCCCAGCAATGAATATTACTTCAAAACAAAATATGCCCCCTATCCAGTAGTCTTCCACAGGACTGTGCCGTTCCCAGTGCTGTGTCACATGTTGTGACATGTGGCACAGTGTCGTGGGAAGTCGCTCACCAGTGGGGCTTGCTGAAGTACTCGTTGTGGAAGTTCCTGCAAGCCGAGTCCCCTTAATGGATTTATGCAGTTGTTGATTCTTTAAGTTGATTCGTTATTTGAGTAAGTGTTCGTGATATTCAAAGGTCAAGAATTATCTTCTCAATCTTGTTTAAAGTCCTGTCCAGTCCCAGTTTCAGAGGTGCTCGGAATAACTTTTCATAGAAAATAGATTTAAAAACTGGTAGATTTCAAGGTTTGCTTTCTCTTTGTGAAGCAAAAATGTGCCTATAAACCAATTTCAAGCTTTTCTAAATATTCACCTTGTTTCCCATTCATTCTTTCACAACTTAATTTGTTGTCCAAAGTAATGGTCAAATTGGTTTCCACCAGGAATTTCATATTGACCCCCGTGGCCCTGAGAAAACTCAAGAAGATTGCTCTTCATCTCAGTGCAAAAATCTGACTTCTATCAAATAAAATAACCACTACTAGCATTTTTGTCATGGATCTTACCCAGAAATAGCTTTTAAAAGTACATAAAATTAACATACACAATATTTTTGATGAGGAATTCAGAATAATCACTGAGGAATCTGCTGAAGTAGGTAGTACCTGCTAGTAATTTTTCTGAAAAGAGGATTGAATAAGTAGTTGCTGGGGAAAAATAAACTTCCTTTGTTACCTCTGCTAGATATTTACAGCCTCCACTATCCCAGTAGCTGCAAGTATGTTATAGTTTAAGAAACAATATACTTTCACTGGACAGCTTTCATATTAATCTTGACTGCAAGGAAAATGGGCTTGTTGCATTTCTGCAATTCTTCACTCTTGAAAGGCAGCAATGAGAACATAATGAAACTCTCCTCTCTAATTAAACATCTTGTGACCAAACAAGAGAGGGGTAGGAGTGGAAATACCCAACCCAGTTAGGTAATTGCTGATAATCAAAAACCTGCTCTCAGTGCTTGAAAAACTACAGGCTGAGGGCTTCATACCTGCGCGGCTGCCTGGGGCTGCCCGGGACCAGTTATCTCATCCGCATTCTGCAGCCTTGGAGAGGGTGATGGGGAACCACCACTCTGCGTGCAGGAACACAGCCCCGCGGGGAGATAACGAGGTATCCGCCAGACGGAGAAAAGCCTTTGTACAGGAGCTGTGGGAGCGCAGGAAGGTTGGGACATGCTTGTGTTGCCCACTTTGCTGTTGACCACCCATGGGGCTGCCGGGGGCTTTGAGGGCTGCACATCATGTTAGGGGGGCTTGGCTGTAAAACATTACTTTCTAGGTCCAGAGATAGGTTTTGCAGACAGGCTGAATTGCAATGGTTACACATGGTCATGTTGGCAGGAATTTGAGTGGCTGGGGTTCTCTGACACACTGTTGTGGTTTCCCAAGCACGGGGAATGCTTTTGGGTGCTTGTTTGTAGTCTGTGATGTTGCAATGTGCCACCTGGCTCTCCAGAATAGCAGGGCAATGTAGAGGGTTGTAGATCGGCTTGTGCCTTCAGCCAGCAGAGCCACTGCACCAGGTACAAGATAAAGAGCAGAACAGTAACGTCTGATAGACACATTAGAGTGAAGAAGCAAATAAGTGAGAATATCTATGGGAAGTCATTAGGAGAGTGCCTCACTCAAGAGATATTTGACTGATGAAAACAATTTGTAGAGTTTTATCCAAACATTTTAGTTCTTCAGGCTGGGGACAGCATGTTCACAAAAGTGGGAGTAGCCTTGTAGGAGTTATTTACAGACATTCTGTAAATAAACACAGATAATTACTCTAGATTTGCATCTTCCTTTTCATAAGCATCTTCCCATTTTCCATAACTCTGTAGCAGTCAGGTTAGGAGGAAACCCAGCTGTCCAGGACAAGTCTCCAGTGCCCTTAAACATCTTTGTGACTCCTGAAGCAGAGCTGCTAATCCACACAGATCTGAATGTCAAAAGTCTACCTTTGCACATTTAACTGAGAAACTGGGAGAAAGTGCCATTGGCGGGTCCATCAGGCTCTGCCAGTGCCATTCCCTGCACTGGAGGGGCACTGATGTCCAGACACTGCTGCTTTCACCAGTCAGTTGACCTGAGCAAGACAGATGTGACCATATTGGGAGCATCTCTCTGTAGGGACTTCTTTCCCAGCAGATTTGCTCAGTCACCAAAAGGCAGACATCTAGACTTCCCCTTGATCCTCCTTCATCCTTCTCATCCTTATGCAGACTGTAGGCTCAGGAGGGGAGGTTGGTGGCTTGTCAGGCATGTTGGTTGAAATGAGAAGGTGAATCTTAAGCAAGCCGGCAATCACCCCTTCCCCATAATTTCTGGCCTGCCTGTGGCACTGAGATACCAGTGACCCTAATGAGGGAAGGGGAAACCTTGTCCTCTCCAGAGTAGTGGTGTAGCAGTGGTAGTGAGGCAAGACTACTCTTCTATATAAATCAGCATGGGTGTTAAGCTAGTCTGTTAAATATCCTTCAGTCAAGCACAGAATAGTACTTGGTGTCAGAGAAGACAGGAGAATACCAAAAGTAATAATAAGGACTGGGTTTTTTTTCCAGCATAAATCAGTGCTGAATATTCTGTATGTCTCAGAGACATTTCAGTGACTCCTTTATCTGCAATTTCCTTTAAAGTTTAACAGTGCAGAACTAATTTTGATGACTCTGTACCATGAAAATTGTTAATTTAAATGGCAAAAGGGTATTTTCCCCATGGATTTTCTAGCACGGAGGACATGTTCTGAATGTTTTGACTGCTACTTTGTCTGACAATGTAAACAGACAGGAATAATTTAATGATTAACTCGTTATCCTTGATGCATGCCTTGATGTCTCATCTTGTTATTAACAGTTTGCCCACATTTTGAAATATATATATAATTTGAAGAAGAGCTAATTTTGTTCTGGAATGCTCTTTAACACCATTCCACAACCTTTTCCACCCACTGGCTCAGCTTGGTCAGTGAAGACGCTCTATTAACATCGCGGCAACTCGCTCTGGCACTTTCAGCTGGATAAAATTAAACCTGTTAATAAGAAACTGTTCATCAAAGAACTTGAATATGTGCATAAGTCCATCCTTATTCAGCCTGCTATTTAAACATATGCCTAACTCTAGAGTGCACTTGCAAATTTTGCTTAAAGCAGCCAGACTTTATTTTGCTGGTTGTGTCTTTGAAATACTTCCTGGCACCATATCCACTTTCTATCATTTTTAATAGTTACCTGTCTATTATTGCCATTTCCCCACACATTCCTCTTTGGAAAAACCTTTCACAGAAGACTGCAGACTGATCAATAAGATCACATTTGTCTCTGAGCACGAGTGACACCTTGTTTTCCATAGGAACTGGAATGTCAAAGAATAACAGAACACTTTTATTGTCAGGGATAATTTTTAATGCATTGTCATCCAAACTTTCAGAGTGATAATACAATTAACTGCTGTTACTTTTTGGGGTTTTTTGCATTCATTGCATTTATGAGATGATGTTTGCACTGCCTATGTAGCACTGAAGCCATTTTGTATGATATTAATTTATCTGGAGTGCTAACTGGATAGGCAGCATTAGCAGAGCCTACACTATGAGTGACCCCAAAGAGCAGGAAAATCCTAAGAATCTCTCTTCCCAGTCCTTGGAAAAACATTTTAAAAATGCATCCTCTGCTGGTATTGTATGAATTGATACAGCTGAAAGCAATCAGGACATGAAAAATGGAAACTCTGGCATTAACACTCTGGCAGTAAAGTAATCCTAGGCAGAGCCCTAACGTACATCTCCGTTCCCAGCAGATGGGGGCGTTGGCAGTTTCTGTGCACGCTGCCTTGTCCTCCCTTGCAGAATTGCCCTGATCCTGATGTCAGGCCTCTCACTTCACGTGAATTCAAACTTATGAAACAAATAATAGTAGCACAATTATGAGCACATTTCCTCCAGAAGCCACTAATAATTGCTTCCCCTGACATTTCCATTCCACACCAACCAACTTCACAACTGTTACAGTACATCAGGCAAGTACAGTGAAAAAGAAATGCCCCAGCTTGAATTAATTCCTGTCTGGTGACTGCCAGGCAACATGAAAAAAAAACAAACAAACAAACAAAAAAAACCAGTTAAAATGTAGAAAGATGAACACTGATGAGAAGTTGAGAACTTGCAGCATCACCTCTCCAGACACATTGTAATATCAGTCGCAGTTGTCAAAGCAGCACCTGCTCTTATTTTGTGAGGTTTCAGCTAAGTCCTTCTCTTGTAAAAGGATTTCCCCTTTACTTTGGACTCCTAATAACAGATGTTGATAAAAATGTGTCTTTGTGCATCTGCTAAGTACCTTGATAGAGAGGACAAGACGCTGTAGTTCCTCCCCATGTGCAGACATTAGCACTGCACCTTGGGTGTGGGATGTGGGTCTGACAGTGGGAAACCATCTGCATAAGGAGGATGCCAAATTAATTATTATTTTTTCCTGTCTAGGTTAGAGAATATTAAAAGAGAAAACTACTCAGACAGTAAGTGCCAGCATCTCCATCCACAGGTATCATTATCCATAACTGAAATAAATGCATTTATTTGAATATGAAGATGCATATTAAATGAACACAAGTATGTTTGCTAAGTTTGCCCAGACACCCTCGATTAGAAAGTAGGAGTCTCGTATATCAGAAGCACTTTTCCATGGCAGATATCAACATCTGCTGCAGAAACATGAAATCACTGAAACAATCTTGAGTGAAGATGAGATGTTAAGTCTCAGCTACCTTTTGGCAAGAAGCTGTCAGAGACCTGCTATCTTTTTGATGACTTTAAAAGCACTTCACCTTTGTGGGAACATTAAAAGAATGTAAACTGTGCAAGAACTGTGGAAAACCACGTTTGGCTCATCTTCTTCAGACACGTGCTGTCTTCTCCAGTGTCAGGCTCATAGAATCATAGAATCATAGAATCATAGAATCATAGAATCATAGAATCATAGAATGATTAGGGTTAGAAGCGACTCCCAGAGATCCCAGGGCTCGTGCCCACCCGTACCCTTAGCATCTCAAATGGCTCTCCTCCTCATCCCTGCTGGGCTGAGAAAGGCTCATGCTCCCTGAAGGGAGCTTCAGAGGGGCTGGGCAGAGGAGCAGAGGTGCTAAATGTGACCCGGTGCCAGATTAACTCCAACTGAACTGTTCCTCTCTCTGCAGGTGGGAAGATGGTCTGTCACAGACAAAGCCTGATGAAAACGCATCTGGGGTAGCTGAGTGTTTGTGTTGCATTAGCTTCTGGCACGGCCTCTACTGTATTTATTCTTCCGCCCACCTACCTTCCACAGAATAGGGATGTATGCAGTCACCGATCTTATCGCTGCCGCGCTTTGATCCAGCTGGGATGTTAGGGCCTTTGGGAATTCCCCACGTTTGATAATTCCTGATAGTTACTTTTAAGAAAATACCAGCTGAAGGATGGGGAGGGATTCTTCAAATTCCAGAAATTGAGTGAGTGGTGGAATTTATCAGCTGTCCGAGCCAGATTTCCTTGGAGGGAGCACATTTATTTTGAACTGTCACATTTCCATTGTATTCAGCAAGCAATATCACTTAAGGCCAAAGAAACTCAGTCAAACAGGACATTACTAGCATTTTTAATAAGCACAGGAGCCGGTCCTGATAAAAACATTATGAGACATATCAAAACTATGAATAGCTAAGGAGCTGGTTTATCCCAAGTGGTAATTCATTACCCCTTTATGTTTAGCTTTCAAAATAGAAACTTGACCCCAAGGAAATCTCTTTCAGGAATGTGTGTGGCCCCCATCTCAGCAGGCTGTGACTGTCTTACCACCTTTATTGTATTTTTCTCACAACCCCCTGTGAGGTAGTGCCTGGCCATTACCCTTACTTTTATGAAGAGCAAATTGAAAAACACTCATGCCTCTTGCTCCCATTAATATCTCAATCATGGAGGTAAAGTGACTTTCCCAAGGTCGAGGAGGAAGCTTGTGGCAGAGTAGCTCATGAGACTGGGTACCTGGAGTGCTCCGTGCCTGCCCAAACTCAGGGGTAATTTTGTGCTCTCAGGGTGCGGCTTCCCACCCCACAGTAGTAGCCAGGTTATGGGGCTGTCAGAGGTGTGTGTATTTGTTTGTTTTTCCATGGATAGCATCAGGAGAAAATATCCATCATCTTCCAAGACCAGAGGCATTCCTGAGTGAAAGCGTGGGCGGTTGCAATGTCATGCCACGGCTCTGGGGAGGTGTTTGCTGTGGGTTGCGCCAAGGCTGTGTCCAGCTGGGCCCACGGCAGGTTTGGGCTTGCAGACGTGGAGGATTTCATCGTGGCTTTGTCTGGCTCTTGGGGCTGGGGGGGAGGAGGGATGTGGGGGGGCAAAAAAGGAAAAATCCCAGACTACCTCTACAGCTGCTTGTAGATCATCCTCAATGGCTGCTTACAGTTCCTCTGTTGGTTTGGTTGGATAATCACTTCTGCCCCAGAGGAATTAATTCAGAAGGTTTAAGAAGCAAGGGGATCACTAGGAAATCTGTACTGGCCTCCCAAGGAACACAGGGCTCTCTGCCCTGGAATTCCTGGGTGAAGGCTCTGGTGGCAGGGGTGGCTTGTAATTTGTGTCCCCACTCCTGCCTTCCTTCTCCTGGCTCCTTCATGGGTTTCCCTCTGTCCTGGAATGTGGGAACTGGGCATGAGGGTAGTAAAGTGATATTTATTCTGATAAAAGCTACTGGGAAATAAAAGAACTGGAAGTGTTGATTAAATACCACACACAAGAAAAAAAAAATAAGAAAAAGAAAAAAAAATGCTGTGAATTTTAAAGGGCTCTTTTTTTCTTTCATTCTTACCTTTGTTACTGTAGGGCAGCATGTTCAGAGGTCTCAGTGATGGTCTGAGAGTTCCCTGAGAATCAGTGCTTTTTTAGGGAGTGCACTACGTTCAAGCTAGTGAAAACATTTATTCCTTCCCACACAGAAAACAAAACAGGGGTTAGAGACCCACCAGAGGGGAAGAAGGACAACTGGAGGTAAAGTGGGATGAAAGGATGGGTTTGTGCACGGCATGTGGTGGTCACAGGTGTACCAGATAGCAATAACAAGAATATTTGCCTTTGGGACTTTGTTATATTCCCCAAGAGCTCCTGCCTCACCTAGGAAATATGTCTGAGAAATTCTGTCTTCCCACTGGGGAGCAAACACCCATAGTCCTGGTCATTAGTGAAAAGAAAACAGAACCGTTTCACTTTGTGTAGATATATTCCCATGCAACTTAAGCATTACCTGTTTATAATTGCTTGAGAAATGTTTTACAAGCATCTGCATCAGGTGAAACATCTTTATTGTGGGAGACTTCTGTGAGGAGACTTCATACACTGCTGATCACAGGCCCTGCTTTAAAGCCCACTGGTGTCCATGGGAGGGTTGTGTCTTTCCCGTGACTGTAACAGCCTTTTGATCATGGCCACTATTGAAAATATTGTATGACACCCTGAAGTCTGCTCCTCTGAGGTGTGTTTTCTGTGTATGATGGGCCAGACACTCCCAGCCCCTTGATGGGTGTGATGAATGCTCCATGAGACACCCAAGAGCAGCCATATCCAGTGAGCAATGTGTGAGGTGGGCACGAGGTTGAACCTACATACTCTCAAAATCCTGGAGTCATGGAGTAGTCCCTTCTGCATGTGTGTGAGGCATTTAAAAATCCTGGAGCAATTTGGACGGGCCACAAGCCAGGGGCATGTTGGATTTACACCTGTGCCCCAGGAGTGGAGCTGCAGGTAGGTTGTCTCCTCTCTGTTTCTCCTCGGAGGTGCTGCATCTGAGGCAGAATAGCCCAGGAGTCTGCAGGTCCACCCATATGGGAGCGAGTTGGCAGTACCATGCACTCTGCCAGGAGTCAGTGCCTAAGGTACCCAGGTTTTCTAGGCTTTGTGTCCTTATTGAAGCCTCTTGCCTGCTCACAGCCACCAACATGTACCAGGTCAGCCTCTGGTGTAGCAGGTAGGGGACTTTTTTTGCTGGCATATTTTGCTGTGGAGATTTGGTCCTGCTGCGGCTGGAATCCAGGAGGAATGGAGGAGTAATTCATCTCTAGGATAATGGCCTTGGGTGCAGGAGAGCACACAAGTCATTGCATCATTTTCCACTGACTTGGAGACATGTGAAGCTTTGAGGATTTCCCTAAAAAGCTATGGCACTCTCTGAAACTAGGTGTGCCACTCAGCTGGTGTAAACCACTGAGGGTTTTCTGGTAAGGATAACATCCATATCAAATGCACCAACATTTTTTTGCTAATACAGCAAAACTCCATTCCCCAACTAGAATTACTCATGCTAAGAAAATGTGTGATGTCCCAAGGACCGACTAATTTGGCATCCAGAGCCTCTAGCCCAGTATCTCTCCCACCAGGACTTTTATATTATCAGTTCCATTCATTCCTACTGAAGGCTGATGGGGTGCGATAAAGCAGATGGCCAAAGTCCCAGACAAAGGCCAGGCAGAACAATTAATGACAAGCCGACAGCCCCACAAAGGGCATGGACCTGGGATAATGCTGGCTCTGGAGGGCTGCTGACAATAACATAAAGCCTCTCCCCTCACAATGGGGAGATAAGATACAGTACTGTAATAGGAAAGCAATCATCACAAAATGCCATCAATTATATAAAAGCTGTGACGGGGGGGGGAATGATTAAATATGGCTCTGTTGATGCCTCGACATACCTTTGCTGAGCTTTTTGTGTGGCTTCTCACGACGAGTCTGGTTCGGTAACGGGGCGGCTGAGGCTCCCTTACCCCAGTTCTTTCATCAGTTTTTGGCTCGTGAAATTACATGGAATAATATGCTTATTCAGGATTTTATATCTGTGCACCTATTTTATTACCTTTTAGAATGCATACAGGGCCGGATCAGCTTGCAGCAGAACAAAGCTAATTACACCTTTCATTACCTAAATATAGCATAATGACAGAGTGTCATTCAAGTGTGGCATTGAGCTGAGAAACCTCATGGCAGGCCAGGACAATGACAAAGGTTATTCAGCTCAACCTGAATTGCTGCCAGAGCAGTGAGAGCGGGGCAGGATTAATAGACAGGTCACTTCATAAATTACAGTATCATATCGAAATGGCAAACTGCTAACACTGCTCCCATCAGCAACTGAACCTTCCTCCAGAGCTAGCACTAACACCTTGTGTTCTTCTCACTCTATATATGAGTGTGTCTGTACCATAAAGTGCATGGTGTTAACTGTAAGACCCGAGGACGTTTGTGAGCACCATGAGAAGTGCAGCAGTGCTGTGTTGCGCACCCAACCGCTCACATTTTAGATGGTGTCTGAACTTTGTGTCTTAGCGGTGAGGCAGGATGGTTGGTAGTCATTTCTATCATCAGCTCCCTCTCTATGGTGATATTCCTGAAACTTAAAGGCTCACTTCCCCTGCACTTACCACTGCAGGAAACTCTCAGTAATGATCCATGCAGTGGACTGAGGCTCAAGGAGCCGAGCACACAGGCAACAAGTAGCCACTCCTTCTGCAGTGAGACTCCAGATCAGGTCCTGTTGAAGCCCCCACTGCAGCTGCATTTTGTCCCCAGTGACATGAGAGAGTTTTCCTCCAACTTCAGTTAGAAGCCACTTTGCATCTCCATGATCCCTTAAAGTCTCATGCAAAGAGAGCAGGTGATTTGCTTTTAGCTTATTTCTTTGCATGTCTTTTAATAAGAGGCTTCCCTAGTTTTTAATAAAGTGATGGTGAGAGCAAAGTCTGGTAAAAACAGTGTTCATAAAAATTATTATCAGAAACTCTTTCATTTCTGCCAAAGCAAGCACATCACAGAAAGTTCCTACTTTCCTTGAAGTGTTTCTGTTTTTCATCAAAACCAGAAAATGAGACATTTTAATTTGCAAATTTGTTCAGGAGTTAAGGAATATTCATGCCAGTTTTCTTAGGTTCTTGCTGAGTATTTGAGTTGTGGTTAATGGGGGTTTTTTCCTTATCTTCTTGGCTGAAGAAAAAAATATTTCTATTGCAAGTCATCCTTTCCCTCCCTACTTTCTCCCTGAAAGGTGAAAAGGCATTGTCGGTCTGTAATCCCACTGCAGCACTACTGCCAACATGAAAAATTGTTAGGACTGTAAGAATGAAATATATTCTCTTTTGATGGACTGACAGTTTTTTTGACAGATTCATTACTACGTGGTTTTCTTTATTCCAGTTGTATCATCAGTGTTGAAGTCATCAGTTCCCTGTTCCTGCATTTCTAATGTACTAACATGTTACTAGGAGCTTTACAGTGAAGGGACAGAGATACTTGAGTCATAGGAGAGTTTGAAATGCTAAAGTAGATGCTCTGCTTCCATCTCCTCCCTTTCCAAGGATGCTGGTGAGGAGTTTTGGAGAGTCCCAAATACAGATTGAGTTCTTTCAAAATGTCATCATTTCTTTGGTGATCAAGGGTCCAGAATTTCCTTCAAAAAGCTGTAAGATAAGGACTAAGCAATATATAACAATTATCAATATTGCTGTTACACCCACGTTTAGTGCGAGTAGAGTAGTCCTGTGAGCACTGCTTTCACGGGAGTTATTGCTCCTCATGCATGCTATGTCTCCTTAGTTCTCCTTGGTAACTGTTTGTTATTCCTCCTGTCTGGATTCCTCTGTCTTGCTCAAATTGCCCCTTTGCTTTGGGTCCCTGGGCTAGGGTGCTGCTCTGCTCAGCTCCTCTCCAGCATCCAGCAAAGGCAACACAGGATCCCAACGGATCTTGCCCTCACGTGCTCTGGGGGCCACTTATTCCCCAACTCCATTACAAACTGTGACCAACTTCATAGTCTCTCTTGTGAAAGCTCAGATGGATCAGAGGACACTGGTGGGTTTGGCAGATTTTCACACTTACTTTCTGAGCTTGAAAACAGCAAGGAAATCCCAGCAGTTCTGAAAACACAACTACTAGGTTTTTTTTTCACAGAATCACAGAATGTCAGGAGTTGGAAGGGACCTCAAAAGATCATCAAGTTCAACCCCTACTGCCAGAGCAGGATCACCTAGATTAAACCACACAGGAACATGTCCAAATTGGTCTTGAATGTCTCCAGAGGAGACTCCACAACTTCTCTGGGCACCCTGTTCCAGTGATCTGTCACCCTCATAGTGGAAAGATTTTTCCTTACATTCACATGGAACTTCCCCTGTTCCAGCTTGCACCCATTGCACCTTTTCCTGTCATTGATGAAGACTGAGAAGAGCCTGACTTCATCCTCCTGACACCCACCCTTTGCATATTTATAGACATTAATGAGATCACCCCTCAGTCTCCTCTTCTCCAAGCTAAAGAGACCCAGCTCCCTCAGCCCATCCTCATAAGGAAGATGCTCCACTCCCTTAATCATCTTGGTGGCCCTGTGCTGGACTCTTTCAAGGAGCTCTATGTCCTTCTATGTCCTTTTTCCCCCTTTCTCTCCCCTTTTTATTTTTACTTTTCCTTGGTCTTCAGAAGCCTCCCAGCCTCCTTTTTTCATTTCCCTTTCTGCTGTCACCTTTATCTCTCCCCACTGTTGTAGTTACATCCTCTGATGATAGTAGGAATGACCCCATGGGGTGACCCTGGAAGATTATTACATTAGCTGTAAATTTTGAACCTGGGCCAGCCAGTACAGTTGGGATTGCAACTCCCGTCCTTTAAGTGCAGGAGGATTAACGCTCGGGAACATAAGCACGTTAAACCAATCTACAGACACCAGCGACCATTCCTTTCTCTGCATATCTCTGTATTTCTGCCTTTAAGACCAGTTGGGGAATAGAGCTTTGCTATTTATGTTGAGGTGGTGAAGGGAAAGAAAAAGACAGCATTCATGACAGTCGGGGCAAGACTGCATTAAATAAAGCCTCCATCTTTCATTCTTAAGCTCAGCTCCAGGTCCTTGATGAAGACAGATTTTTCAATTAGACAGGCAATGTTTGTTCTAATATTTTATGTATGAACTTCTCAGCTGACATCTTACCCAGATTTATGAAGGAAATAGAATACAAATGGGAGTTTTAATATAAATTTATTATTCAAATTTATCACATATTTCCGCAAATAAAAATTACGATTGCCTCAAAGAACACATTTTCAAATAAAGAAAGAAAGAGGTTGATAAAGCTTCTTTCCACACAGTGAATAACAATATTGTAAGTTAAGAAAGATCTGTCATAATATAAATTATGACACACATGGAATACATTTCCCATTGAAGACAATATTTCTTTCTTATACAAATGTTGCGCTCCTTCATTGAACTGAAAGGAAGTTCAGGAAGGTTGGCAAAACAAAGTAGCCCATTTTTAACACTATACAGAACAAAGTGTATTCTGCTGCCAATTACCCTTAACTGAAAATGACTGCAGCTTCTGGGAGACACAGCCAAGGGTCATGGGTGCCATAACAGCTCCCCAAAGAAAAAGAAATGTCAAGCGACATTCACATTTCAGCTATTTAAAGAAAAGGATGAAGAGAATTTAAGGGAATAAAAGGCACTGCAACACCCGTTTTTCACCACGGGGAAATTGCTGCGATTAATACGGGGCCGTTTATAGCACACACTTCCCTACCTTTGCAGATGGCATATGATGCAGAAAGGGGTTAATACTGTGGGAGTTTTCAGCTCCAGTCAGACTGAGAAGGAAATAAGGGGAAAACATTTTATTTTATTTTATTTTATTTTATTTTATTTTATTTTATTTTATTTTATTTTATTTTATTTTA
>VXBZ01010127.1:254699-409026 GCA_013399135.1 Heliornis fulica
TGGAGAGCACGAATGATCCCAGTAATAATTTAAAAAACATTGGTGTGCTTGGTGTTTCAAAAACCAAAATAAAATACAAAATATCAAAGAATGGTTTTTGACAGCCATCATGTTTCATTAGATTTCTATTTTTTACTGAATTCTGTTCTAATACACTCACACAAATAAATAAGTTGTGTCTGAGGTACGTACGGGTATTCCCATGGGAAATTTTAGCCAGCTCTACCCATACCAAGATGTTATTTGGCACCCAAATAAACCAAACACTAAGTAGACACGTACAGACAAAAGGTCATATATTTGTGGGTGTTTACCTGTGTGAAAACCAGTGGAGTCTGGTGGGATACCCAAAGCACAGGGGTGGCTCACCCCGCTTGATTTCAAAGGAATACGGGATCCCTGCAGGAGGGAGAACATTTGTCTTGCCTAAATGCACCCACAGAGAGAGGCTGAACCTCTGAGATACCTGGTGCAGAGACATGGGCATTGTTTCAGCTCGCCCTAAAATCAGTCCAGGGAATCAGCTCCTGAGAAGCCTCCTCTTGCTGGCCATAAGAGCAGGTGAGCTGAGACGCGAAGGTCTGCACTTGCTGACCTGATTTTCCTGTCTGGAGTTAGCTGTGTCAACAGACACCCAAAGGAGTGAACAGGCCCCAGGTTTCCATCCCAAAGAGTACAGATTTGAGGTCAAGGGGAGCATTTCCTCTTTGTTGTTTCCGACGCATGCCCTTCAGGGGGGAAACCTGCAAGAGGTCCCTGACCAAGGTGTTTGGGTGTTCCCTACTCAGGACTGCTGAGCCTGAAGGACACCTCTCCTGGCTGCACACGGGGACACTTTCAGAAAGCACCTAGGTCCAGACCCTCCAAAGGACTGTCTTTATGCCCAGCTCCAGTTCATTTCAGGATTTAAGTCTCCTGATTCAGGTGGAGGAAACATCCAAAGCTCTTTGATGATCTGAGTACTATCTCCTTCCAAGATAAACTAAAGTGTTGTTTGAGAAGATTTGAAAATGGTATTTTCCTGCAACTTACAATTGTAGTTGGTCAAACACCTTTAAATCACTACCTAAACACCTGAGCAGCACAGTGCTGAGCTGTGCTTAAATACCTGTCAAACCCTGGAGCACCTGCTTAACTTCGAAGCACCTCCTGGTGAGGTTTGGTGGCTTCAACTTCGTGTCTGCTGACGGTGTTACATCCCATGATGCATGTTTGTGCAGGAACCACTTCTAATGTCACTTGCACCCATAAATCAGAGGTGGCTATTGCTGTACCAGTGTGCTGAGGTGTGACATGTAATGTGTGTCTGCAAAGCCAGACCTCCTGCCCTGAGATAACAACACAGGAACAGCAGCAAGAGGACTGGAGATCTCTGAGCTGTTTGCTCTCGCTCTGAGATGTGCTGTAGGACAAAGCAGGGAAAGAGAAAAAGCCAGGAAAGGTGACATGTTTATTGCAGTCTTTCAGCTGTCCAGTTGTTTCTGTTTATGCTGTTGCATGGCCTTGAGGTTAAAGACTTGGCTGAGAAAGTCGAGGGCCTCTGTTCAGCTGAGGTAGGGGATTCCGAGAAATCTGCATGACGAAAGGAGGAGAGTACCCTGGGAAGAGGAAGGTGGAGATTTCTTTCTCCCCTTGCACCCTCTAACCCCTGGGATGGAGACAGAGCAGAAGCAAAGCATCAAGCACAGCTTTGCAGTGCTACAGGATGGAGGAAAATGATTTTGTAATGCACCCCACCTGCAGGAAGGATTTCTGGTTTCTCATCCCAACTCCAAGATTGGTTTGTTTTGTTTTATCCCAAGATTGTTTATTGTAAAACACATAAGCAGTCCTGGGAGAGCTCCCCACACACAGCTGAGAGCTGACCATGGGATGGTTTGTGCAAACACCAGGGCATTCCTAACCATGTCGGTCTGCACTTGGGAAAAGATGAGACAGAAACACTGACCCCCCCAAGACAGCTCTGGGTCGGAGGTGGATGGAGGCACCTCCCCAGCTGCTCTGACCCAGGCACACTGAGTGTACCAGTGGGGTGACAGATTGCACATATCTCTGGGCTCAGCATGTTCCACTGACTACTGCCACAAACTTGCTGATGCTGGAAGGACCTTTCGAGATCACCATGTCCACCCCTCCACTCTGGACAGAGACAGAGCTGGTTTCCCAGTGCCATGCCCAGGCAGGGTTTGAATACCTGCATGGATAGAGTTGCACAGCCCCTCTGGGCAGCCTCCTCTAGTGTCTGATCATCCTCTGTATTCCACCCAGGTCACCTGTCCCTACTTGCACCTGTTGTACACCTTTTTTTTTTATGTCTTGGTTTTGTCAGGAGCTCCATGTTCATCCACACTGGCTCCTCCAGACTTTGCTTGCTTTTCTGGTTGTTGGGTTGGACCATTCTTGAGTCTGGAGAGAGTTGTCCCTGAAAATCAACCAGCTTTCCTGGACTTCTTGTATTTCCAGAGCCAGTTCTGCTGTCCTTCTCCTCCTACTCTCAACAGCAACCACTTACGTAGCCTCCCACAGCAGATCTTGCCTTCAAGTGTTACTTCGACCTTCAGGAGTTACTTCAAAACCATCACTGCTGAGAGGACAAGGCAATTATCTTCTTTACTAACTTCAAATAAAAAAAAAAAGTCAGGGTTGATTTAGTGGGGTTTTTTAATCTTGGGAAGGATCTCATTTATTCCTAAAATCAGTGAAAATTAGGAATCCCTCTCTCTCTTTGGGCAAAGCATTCTTGAGCTTACTTTGCTGGGATGGTGTCTTTGTGCTTTGGTGGCAACTCTTTATCATCCAAACCTTAACATTTTCATGTCTCACATTTACCAGGCAAGACTGGTGGCTGAGGTTGGCTATGGAGCTTCCCTGCAGCCATATCGCTGTGGGGAGAGAGAGGTCTACTGCACTGTTTTGACTGCCAGCAAAGCCCCAGCTCTTGGAGAACTGTATCTTACTGGTGCTGGATGAGTGGTCTTCAAAGCTATGTGACATTATGTGTTTTGCCAGGCTGATCATCTGCAAGATTTCTTCAATGTCCATAAAATTCATTATCATCGCAGCTCTGGCTAATTAGCCCATAAATGTTCCAGCATAGTCAGTAAATTATCCCATCCTTAAAGAGCTTATCTGCCTGGTGTAATAAGTAGGTCTATACACTTTATTTTTTCCTACTATAACAGTCAGGTTATTATTTATATGACTGGGACTGAACTATGCCTGAACTGTGAACGAAGCACTACACTATATATAAAGTGTGTTTTACTGTCCAAAGGCTTTAGACCTAGTTCAGAGCATGTTAGCATCCACCTAAACCATCTCATTTTGTTTGCTCTCTACTCCAAACAAGTAGGGGCCGGACAAAGTACACCCAGAAACACAAATGTGTAGTGATGTACTGTAACCAATAGGCAGGGTTAGAGGCTCTGAGGATATTTTCCATTCTGAGAGGAAAGTGGGTGGACAATAGCGTATTATGAGATTTCTGGGGCTAAGTAGGAGCTAGTGAATTTTGTTGGGGAGCTACACCATTCATGTTTTAACATATACATATTTTGCCATGTTGTCTGGGTTGATCTGTAGCTGATCTGGGAGGAAAAGGAGGTTTATTTCTAAAAATATGAAGGAAAAAATCATCAATGGTTTTAAATCAGACTGTTCTGAAGTTGACACATGTTAAGCAGTTAAAATTACACTCTGGTCAAATATGGAACACAATAGCATTTTTTCCTTTCAAAATAAGCACTTTCAGCTAATTCTGTGGTTTTTGGTATTTTGTAGTACTCTAATGGCAGGCCACTTTAAAAGGTTTTCATTTGTGCAAACCCAGCATTTCCAGAGGGGGTTTCTCCAAGACCCCTGAGGCACACCCCAAAGCCCAAACGCGGATGCGTGCATAGGAAAGCACAGAGCGAGGGAGGCAGCTCTCCTGTGGTGCCCCAGCTAGGAGATTTGCTGTTTATTCAGCAGCTGAGCAATCCCCAGCTAAGGCACCTGGGTGGGAAACTTCTCCAGGTGGCACAGTTTAAACTAGTTTAGTGGCCCCGGGCAGGGGGAACTCTGGGAGTTTGGGCCACTGATAAGACCACCTGCAGCAGCAGGCATCTTTTCCTTTGTTCCTGTGAGGGATTGAAGATCAGACCTGCTACTGAAGCATAGAGCAGACATTAATGTTCAAGGTACAGTGGCGTAGAGGGGATGTTGTGAACTCTTGTGCAAGGTGTAATATTGATGGCTTGTTGAGGCTCCATGGAGGATACAGGGGAGGAGACACAACTTCAGTATGTGTGATCCTGTATTATTTCTGTCTTGGAATAAGTGGTGATTTTGGTGGGAAAGCAATAGTGTAATGGTGTTTTTGTCCCAGCTGTGGTGATGTTTCCACTAACAGATTTATCTTAGCAGCTATGAGGGGCTTAGGGGATGTCTGGTGTATGTGGGTTCTGTGTTGGAGCATGGCCACCAATGACTGGCTAGAGGCTTCTAAGAAGCCCTGTGTAACTTGGATGTCTGTGTAGAGAAATAAAGGGCTCCTCATAATGTGCCTGAGAGGTAATAGAGTTGTACAGTACACGTGTATTAAAAGATTTGTCCAGTTCTGTGACTTAGATACAGGAATATGGAGTCTTGTTGCCTGTCAGAGGAATGTGCCCCACTGAAAGTGCACAAATACTGCAGAGAGATGGATTTTATGTGGAAACAACTCTGAATTATTTCCCCACCTGGTAAAAGCTTTTCTTCTGTGGTAAAGAAACTGTAATGGGAAATAGGAGTGCTGGGGTTTGCTCTTTCTACCCATAGTTTATTCTATGACCTCAAACAAGTTATACTCTGCTGTGTGCTTTGTTTTTCTATTGATCAGATGGCAAGGGTGATGCTTCCCTCTCTGCCTGCCTGCTTTAGGTGATGAGGCCTTGTTACATAGTTACTTGTTACATAGTGTTACATAGTGTTACTTGTTACATAGTGTTTGCACAGCAGCATGGTTCTGAGTGTGCCCTCAGACCAGGCTGGAGGATTTAGGTGTCTGTGCACTAGACACAAGTCGCAGCAGGTCTCCTCACTGCCTGTTGGGAATTACCACTGTTATTTTAATTTCATTTTTAAAGGCTGAAAAGTATAATTGGTAGGAAAAATTGCATGGCCTTTTTTTTCTTACCAAAAAAAAAAATTTGTTTGACAGTAGCTCTACTGTTGCTTTCTCAAGTGCTTCCTCTTCCCTCCCTCCTCCTCCTCCTGACAAACTCACCCCAGACTGAAGGGGAATATGCTTTCTAAGGAAGAAGCAGCAGCAGCATGGAAAGGGTTTGGTTTGTTGTGTTTTGTTGGGTTTTTTTCTTTGAAGCAGTACTCCAAAACACTCATATTTTGTTCCCTGCGTTCATAGCTTTGCAGTTATGAGCATGTCTCTGCTCAGGATGACTTGCAGCCATACAGTTTGTGTTGTGGTATGTCAAGGCCAAAAGCTACAGGGAAAACCGCTCCACCATGACTCCTGTGTTTCCTCTGTCAGCCCTACTTAGCTGCCTGCCTTTATCCTTGTGTTAATGCAGGGTTAGTGCATGTGGCTGCTCCCAGTGCAGTTTAACAACCTTCCTTTTCTCAAGTATTAACTAATGTCATTTCTGAGCAGCATGTGATTGTTCCCAAATAATGACGTTATTTAAGTGCTCTGCAATGTGTGTTCTGGTCATATATGTTGGTGTTCCAGCATCTCCTGCCTTGCAAGATGAACTCTGATCCTGCATGTTCTTGCCTGTGTGTGTTGGACTAAGGTGATTATATGTTAAGCTGGCCTTCAGAATTGTTGATTATAAACATGCAGAAAGTCTTTGACTTCAGGCCTCAGCACTACAGAAGAAGTCAGGTTTGGAGAAAAGTCTCTTGAGCAATGTTTATCCATCAAGGCAGACCTTGCAGGTGGGGCTTTTAATTATTTGTAAACAAAACCAGGTGCTGTACTTCTGCTCAGGGATGCATCATGTAGCAAAGATTCATTGTGTCTGTGCAGTTGGTGATTCTCAAATAGCTATGGATTTTGCTAACTAGAACAAATCTATTTTCACAAAGAAACCAGAGTCTGGATTCTTCAGTGTGAGATCAGGTCATGGTTCATTCAAGGCTTGCTGTTGTCTTGCCTAAGAAGTCAGTAAATGTTCATTTACCATATTTAGGAATGAGGAAGCCTTACTGGGGTTATGCTTAATGCTCTATTCCTGTGATGTGAACAGTGAGATCTGTGGTTTGCAGTTCAGATGCTGGATTCCATCTATCCTCTGATGATACAATTTCTGTTAGAGTTGTATTAAACCTTTCACTTAGAGTTGTATTAAACCTTTCACTTCCAATACTCAGATGTTGTCACTATGACAATAAGTATTGATTCCTTATATGACATGCTTGACTTCTGAACTGGCTTGGCTGGGGGACAATTACTCTTTGAAAACCCCAGAGAAATAGCAGTCTATGTTTACTTTTCTCCTATGTCGTTTGGACAAAAACAAACTCTATTTTCCATCTGTGCCACTCTCCAGCAGAGCCATTGGCAACTCTTCCCAGAGAAAAACTATCACCTAAAACTGGTCCCGAGTAGATGTTTCCAAACATGTCCTCAGCAGTGAGTATGGCTATGACTTAAGATCTTACTTCATAGAAGGTATTTGAGTGTTAGAAGGGGTGGTAAAGCAATACATTAAATCTATAAGCTTTGAATGCAGCTCCAAAATCACTTTTGGACCTTTCAGCAGGAGATGGATAGAGCCCATGGTTTTTGTCAGGGAATTATGAACGGACTTTAACACTTTCCTAATCTTTGGATTCACACAAAAACAGTACCATGGGATTGTTCTGTAACAGCGTGGATAGATTAATTGCCTTGGTTTCATTTCCTTTTGTTTTTGCTTCAATATCTCTTTGTTCTGAGCATCTCTTCTATTTTTTTTTCAGATGCTATTGTGTTGTCAAAAGAGACTTTTCACAGGACACTGAGTCACCAAGCCCTTGCAGTGATTAAGTATATTTGTTTTCAAAGCCCTTCAGCAGTGCCCCTCTTCCCCCCACCAGAGTAATCCAGTCCCTAATAAGACAGGAGTTGCTCTAATTCACCAGATTTCCTTATTTCCGCTCCATTTTGGGTGTCATGTTTATGAAGAGTCCTTCAACATGTTCCTTTTCTGTGGGCTCAGCAGCATGTCATGAGTCTGCTGAGGTGAACATTGCAGCTCTGGAGTGGTCACTGGTCCCTGACCAGTGGCTCCAAGCAGAACTTGGAGGCTGGAACATCCAAAAAGGTAATGTGTGAAATCCCAGACTTACCTGAAGTCAATGGGAATTTTGCCACTGAGTTCAGCAGAGCCAGGATGTCACCCCATACATTTCCCAGCCTCCTACCACACAGTGTGTGAGGTCAGACTCTCATCATGGTCAAACCATGCCATGGTCTGGAAGCCATTTAGTGAGTCTAGTAGAATTGCTCCATGTTCTAAGTAATGAAATTCAGTGTGAAACCTTGGCTTCATTTTCATGAGTAGGAGCCAGATCTTGGCCAATACACAGAGGGTGGATTTGGAGGCTGTGGAGGCATTTACTTCTTCCAGAACATGCACCTCAGTGGGGATTTTTGGGGGGATCTTATTTCTAATAACTTCTTTTGGAGCTTCCTGCGTGCAGGGAAGAAGACATTGGCCTTTATGATGAACCTTAATTCTTGCAGGGTTTGTTTTTGTGTTTTTTTTTCCTCTAGATATGTGTCATCCAAAAACCTTGGATTCTGGAATTTCAATGCATCTGTAAGTGAAGACCCTGTCTTAGGATGGGGTGTTGATCCTGTCTGCTCCATGAGCAGCCATTAGCTGACTCTATCATCACCTCTTGGAGATGTTCATGATGGCCCATTTTGTAGGGTCATTGTCCAGGTCTCCCTGTTGATTTCTTTTATAATATTGAAAATTTACTTAAAAAAGTTACTTTGACCAAGAAACTAGAATCAAACTAAACCAACAAAAACAGGAAAGTTCACTCTGAATTTCTGGGATGAGAGCCAGTTCTCAGCCACATACTGTAACTGTATTATTTATGCCCTTATTTATTGACTCCATTGGCACCTAGCGTTTTCCATCTCTGCCTGAGGCCCTGTTGCAGTACATGAGAAGCATAATAAGAATGAGTCCCTTGCTGTGAAGACCATACAAGACACAACAACCAACCAAATCCCACTAAAAGATCCTGTTTTACAGAGAGGGGACTGAGGCTTCTCTTTGCAAGGTTGCACAGAGACAAGAGAGCCAAGGAAAGCCGGGGTGTCTTCCTGCATCCCAGGTGGGGGCTTTGGGGACAGATACAGCTGCAATAATACTCTCCCTTCTCTCTTCTCCTTTCTTGAGTAAAGAAACTTGTCAGTTTTTCCTGCCCTCCATTGTCAGAAGTAGTGCCACCTCTGGCACTGTGGCTGAGAGGATTAAGGGAAGGGCAACGTCCCTTTCCGTGTTTCTCTTGCTTCAGTTGAGGGAAAATATTAGTGTTTTGTAAAAATAGTTTCTGGAAGTTCAGTGAATTTATTCCGGTCAGACTTCAAATACATTGAAGAAAAAGGAATGAGAAAGCAACAGACACAAGCGATTGTGGATTGCAGTTTAGAATCTTATTTCCTTTCACTTTGGTACTTGTCACTACTTCCACCCCACCTCCCCACCAAGTCTTTCAATGTCTTTTGGCTCAAACTAGTAAGGTATGAACTTGGGTTTCCCCTAATAGCGAAACACAATGTGAAGTTGGGAAGATTCTTGAAAGGCTTGTAAAGGAAGTGCACAAACATCTGGTTGACATTTAATTTAGAAATGTTGGGCCTCAGCATTTCCAACCCAGGCTGACAGTTCCTTGGGTTGAACACCAAAACACGCTTATTGAGAAAATATAGGCAAGAGGTAGATCAGAGACCAAATATTAAATTGGAAAAAGGTCTAGGGTTTGGTTTGTTTTCTTTTCAAGTGAGCTCTATCTGTAGAAACCCTTGTGCGTTCTTGATTGATATCAGCGTACCAGTAAAGGAAGGCAGTGTGTTGTGAAGAAAGCTGGGTTTAGGCTTTTATTACTAAATGGGGATGACCTCCAGTAATCTTTTTAGCTTTTGAAGAAGCCAAGCTTTGCATGCAAGTGGCCAAACCATATTCTAGGGCTGAGCAGTGGCAGAAGGTCCTGAAATCCTGTCTTCTGTGCAGGCATCGTGACACGCTCCTGTCCCATGATGTACCTACCATGTTTGTGCCCTGGAGTACACTTGAGTTTTCAGTTTAGCAAAGGACTTGTTGGGAGGGATGTGGAGCCTGCAATCTGCTAGATCCTGGCCTAAACCAAACCTGGTGGTACTTTCTCTCTAAATTCCTAGTTGGTGCATTCTGTTGTCTGGCCCTGTACTTTGAGGCTTATGGCCAGTACAGGACATCCTGCTCTGCCTTTTGGTGGCACTCAAATTTTTTTGTTCAAAAATTTTTTTATTGCTCAAATACTGGACCCCCCCAACCTTAACAGCATATTTAAATCCCAGTTAAATACACAAATTAAGTATATGGTTAGAAAAGTCTCACTTGCTTTGGAGACCTGATGTGGATTGAGAATGTCAGGATTCTGGTCTGATTGAAAAGTTCTGCAAGGGCTTCTCAGCCTTAGGAAAGGGTATATGTGTTCTTTTCTCAAAGTAAAAGAAAAGTAAGCGACAACCCTTTCTGGGAAAATACTGGCTTTAGTGGAGTTGATTTTTCTCTTTTTAAAAAGACAATTTATATTTTACTACCACTTAAGCACATTCTTCCAGTTTTCACTTTCCTTATACCCCCTCAGTGTCTTTAATTCCTTCCAATGTACTTCATCTTGGGGGGGGGTATGGGCAGATGTTCAGATGCTACTCCAAATAAGGTTCTACCACTGCCTGTGATATAATCAGATTTGTATTACTCTACTCTCTTGCATTATTTCATGTTCTCTTAGCTCTTTTTGTCACTGCTGCCATGGGGCAGAGATGCTTCTTGTGCTGCAAGCAAGGATACCTTGCTCTGTGTTCTCATCTGATTTTGAGTTCTTGCTAGGTAAGACGAGTCAGTCCGTGTCCGTGTGTGTGTGTGTGTGTCCCCGCGGTGAGATGTATCTAGCAATAACTAACAACAGATCTTCTCTTTGCAGCCCATTTATCTGCCTTTAGAAAGTCTTTCTACTTAGTGGTGTGTCCTGGACCCAAGCAACCTATATAATTGCATCTATAGCTTTCTCCTGCTCATGTTGATGATGCATGTTGTAAACAGCATCCTGGAGCATAAGGTTGTGTTACTTTTATCCAGCTATGGTAAAAACAGCAGACAGACTGAATTTTGGGAGTGAAGATAATGGGATCTGATGTGTTTTTTATTGGAATTGGTAATCAAATTCCCACTTCAGTGAAATCTGTGATTTCACGTGGCTCGCGGTATTTCATTTGCACCAGTGAATGCATTGGGTTAAAACAAAGGTCATTAGGAAATGTACCCAAGAGGCCTGGATCTGTTTAAGTACACATCAAGGGATTTAATGTTTGAGGGAAGTGTACCTAAACTGAGCAAATAGGATGGAAGACCATGTCACCATAGCCCTTAAAGGATGCCTCACACTTTCTGAGCCTTTGTTTGTTGTTGGCTGATCAATAAATGGGCTTGGCTTTGCTCTAGCAGAAATGGTGGGGTGGAGCAAGGGAATACAAACAGTTCGTTTCAGGAAACAGTTTCATGTAAGCTCAGCTTGTAAGTATCACAAATTGAAAAGTTCACATGACTGGAAGGCAAAATTGTCTGGCTGCATGCCAACTAGGGAAATGAGCAGTGTTTGCTGGAGGAGCTTAACCCCGTTTGGGGACGGGAGGAGTGGCTGTTGGGGCGATAAGCATTTACTCTGCACCCCTCTGAGCATGCTTCTGCCTTTCTGAACCCACGTTGCTGCCTCCCCTCCTCCTGAGGGGGCTGGGTCTGTTGATGATGATCCCGAAGGTGCTGTTTTACATTGTTTGGGGCCACATAGAATTATCTCATAGAAAAGGCTGCTTGAGTGCAAACATCTTGGTTGTTTGAGTGAGACCCTTCCCGGCCAGTACAGAAAACCATGGCTGGGAGCTGTGGGGTGAGCCCCCATGTCAGCTGCAGCCCCATAGTGGTCCTGCACCTGAGACAGGGCTGAACAAGATGTTGAGGGGTGATGTTTTAGGGTCTGCAGGAGAACAGATGGGATGCATAGGGCGTTCCCGCTTCAGCAAGGAGAAACCTAAAGGGCTGGAGAACAGACAGGGCCATTCCCTTTTCTTGTTCCCTGGAGGATGAATCATGTGATATTAGATACAAAGGCTGTAAAAATCAAAATATTAATCTGGAAAGCTGCTTGAGATATAACAGCCTCCAGTGAAGGGTGTGATGAGGGTAGAAATTCTATGAAATATTCAGTTCTGGTTGATATCTTTCCATCTTTGGTCTGACAGAAAGAAACAGGAACTGATTTTCTGTATAAAACTCGGTTTGTGTTTAAAATTTTCACTCTTGTGTTTTGTTTTCCTTAGTCCCAAAGTACCAGGTTTAGCCAAACTTAAGAAGTAAAAGGAACTAGAAACTGATTACTGAGTATGGATGCAAATGTTTTGTTCTTGGGAGGTTTGTCTTTGTATCATCACTAATTCATTAAAAAATAAATCCTGAGATGTGTATTTTATATATATAAATAAAAGGAGACAGAGCTCCTTTTAACTGCCATACAAAACAATTGGAAATTTCCAATCAGTGATACACCAGCTATTGGACTGGAAGCATTTTTGTGTCGTTATTTTTCCTCTGAATTCCACAGGTATCCTAATACAGGATTCAGTTTGACAAGTCCAACTGCTAAAAGCCATATAGATCCAGGTGTAAGCTTGCTTTCAGATTTTGGATTCATTTTGATGGGGAGCTGGGTTGAGCCACAGCTCCAAGCAATGTCTGCCATATGGAAGTGTTTGCAGATTCATGTGGGGGAGTGTGGAGTTGAACTGTGGCTACAAATTGAGGAGTACTGCTGCCTGCTGAGCATGTTTGGAAATCCAGGGGATTATTTGAGTAAAATGACTATTTTTCTAGATCAAAAGGGTGCATAATTTGGCACCCAGCTCTGGTGGGAAGTCATGGAGAACTAGTTTTATAATTGCCCTTTGTGACCTTGAAAATATCTCCCTGAACAGCTCAATTAAAGAATTTCATGTTAGACATAGAGGGGGGTTTATGGTGTTGGCCCAGATTACTTGTATAGAGAAACTGAAGGGGGATGTCCTGGGTGGGTGCCAAAAGGTAGGGCTAGACAAGATGATGTCAAGATGTTGCAAGAAGCCAGTGTGTCAGCACTTGGTACAGCCACAGCAGACAGAGTCTCTGTACGTGGGCTTTCCCTATGTAAGCCTCTCCTGTCAGCCTGGATGTCTCTGAACTGGTGTTACCACTGCCTGTGGGATATACAACTTGTGTAATGCCTGGAAACCCCGTTGTTGTGCTCCCCGTGTCCAGCCTTGCCATATGTTGGGTATAATAGATCAGGCGTGTCCTTCCTTCTTCTCATGCTGTGTAATGACGGTGCACAGGTACATCCAAATAAAGTGCTGGGGGTGGGGGCTCTTCAGAGTTTTCTTGACTTGTGAAGCCTTTGAGATGCACAGGCTAGAGGCAGAGATGCTTTTAGGAGTACCGCCTGCATATGGTGTTGCACAGCCTAGACAGACTTGTCTCAGTTCCTCCTGCTGATGTTTGTGAATACACACCTTGGCTGAAAAGATGAGTCTGTAGAGCAGTGGTACACACTGGTAACCTGTGGGACATGAGGAAGGTGTCTCTTGGGAGTCTGCCTTCTTGAGCATGTGATCCTTCATAAAATTAATGGCTTAAATTACCTTAGAGATATGAAGTAAACACGAATGCAACTGCAAGAATATCTCTGAGCTTTTCTGATCCTGTAATCAGTGAGGCTGGAGAAGCACCACTGCTTCTGCTGTGCTTGCTTGCAGCTTGGGGAAAAAAATCCGAGGCAGCTCACAGCAGAGATGGCAAAATGTAGAAGACTGAAGAGTGAGATCCCTGTGGCTGAGCTAGGCTATGGCTCGATGGGGCACTTAGGTCTGTTCTCTGACATGCACAGAGTGCTATTCCAACAGAAGAGCCCCCGTGTGTTTTCACACTCGCATGCAAATTTTCCACGCCTTTTGCAACAATTGGGCTCATGCTGTTTGCCAACCCCTGGGCACGCAGTCACCATGCACTGTGCAAACCCGATGGGGGGATGCTGCTTGTGTCTGGCAGAACGCATTTAATCATTTTCCCCAAGATATCCCCCTGATAGAATGGTAACAGGATGTTTATAACAGAGATAAGGCTGGGATGAAATCCTACCCCTCTCTGGGAGCTAATAAAAGCAAAGATTTGGAATTAAGTATCACTTTCTCTGAGCTGCACACGAATGAGGAAATGGGGTCAGAAGGGCAAGCTGCAACATTGTAGGCACTTTATCTAAAACATAAACATTACTAGAGTGCATTCTGACCAAATTAACTCTCTCAGATCTGCCATGTTAGCATTCCTGTAGCACTTAAGCCTGCTGGCTTTCCAGCTCCTCTGACTGCAGATTGAACTCTGGGCTGGGGCTGACACTTGCAAACAGGGCTCTGGGTGGGGAGGGGCTGTCCAACCCTTCTGCAATTAAGTATCTTCTGCAGAAATGCCAATGTCATTGGGAAAAAAAATCGACCCAAAACACAGAAAGAGAGGAGGGTGGAGTCAGAAGAATAAGATGCATGCACAAACAACTAAAAAGGGCAGGCTTCTCTGCGGGAGTGCTAGAGCTGTTTGCTCCGCTACTGTTCACTGCAAAGCACCTAGATTGGAAATCCTAGCCCTCCTCCAAGTCCATAGTGAGCCTTTTGGGGCTAAACCGCTCTGTCCCATACCATGTGATGTCAAAAGCTTCCTAAAATCAGGACACAACCTTGGAGTGGGGATGGGTGCAGCTTGTTAAAGCTGTCTGGTAGCTCAGCTGGCTTAGAAATCATCTGTTTCTTAAAAGATGTCACGCAACTCCTGTAATAGCTGCTCACAGATGCTCAAACCAAAGGCAAGATCCCATTGTGCCAGGCAGGGTCCAGATGTCTCGAACAGAAAGGATGGGAAGCACATGCTATCTCCATACATGCCACAAGGGATCCGTTCAGCTGATGCTATCTCTGCTGTGAAAACAGAGGAGTAAAGGCCTGGAAAGAGGAGGAGGAATATAATATTGAAATTAGCACCTCCCAAAGACCAGGGAAGTGCTTGGGAGCTAAATTACTTCCTTGCTGTGGAGAGGGAGTGGAGGAGAGCAGAATGTGCTCAACACCTTTCTGAGGAACAGATGGCTCCCTGCAATAGTCATGGACCTCAGCCAGGAGGTATGGGGAGGGGGCAGCTCCAGGGCTCCTTCCAGGCCTGACTGCAGCTAGTTGAGTTTGGACAATCTGTTTCACTTGAAATGATGCCTTGTTTTGATTTTTTTTCCATTCTGATTCAGGAATAAAAATGGACTATTTTCAAAATTGCAATATGCAAGAAATATTCTGCACCTATTTAAAATAAATAAAAATAAGTAAACCTTGCCAGCTGTTTGGAGAGAAGGGTCTGCTTAGCTTTGGGGTGGTTTTTTTTAAGGAACAAGTACTCAAGCTGTCCTAAAATACCCTCCATGGTGGCAACCACTTTGCTGCCTTCAATTTTGCAAAAACCCTGTTTGCCCTGAATCTCAGGTCTATTACATCCATTAAACTACTTAAGGCTGGTCACCCCTTCCTGAGCCACAGCCCCTGGGAGGTGGATATGGAGTTTCCACTCCAGCCATCCTGCAAGGGGAGTGTGGCATGGCTGGGTCTTTGGGGTCTCACTGGGGAGCTGCTAGGTGGTGAGAGCCATCTGGCTGGGGCAAAAGCCTCTTGCTTTAACCCTGTGGCTAGGGAGGGAACCTGGACTCACAGCCATATGCCTGTGGAAGTGGCCATCTCTTGCCACTGGTTCCTCAAACCACAGCAGGTCTGATGTGTTCTGGGGTGACTATCTGAACCTCAAGGTGAACCTGAGGAATGCAGCCTTGTCTTATATCAATTGTCTTCATTAAAAAAAGTATCAAGTATTTTATAATCCCCCTTGAGGGGACATTATAAATGTCCAGTATAGCTTCTCAGCTTGCCTGGAGCTGTGTGTAGGGTGAAGACCCCATGCCCTTGTCTCTCTGTTCTCCAAGGGCAGTTAACTTTCCCCAGTTGGATCATGCAGCTTTGAGGTAGCACAGCATAGTCATGTTGGCCTGGGGTCAGAAACACTTCTGAGGAGTTGTCAGAAAGTTGCTTTGGAGCTTGGCAGCACTGTGGGTAGGAAGCCAAGCGCTGTGTCTGAAATAATCAGTGGAGTATCCTGATAAATGGGGCTGTCTGGTGCTTCTATATTTGGGTCTCTGTTTATGGTTGCACAGAAGGGTTTGAGAATATACGCTGTGGAGACCAACAAAACCTAAATCTACCTTACTTTAAAATTGCTACCGGTAAATCCATCTCACGCTTCAGTGACTAATCCAGGTTTTCTGAATGTGGTGTCAGGGAAAAAATGAATATTATAATTTCAGCAGGTAAAGCTCAACTCAAATGACTGAGTTCCCACACGAGTCTGCAAAAACTACCTTGATTTTAAAAACAATAATTATTTTTTTATTGTCTAACTGGGTTGTGTTGCATGGCAGGTTTTCCACCCTGACCACCTTTTTGCAATAACAGCAGGATATTTCAGTTTGAACATGACTTGAAGATATTTTTCTCCCCTTTAAACTGCACTTGTGAAACAAAATAAAACCCTAGGTGGAAATTGTGTGTGGAAGCCTATCATTCTAAACAGTATTTGAAATTACTATGTATGTATTAATTTTACACCATATAGGTACCATGTATTTCATGGGAATTATCAAAGCTCAGCAGATTTTATAGTGGGAAATCATCTGAGAGATCAGGTCCTAAGTGTAGTTATACTTGACCTAGAGTTTGTTTTATCCCTTTGGGCCATTTTCTCTGCAATAATTAACTAAGTCCTCATTAGGTAAGAGAATCAGGTTTGGCTACACAGTAATTTCCGCACAGAGGTTTAGTGAGACAATGGCATCGTACTGCTGCTTGACAGCACTGGCTGGCAGTAGCAAGAGTGTCCACCCAGCAGTTGGATGACTTTGACCCATATTTATTTAGCTTCTGAAGAGCCTGACAGCACCTCAAAGGTTGTGAAAACTCCTCAGGCTATTTCCTGGTCTGGTTGCTTGAGCTGAAGATGTGCAGCTTTCCCAGACCGTAATGGGCAGCTCCAAGGAGAGCTTGGTCATGTGCTTGTTGGAGTTCCCAATACTATTTTTCATGTTAGGTGCTGTGTGCACTCTCCTTTGGAGGGGTGGAGTTTGCTGTGGAGTAGTGAGGAGGAGGAGGTCTGGGCTCGACTTCCACTTCTGCCACTGGCTTCCTGTGCAATTTTTGTTCTGAATGGTTAGCAGTCATGTCTCCAAGAAGGGAGCAAGGACATGCAGTGCTCAGCTCTCTGCTGTTGGCCTCCCTGGCCTTTGCCTCTCTCAGTGTGAGAAGGGAACTCCTATCCATAGGTGCTTTACAACTGTGTGTGTATAGGAGAGCAAAACCCCTGGTTTTGTGTTTGTATACATTGCCAAGAACAGAAGAGATCTGACTGTAACAGAGAACTCCATCCTGCCATTAACAGCAGCAGCAATGATGTTGTGGGACCTTCAGTGATGGGTTACCACTCCCTCATAGCTCTCTTCCTGAACTATGTTCAGTTATTTTGACTAGGAAAAGTCATTAACATGTGTGTGTGTGTGCCGTGTCTTTTAGGACCCATTACTTCACTGAAATGCACATTTATTTAAAAGCTCAACATGCATATGTTGAGCCAAACCCCTGATGTGTGCTCCTCCTGAGTGGGCTATAAACATTTCCCTAATACTCTCCAAGGTACCCTTTCTATCTGGACTTCAGAACAGGTAAACTTCCCAGGAAACATTGTAGTTGATGAGGTTTTACATCCCAAGGTCCCTCTCACACTCCTTTCCTATGTTCCTTTCTCCTTTTTGCCTTTTGAAGTGGAAACTGTATTTGTTTTCAAAGTAGATGTGTGCAGTCAGCGATGATGAGAATGAAGGTAACTGTCAAAAATCCTGCCAGAAGGGATTTCTCCACTTTAATTTCTGCTTACATTATTAAGACAAGTAAATTATCTTTTCATGGAATGTTTCCTTTTTTTCTGGAAACACTACTGATAAATGATGTAATAGCTGAGGCCCTTCTCCACAGCTGCTGGAAGCCCCAAATTTCTATTCCCTACACCACAAGGAACGTGGATGCCAAGTAAAACCTTAACCTGACTTTCATGATTAAATGTGATGGTATCGCAGAGGGAAATAAGGAATCTACAAATATTATTCTGAAAGTAATGGATTGATTGAGCCCTTTTATTTTTATTTTTTCCTTTTTTCTTTTTCCCTGAATATTTTTAGGAGCCTGTCGTTGTTGCTACAGGGATTAGGAAAACCCAGGCAGAGTTCTGAAATAGCAGCTGAGAGGGGCTTTCTGTAACCACGACCTGAAATGCTATTTAAAAACCACCTTGATGGGAACAAGCTATAGCTGCTGTGTCAAAGCAGAAAGCTGCTATTTTTATCACAGATATGTTAACCTGTACTCAGGAAGGGATTTCTTTCTGTGCTCCATTCAGACTGTCACTTTTAAACATTAAGGGATTTTTTCCCCTTTGTAATTCAGGAAGACAGAGTAGTCTGGGCAGGAAAATCTCATAGGCTGACAGGATAGTATAGTGCCTTTCTGTAAGAAGGCACTTTTCCCCTTCCCCTAAGCCTTCCACTGAAACTTGAATAGCAGGGACCACTTTTGCTCCATATCTTAAATAATTTAGGTCAGTTGTTGACATTTTAGCACAAGTAGCTTATCTTAGGGGTAAGAGCTGCTTAACCTGTTGCAAGGGGGAATGGATACCTTTTCCCCCACCCCAACGTAAACAGTCCCTGGACTTTGCAAACAGTGTTTGGGAAGTTCTCTTGACATCTGACACTGTGTAATTTACTGCTCCTGTCAGGTGAATGGGATTGTCCCCGGTGACCAGCACCAGTCCCTGCTGCACTCCATGTCTTCTTGCTGCTCCTTGTGAGTGAGAATGGGTGTTATCCTGCCTCTGAACAGCACCCTGCTGCTTTCCTCCCTCTGTGGACAGAAGCACAGACTGCCTGGACAGCAGGGGAGTCATCTCTGCCCTGCTCTAGGGTCTTGCCCTTCTGCTTCAAAGATCAGGAGAAAAATGATGCTATTTAATCATTCTAATTGGTTAGAGGCTCCTTGTCTGTCTCATCTGTATCTAGATAAGCAACGTTTTATAGGGGGGAAACTGATTTGTAAAATTCACTAGGCAAGTTTAAGCCTAGGAGACTGTTATGGCCACTGAGCAATTAATAGGTGTGGGATTGCCTAATAATTCTCATATTGACATGAGGAGTCAACCCATCTCTGGCTATCGTTTTCCCTGTTGAAAACATGCAGCTATGCTGACTGTAGGATCTCATCCCTGCAGTTCTGCCGGCTGAATGTGAGCGGTGTGTTGCCAAAGCGGGTCTGGCAGGGAGTTTTAGGCTAGGATTAAAGTGCATAAAGAGTATGAGTTTTAGGTAAGGATCCAAGTGACCCATACCTCATACTTGATTAATCTGTTGCTCTGAGCAGTGCTGATTTGAAATGTGGGAATAGGAAGCGTATACAGAAGGAATTGCTGGTAATTTTAGGATTTCAGAGCTAGATAAGTTTTCTCAGGTTAGCAAATCAGTCCTCCTAAGAAGATAGGTACTACTGCTCTCACTTCTGGCCAGATACATTGCTAAAAGCAAATACAGCAGCATAGCCCTGACAAGAAAGACCTTTGCAAGTGGAAAAAGGAGAGGTTTGAGCTCAGACAGTGCTGTCATGTGGTGCAGGCTGGTGTAAGAGTGTTTGAAAATTGGGGAGCTTTGCAAAGGGCCTTCTTTGTTATGTGTCAGGTGGGCAGCGGCTCCGTCCAATTTGATTTTTAGTGTTGAAGAGGAGCCTGTGAGGAAAGCTATGTAACTCTGCGTGCATGTATCCTGTGCACAGCAAGGAGGAGGAAATAAGGACTAGTAGGAGCTGAAGAAGACTTCTAGTAGCCAAAAGTGCTTTGTTTAAATCATTACAATGGCACAGTACAATGTGTGTGGGTTTTGCTCTGCAGGTTAGTACAGATAAGGGAGGAACTGCTCAGTTATGCAGAGCTTACCCAAGAATTTCCGAAGTACTCATACATCTGAGCACTAGTTTTCAATAATAAAATATAATTTATGTGGGTACAATGAGGAGGAGACAGGTTATCGTGATTTTCCCCTTTAAAAATATCCAAATCCCACTTGTAGAATTTAAGATATCGCTCAAAAAAAAAAAAAAATGCTGTGTAAGGACAGATGCAAATACTCAACTTCCCCAAGGCACCAGAGCTTCTGACCTTGAACACTCTTCAGTTGCTGTGCCTTGGGAAGCAGTGGTCTCCAAGATATATGTTCCTGCACAAAAAGGGCTCAGGAATTAAATGCCAGCTGCTCCACAGGCAAAACATGGGAAGCTAAGCATGTGTGACTCATTGCACCAAGGGAGCTTGACTTAAACTTGGGTTTGGACATGGCCAGTGTAATGTTCTGGTGTGACAGTGCTGCTGGAGAAAACCTTACGTGTCCTAGGTGGAGGTGCTGATTTCTGTGCATGAAGTCAAGCGATGTTTAGCAACAGGCTTTGATGAGAGCAGGATTGCTTCTGTCGGGTCCTGAAGACATTACCTAACCATCTGCTTCCTAAAGCCCTGGGAACTGCCCAGCCAAGGACTAATGGAGCCAACCAGACACATGCACTCAACAAAAATTAGTTTTGCTGAAAACCTGGGGCCAACACCTTCCTGATGTAAATGGGCAGCAGTAACACCAAGCTAATTTTTAGCAGCTAAAGATTTGGCCTGGGAATGTTGCTATTTTTCTAGTTAGTGGCACTAACAATTTGCAGGAGCTTGTTATTAGGAATGAGCCAAATATGTTGGAGGAAATTATGGAGTAATAACAACCACAGAACCTAAATTAGTTGTTTTTAAGTTATAAGAGCATAAAATAATAGCATCTGACACCAGTAACCGCTATTCTTTTTTGCAGCCCTTAAAACTTCAGGCATGCTTTGCCAAACCAATTGTTTCCAAATTCTGTCAAAAATATTGTCCTTGGGCAGAAAGCTTGGATGCTGAATTTCAACCCAGAATGATTTTTATGGCTGAGTGACAGAAAGCTTGAAAAGGGGATTTATAATGAATATAACCTTAACTACTGCAGCGTGAACAGTGCTGTAATTCTCATTAGCTGAGCTTTTTTTTTCCCTTTTTTCTCAGAATTTCAGAGGGTGGGGCTGGCCATAGGAAGTAGTTGACTTGTGTGTATGCTTCTGTCATGGCAGGAAAGGAACTCAGCAGCTTCATTTCCCCTTTCATCTCTGGACATCTGTCTGGGTTCAAAGATTGTTGTGAGTCTGAAGCAATAAGGTTTCAGTATGGTTTTTCATGTCGTGGCCATGAGCGTGGGCAGGCGGTGTGACTGCTGCGTATGAGCTGGGAGGTTTCGGCACCAGTTCACTCCTGTCCTCCTCTTTAATGAGGTTTATTCATTGGTGGGGGGAATGGTGGAAAGGCTTTGAACCTGAAAACAAGCCATAGCAAATGAGGAGACAGAAGGACCAGCAAGTGGAGGATATGCCAGGTTCACGTCCTGCTCAGCTTTACTCCAAAACTCCTGATTTCAAGTTGTGGGAAAAGGAAAGAGACTCCTTTGTGTATGTTAAATACCAGGTGTGTGGGGTTGGGAAGAGGGAGTGGGGAATTGGCTGGAGGACTTTCTTCTGTGTGGACTCTTCTTTCCCATGAGCAGTGAGTGCAGTATCAGAGCTCACTCAAGAGGTAGCATGGGTGCATCCTCCATTTTAAGGCACTTCCTCAGCATGGCATGATGTTCAAGGTAAATAAAACCCCAAATGTATCTAAACCCAGCTTGTTATAGTAACAGAAAGCTTATGGCTGCACATAGCCCTGGAGCAGGATTGTGACCCTTCCGTCAAGTTCCCAAGGTAAATAATACCTTGAAGTATCCATCTAAAAAGCTCTCGGGTTGGGACCTCAGCCATGGTGGTGAAAACCACATGGAAACCTAAAGCCCTAAAATAAGGAATTAGTTATGTAGTCCGCTGGGTCTCCCCAGCCCTGAGGTTGGAAGATGGCACATGTGGTGAGTAATGTCATAATCATCCCAAAGTAGAAAACAAAACCAAGTAAAATGTCTTAGAAGTCTTTCATCTCTACTTTCCCAAGCCACAAATGGTGAAATCTTCACATGGCTTGCTCAGATGGCTTTTGAAAGATGAGAACTTCCGTCCTCAATGGGAGAGGCAGAATGGGACTGAAACTGCCCAGTTAATGAAGAAACCATTAATAACTGACTCTGCTAGAAGCTATTCTCATGGTACCTTCTCTTGACACCTCTGGTAGGTAGGGAAGAGATTTTGATCAACCTACAGGATCTTTCCTGTCTGAATTTAAAACTATTCAAATTCATTCAGGATGAAGAGAAAGAAGGGTTCCCCTAAAATGAACGGCCTAGTTCACAGCTTCACTGTGCACATGCTTTGCAGCAGATGGCTTGAAATGTTTTATCTGGCTGCTGGCATGATGCCTTTCAGGAACCGTCCTTTTTTTTTCCTTCTTTCTGGATTGTGCTTTTTGTTTGTTTGTTTGCTTGTTTTGTGGAGTTGGTGGTTTATGGTTTGTTTTTTTCTCTAAAAAAACCCCAAAACCTTTCTGGTGATTAAGGAAAAAAAGAGATTCTACAAAGACTCCTGAGTTGAGTGCCATGAAATGTCACACCCAACCCTTGATACCTACATCCTGTAGAATTATCAAAGTATCAGTATACTGGGCTGGACGCATTTCAGAGCCCAGTGTAGGTTGTGCATACTCTGCTGCCATCTGGCTAGCATCGAGCCCTTCCGCCCTACCTTGGCAGCATGATGAGGAAGCTCTCCTTGCCTCTCTTTTGTGGGTGGCTGGGATATAGCTTTGTGCAGTTATATGCAAATGCTTGCAAATATTACCTCTCTTCCACAGCGAAGCGGCTCCCATAACCAGTACAACACTGGTGTGTTTGGTTTGGGAACTGGAATGTATTTTTAATTTTTCTTTCTGCTGGGAACAGCCAACACATGGGTGCACCCCTTAGTTGTCAGTGATTTTTTTTGTTATTATTTTTTCTCCAGGGCCTGATGTGGATGTGGGAGTAGAGGCATGTGATCTCTGTCCAGCTGTTGTTAAGGACAGCTTAAGAGAAAACACCTGCCAAGCATAAAGGTTTTTGGGTACATGGGTCTTGTCTGGCCTCTTCTCTTGGACCTCCTTCAGTGTTTGTGTAGCCCAAAGTAGAAGCTTAACCAAGCCAATGCAGGGCAAGGGGAAGGGAATAAACAGTCGTGTTTGTTTTGCATCCTTTTACTATCAGATACAAAGAGCAACTTCAAAGAAATACATAACAAAGTTAGGTGATGCACCAACAATAATTAAAACGCCCCTGCAGGAAGTCATGTCACTGAAAAAACAACTGCTTCAGAAAGCAATAACGTTTTTCTGCCAAAGGCATGTGGAAGTACTGTTTCTGGGCTGTGACTCCAGGGAGAAATGGAAAAAGGCACTCACTCTAATCCATCCCTGTTCAGGACACTTGAACTTAATTCTGGGGCTGTGCTGGTGGCAGTGGGGCAAAATAAAAGCCCAGCTATGCCAGCAAGCTCTGGGTCGAGGGGTCTGACATGAAGGATGAGGAAAGGCACAGGAGAGCCATACATGGGCAGAGTGCAGCCTTTGCAACTCTCGCAATCTCTGGTTTCACCGACTGTGTCCCTTGCTTCTTGCATCTAGACTCTGTCCCATGTGAAGGAAACCTAGGGGCTGTGATGCTGAAAGGCAGGAGAAACTTGGGATCAACGGAAGCGTGGTGTGGCAGACCTCCCCACCCCCCCACCCCCACTTCTTTGCTCTCTGAAACAGAGGGGGATAATGGTGAGATGGTTTTACAGCACTGCTGAATGTTTGTGTCATAAATCTGTGGTGTTCAGGTGGGAAATGTAGATTGCTGCCCATCACAAAGTGCCCTATGGGTGATGATTTGCACTGAGGCACAGGTATCCCTGTCTGTGTCAACACTGGTCCCTTCAGCATGATACCATCTTGCTTGTGACCTTTGTTATGAGCAAGAGATCCAGAGCCCCTTAAAAGCCACAATAGAGATCCTACTCAGCCCTAGATTGTGCTTTTGTGCATGTCTTTCTTCTAGAAGAAAGGGTCCTTTTGTAACAGTTGTGGGTTTTGTTACTATTTAAAAAAAAAATCTGTACTGCCTGCCTTATGGTCTGTATATCTACCATCCTCTGTAGATGCTCTCCTTGGTGCCTTCTTTTCTTTTTGAGTTTTTAAAATAAATTTATAGTCTGGATTGGTAAGGATGAAAGTTGCTGAATGGTTATTAAGCTGACTTTGGAAGACTTGATTTTCAAGTCATTGTCTTTTATTCAGAAAGTAGTAATTCTAAAGAGGAAGCTAATTGTTGAAGAGATCAACCTGTAGGAAAAAAGATAAAGTAGTTACTGCTATTTTTTTTTAATTTACCAAAGTAACTTAAAGCATAGGTGCTTAAAAACAAACCAACCCCCCCACACACACGCAATCCTAAAACTCTCCAAAACCTGAATGCAAGTTGCTTTGAAGAGAGGAGTTATTCAGAGCTCAAGCAGTATGCCCCAACAATGAATTTCAGTTACAGACAAACCCCATGTTTTATCAATCAACTGCTACTTTAAAGCTTGACAGCTTTTGTAAGCAGGAAAATGTCAATTACATCAGATATTTGAACCTGTGGAAATAGCCCATGGAAACACAAAATGTCTGTTCACACATCAAAATGATCCAGACTTGAAGGAAGTTAAAACCAGAATGCACTAAGGAATTATCTGACGGAAAAATGGAAACTTTGTTATGAATTTTCAAGAAATATAGTCTAATTAATTTCTTTGGAGAGTTTATAAGGTTATTTAGGATTGGAGAAAATGAGGTAACTTCCCTATTTTTCCTGATGTGTAACAGCTATGGAAACACTTTGAGTGTCCCATCATTATGAATTCATTTGGTTATCCTTTTAATAACAATGATTGTACTCAGGCTTTTTGTGTGGCTGTTATGTCCCATCTCTTTCAGGTGCTGCTTGGTCCCTTCACCCAGCACTTGTCATCTGGGTCTTATTAAATTCCTATTAAGGAAGGAAGAGCTAAATGCCCAGTAACAAAATTGAAAGGAGGGAGGGGGGAGGAATATAAAAACCACATAGGCTTGGACCTGGAAAACTAGTTCTTATGGAGTAGAAAATGCTTGCTAAAATAGAACAAAAGCACTGAAATTTCCTGCTGCCATTCATTGCTGTGTGCAAAAACCTGTCGTGAACCTGGTTTTACAAAGTGCAATCAAATCAATTTATTCAAGGTTCATTTTCTTTGGTAAAATGCTGTCTTAGATGCAACTAATGGGATTGGAAAAAGTGGACACAAACTTCCAGGCTTATGAGCTCTTCTTTGGGTTTGAGGTGTGTGATTTAATGTAATGTGTTTTGGAGAGTGTGTTAAACCAAGCTACCATTGTGTCCTAGTGCCAACTCAGACATCCACATGGAGAGCTGATAACTAGTAGCAAGTTGTACTGTGAAATCAAATGCCACTTCAAGTAACCTTTAATTTATCAGTTAAGGTGAGAAAATTGGGATGATTTTATATCTGCATGAATGCCCACAGAGACTTTTGATGCTGTTTCACTGGTCTGATGAAAGTAAGGGAATTCCTGTTAAAATTCCACGTGATAATAATTCTAAATTAGTGCTGAAAAAATTGTATTGTCAAAGGGACGTGTTTCCAGCGGTGAGGAATATAGCTTCTTGCTTGTTAGCATATCTGGGAAACATTTCTTTTTTCCATGGAAGATTTCACATTGTCATTAAAGACAAAACATTTTTAGACTAACCTGGAGTGTTTTCAGTGTGAGGCTGGAATGGGAAGGCTTTTCACCCAAAATGTTCATGTTGTAGAATATATTTCTCTCTTCCTTACATTTTCTGTGGAATGTTTCATTTAGTTAAACCAGACTTTTTCCCTCTAAACCCAGAAATATTCAATCACCCGTGTAAGATAAAATAGTTTCGGAGGGAAACCAGCAATATGGGCTGAGGGCCTACTGCTCATGGCCCAAGCATTGCTGTTCCCCAGCAGCCAGCATTCATTCCTGCCTTTTTTTAACCTTGAATCTCCCTCCTGCCAAGTGAACAGTACTGTATAGCCAAAATCTTCTGCAAACCCACCACAGCCCAATGCTGCACCAGCAGCTGAACGTAAAACAATTAAAATACCATGTTGTTAACACCAAGTACTGTTTCTCACTGAAATTAAAATGTTCCTGAGTCAAATGCTACTCTTTCTCATTGAGCAGACTGCCACTTGGGACGTGATGTATCAGCACCTGGAACTTAGGGCCAGTGAGTTTTTGCTTAGGTGCTAGAGGTGGTGTAACGTAGTGTCAGAGCTGTGCCCAATCTAATTCATGGGCTCTTAGAGATGGTGAGGTCCCACAGGACATCTGAGAGTGTGTTCGATCTGCTGTGACTGCAGCAGGTACTGGCCAGAGGGGCTGTTGCAGCCCCCAGCTCAGCACTCCATGTTGGAGGGTGGTTGCAGGACCTCACTCAGCCCCTGACACGAGAAGCAACTCAGAAATTATCCAGGGAGCCCTTTGGGTGGGTTTATGCCAGTGAAGTACTGCAGGAGTTCTTTTGTTGTCTCTTTACCTAAAATACTGCTTTGGCTTCTTATCCTCAGTGACTGGGATGATTTCTTCTATTCCAGTGGTGCAGCTCTGCTGAGCACCCTCTCCCTGGCATAGCTCCAGTGTGTTTTGGTGGGAGAGAAGCTATACATTTGCCAGGGTGCTCTGTTGCATGAGCAGAAGGTCCTCCCATGGAGAAAATCCCAAGAGTTTGGCAGTGTGACCTGCACTACTGGTGTTTGCTGAGCTGGTTGGATTATGGAACATCCTCAGTCATTGCTCTTCACAGAATCATTAGCCAGCTATTTCTTGTCATCATGGAAAAGAACGTGCCACAAGGCTGTTGCTACCTAAAGGTTAGCCTTCCTATGATCATGGAGCACTGGCTCAGATAGACATTTCAAAGTGAGTTCTCATCATGCTGCCTGACATCACTGGACACGATTACTGATGCCTATTTAGTAAGTAACAGAACTATATCAGCTCTTTTCAGCACCAGGCTGCTGAGAGTACTCTAGAGCAAATGTAAACTCTAGTATGAATAGGAGAATTCATTAAGTACCAAAGTCTTCAAGCTCATCAGGGTTAAACAGCCATTTACTTCACACTGTAACTGTTAGCAAGTGATTTAGTGACAAGGGATTGACAAGGTACATTTCCCTGCAGGGCACAATTTACCATGGCCTCAAGTTGCGCCAGGGTAAATTTAGGTTGGATATTAGGAAGAACTTCTTTACTGAGAGAGTCATCAAGCATTGGAACAGTCTACCCAGGGAGGTGGTTGAGTCCCCATCTCTTGAGGTGTTTAACAGACGGGTAGATGCAGTGCTTGAGGACATGGTCTAAGGGTAGACTTGGTGGCGGTAGGTTAATGGTTGGACTGGATGATCTTAGGGGTCCTTCCCAGCCCTAAAATTCTATGATTCTATGAAATATTTATTTTTATTTCCCTCCCAAAGCATTTTTGCAGTACTGTTTATGTAGTGGAGTACTCAAAAGGAATTTGTTTTCAGTAGTTTGACAGAGGGCTTTATTTTTTTTTTTTCTAATGACCAACAAAAATCTTGTGCAAGTTCACCTCTCTGTAGCTTGGTGGATGTTTCCTGTGTGATCTAATCTCGCAGTGGAAGACCAAATAAAAGTTTATTGGTGAGTTGGGATGAGTTCACTAGCCTGCTTGGCTGACCTTCTAGATGAAGGCTATGCTTTGATCTCTTGGAAGCAGTGCCTTTCCCCTGATTTTGGGGAGCCACGATGGTCATTAGGAGCAAATCACAAGCAGTGTTTTCCAAATGGTACCATAGCTCTCCTTGAGGAGACCACCAGTATGATCTTAGCTGCTTCCATTGCAAACTAACAAAAGAAACTTCCAGCTGCTCTGGGGCTGTCACACACTCTTTCCAATACTGTTTAAAGATTTTCTTTATGATCTCTTTGAGGCTTTTTTTTCTTGTTTCAGCAGGGGCTTGTTCAGCTATGAGTGATAATGAGAGGTCACTGTGATGAAAGAGGTGTGTTCCTCCAGACACCCTCCAAAGCTAGGAGGATTTTGGTGCCACCTTTGTCCAACAATGAGCCCAGCTCATCAAAAATGCCTGAGATTCTAGTGATCAAAACTGATTTACATGAGGCAATATGTCATCACAGACAAACTTAGCTGTGTGAGGTTTTTTTGTTAATACTAAACTGAAATATATTTACCTTAAGGGTTTTTTAGAGTTAATAAAATGGAAGTTTTCATGGACAACACTTCTGAGCTTTTGTAACTCCTTTTTTTTTTCGCAGTGGAGCGTTTCCAGCAAACTGTAGCTATTAATAGATGTTAAAACTATTGGCAGATTGAAGAGTATTTCAAATGCTCATGTTAAGCTTTCAGTGCTTAATTAAACAGCACTTTACTGTGTGCCCATTAAATTCAAATAATGCCACTCCAACTACTGATCTAATGCTTTTAGATGGCAGTGTTTGGCCTGCAGCTTGATTTGTGGTTATTGGCAAATTCAATCACTGCTTTTGGCTTCAGAGCTGGTTTGGACTTCAGAATCCAAGCTCTTTGGGTTTGCTTGTTCAGCTCAACTTTAGCTTCCCATGGTCCAGAGTGATATGCCAAGTACTCTACTGAAAAGGTCATGAATTTCTCTTGCATTTGTTACTTTTCACAGTGATTGGGGTTTGTTATAGATTATGCCAGGAACTAAGCTATGTCACTCTTTGGTATAATGTTGGTGTAGCAGCTCTTCCCATTCACAGCAAAGGATTTCCCAGAATCAGAGAATTGTAGGAGTAGGAAGGGACTTCCAGAGATTGAGTCCAACCTCCCTGCCAAAGCAGGTTCCCTAGACGCCGACCTGTGTGACCTGCTTCAGATGAGTCTTGAGTATCTCCAGAGAAGGAGACTCCACAACCTCCCTGGGCAGCCTGTACCAGTGCTCCATCATGCTCACCGTGAAGAACTTCTTTCTCACATCAGTGCAGAACCTCCTGTGGTCCATCTTGTGGCTGTTGCCCCTTGTCCTGTCTCCATGGGCCACTGAGAAGAGGTTGGCCATCTCCCACACTTCAGATATTTATAAACATTGTTGAGATCCCCTCTCAGTTTTCTCCAGGCTGAATAACCCCAGCTCACTCAGCCTTTCCTCCTAGGGGAGATGCTCCAGGCCCCTAATCATCTTTGTGGACTCCACTGGACTCTCTCCAGGAGATCCCTGTCTGTTTTGTAGCAGGGAGCCCAGAACTGGACACAGGACTCCAGGTGAGGCCTGGCCAGGGCAGAGTAGAGTGGGAGGATCACCTCCTTTGACCTGCTGGCTAGGCTCCTCTTAATGCACCCCAGGATCCCATTGGCCTTCTTGGCCACCAGGGCACACTGCTGGCTCATGGTCAACCTGTCATCCACCAGGACCCCCAGGTCCTTCTCCGCAGAGCTCCTCTCCAGCAGGTCATCTCCCAGCCGATACAGGAACAACATGTGGTTGCTCCTTCCCAGGTGCCAGACCCTACAGTTGCTGTTATTGAACCTCCTCTGGTTCCTCACTGCCCGGCTCTCCAGCCTATCCAAGTCTCTGAGTCCTGGCAGTACAGCATCCCTGTGTGTCCACCACTCCTCCCAGCTTTGGATCATGGGTGTACTTGCTGAGGGTGGGCACTATTCCCTCAAGGTCATTGATGAAGGATTGAATTGTTCTGAATTATATTAGCAAGAAATTGGAAGATGGTGGGGCTCAGGAGCAGTTCTCCTGCACACAGCTGGAATTTTAACTGTAGCAACAGCCTTTCTGAAAATAGCTGCCCTAAAAGAACTCTGTGTTAGAGCAACAGTGTTTCAGGGTAGGGCTAACACCAAGCATCCCAGTTGAATGGCTTGAATAAAACACAGGTAAACTGTAACCTAATTTAACTGGTGTGGACTGGAGCCTCTTGTTCTCTTTAGGACTGTTTGTTGAAATGAATTGATAATTTCCTCTACTATGCAAGTGTCCCACCTCTTTATAGAGTTTTATGTGCAAGCCCAGTCTTAGGGCTGATGACTTTGGTGTTTTTCATGAGTGTAAGAAGTTTGTGTGGTGTTGCAGACACAGGCAGTAAGTTACCTGTGTCCTAAAGGTATAGCCCTGTCCTGTCAGCATGGCTTCTGATGTTGCTGCCAGCTCAGGATCTCTGCGTTCTCTACCTTAGCAGTTACTACCGGAGGTTTAGGCATTGCTGTTGTAGCTCACTTTGTCCAGGTGGCCAAAGGGGGGATGTAGGGGCTGTGCCAAAGGAAATGTATTTGGCAGGAGCTTTTGGTCTCAGTAGCTCTTATAGCAGGAATTTTCCTCTTTGAAATTCATAATCAATGACGCATTTCCATTGAAAGCTGCACTTTTAACATCCAGCCCCTCAAAGGTACTGAGTTACCTCAGTTGGTTTGTGGTTGCTGAGCCCCTTTGAAAGCAGGATTTGGACTTTCTAAGCCATGTAAGTGTTTCTGCAAATCCCATGCCGGTCCATGAAGCAATGGGTGCTGATGCTTTCTTTGGCAGTCACGCTGATGGTTGTATTCCGAGAGCTTCAGCCGGTTGTTTTCCAATCCTCACAAATATTTTGGGTCAACTGTTGTGTCTGTCAAGCCTATCCTATACCACACACAAGCCTGAAATACTCTGTGCAATGTTAATGAGGATGGGAGAGGACTTTTCCCATCCTGGGAACAGGCTTAGCATAATAGTTTTCTTGTGTCTGTGTAAGATCTGTTCTCCTGACTAGGCAGAAAGAAAACGGCCTCTGCAAAAATAGTCTGTAGATTTTGTTGCTTTGTCTACACACATCCCAGTGGCAAATGATGTATCTCCAAATGAAAGCTCACGGTGAAAGAAGGGGGCAAGAAAAGCACCAAGGTAATCTAGAGACCAGGAGGGAGACATTCCTTCTTCCATGAGGCTTGTCTAAATCCCTGCTGAAATACAGCATATCATGTTTTAATCCCCAGAGGTTTCCTGCACTCTGTTATTTGTGTAGGCTGTGTTTTTCCCACCCATAAGAAGGAGGAAAGAAAACATGGGCTCCTGCTCTTACACAGTTTGACTTTCCCCAAGAGTTTGGAGATTTTGACTGGGACAAACTTCCCACTCAGTTAACACCCCCTTATCTGAAGGCCAAGTGCTTGAGTGGAAGGAGAGGGAGCTGGTGTGTGAATGCAGAGCACAGTACCGCCCAGAGCAGCTGCTCCTGCTCGCCTGTCTTCCTTGGATTATTTAATGGCTTGTTTCCCAAGTGGATTAAGCTGAAGTCGATAAAGGTGCTATCAGTATCCACCCATGCAGATATTGATAAGTACCTGTCCCATGACAGCCAGCCTAATTTGTTTTCCACGTTAGACAGCCCAGAGTGCAGACTTTTGAAAGCCTCCAAGAGGTTTAGCAACAGGCAAGCTGTTTGATTCTCAGCAGGATTCATGGTCCTCTAAAGAGCATCCCTAAAGATAGCCAGAGTGTTTGCAAATGCTGCTTGTTCCAGTTCTGGACATCTCTTCCAGTCGAATGCTGTGTGCCTTGTCTCTTGCCTGAAAAGATGTTTCTCATTTATGAATGTCAGAGATTCATACCAAACCCCATCCCTTCACGTTAGCGCCCCTGGTATTGTGACACTGTTTCCTAGTGCTGTGGTGGCCAGCCAAGGGTCAGGAACTAATAACGAAGAGCCAAAGCGAGCAGTTCATTAACATCCCATAAGGTGTAATACATAAAATACCTGAAAAACACTTATGAAGAAAATGGAGTTAATTTTCTAACTTTTCTAAGGCTGAATAAAAAAAAAAAAAGAAAATGTTCAAATTTGTTGTCTTTACTTCATTTGTGTTTTCTCAAATGTTAGAACCATATAGATATATTCTAGCTGACAGCTTGAAATTTTATTTTCTTAATTGAGGTGGGGGGAAATCTCATCTCTTTAAAGCAAACTGCTTCATTTTCTTCAATTGCTTATTCTTAAAAAGTGCATTTATGCAAATTTGCATTTTGATAAACAGTTGATTTTTTAAAGGGGAAGAATTTGACAGGTTTTCACAGAGCTGGTTAGTTTTGTTTGGGCTTTTTTAGTTATTGAATTCATACTATGTCTCTAGAAAATTCTGCGTTTAGGTTTATTTTCACTCTATACCTATAAATATGATTTCTTATTACGGTTTGTTCATAATAATGTAGTTACTGTAAGTTTGTAGTTATGTGGAGTTGCAACGAGTCCATGTAACTGGGATTTAAACTCCCATGAGTGATCTACTTAATATCTGCCCTTCAGCAGCATCACTAGGAAATGTAGGATGTAAGTGCAGTGCAGCCAGGCTGCCACCACACTGCGCAGGAGTTAGCGCCCGATGCGATGTGGCTACTGCTTTCTGCAAAGTTCTGCCTGTATGATCTTAATAGTATTTAACATTCATTTTCTCCTTGCATATAACTTCCAGCTCAGCTGTAACTAGCAGGACTGGAAGAAGGCTAAACAGGATTGCAGGTCACACCCCAAAGACTTTGAGCTGGGTATGTGGCTGGAAATGAGGAGACTGAGAAAACTAGTATTTGGAGAAACACCAAGCATAGATTGTTTGACAGCCTGGCAATGTAGCACCATAAATACCTGGAGCTGGCCATATTGTCTTCATGTGGCAGGATTGGGCCCCTGGAAAAGCACAGAAGGAGCTTTGGGGATTAGTCCCAGGACTCTACATCTGCCACTCTGCCTCTTCAGTGGTTGGTCTGTGACAAAACCTGGTGAGATACAGCATGGCTTCATTGTGGCTTTTCTTATGAAGCAAAAATATTTGTCATGAGCAACTTTTGGTTGTTGCTGGTTGTAGCCACAGTTGAGAGCTTGCTCAGCATTTGGCTTTGCTGCCTCTCAGCTCCTTTTATACAGCACCGCTGAGGTTCATCACTTGTGTGGGTTATACCAGGTCAGCTTTTCCTTTCTTTTTCTTTCTCTCTCTCCCTCTCAAATTCTTTTTTAATCAAAAAGATTTTTATTGGTGCTCTGGAAAAACAAGCACCAATACAGTGCTGTGAGTTCTGTAACTGAACTAATAAAAGATGAAATTCACTGATGGATCCTTTAAAAGCAGGGAGTCAGCCCAATTTCAAAATGGGTTTTATATTGTGCCATTGTGTATAAAAGAGGTGCAATGTGATAGCCCTGTGCTGCTGAGGGATTTGTGCTGCAGGGAGCACCCTGAGGCTGGGAGAGACCTTCCAGGCCTCTTGTTCTGTGTCTGAAGGGGTTCAGGTGTGCTTTTGGGTTAAACATACCAGGGAAGGGAAGTTGCTGAGCCTAGGTGCCCTAAACCTACTTCAAAGCTTAGTGTTCACAATCTGTCCTGCTTGTTGCCTTAAGCAGTGGCTTTTCTTGTGCCCCGCTTGTGTCTGCTCAAGGTCCCACTCTCAGAGCCTCAGCCATTTTTATAGAAGCTGTTTGAACCCTTCCATTTAGTGAAACAGTCCCAGAGAAAACATTCAGAGAAACGTTTTCAAAGCCACTTAGGAGCTCTAGGCTGACAAAAGTGCCAGCTTGGACTCTTGAAAGCATCGTCACATTTTATATTCCCCATCATTTCTTTCTGAGGCCAACCCCAGGACAAGGGACGGGCTCAGGCTGACTTCTGGCAGAGAATTGTTTGGGACCGATGCAAAGCGACACCATCCCTTTACACTAGGTTGTGTCCTTGGACAGAGAGTGCCTCTGAGGACCAGGCATGCCAGGGCCCTCCTGCTTTCCCTGCATCGGAAAAGGCAGTTCTGCCTCCTACCAGGCACCAGAACATGGAGCATGGCAGTAAGTTCCTGGACCTATGTTGTCTGGCTTCAAAACAGAGAGATTTTTCTAGCCTCAAAAAGCCAGTGTAAGATCTTGCTCCACAAAGCCCTGTGGAAGCTGCAGAAAGCACTGGCTGGCTGTTGGCAGGGCTGGTTTATAGGAAAATAACTGAGGATAAACGCGACTGTTAGTCCGTCTGTCATTTCTGTGGTCCGAGGCTTGGCAATGTGGCTTCGGAGAGCCCGGCTTCAGGACTCTGGTCCATACCCTCTCTTGATTTTTCATCTCTGTGTTTCATGCTGAAAGGAGTGGGAGGAGAAGCTCATAGCAGTGTTGCCAGCCTGATGCAGCTCACCTGGGGCTCAGGTATGAAGCTGGAAAGCGGTGGGCAAATGGCAGGGTGCTGAAGGCAGCACATTGCCCCAGGTAAACTGTGACAGATGGGGAAACGGGCCCTGAGAGGGCAGAGATGCTCATGTGTCATGGAGCTGCCAGGAAGGGGAGATGCTGCTGACTTGATTATACAGTGCTTATCTGCCCAAAGTTTGGGCTATTATCTACACGGTGTTGTGCTCAGGCTGGGTCCAAAAAAAATACATAGAACAGCTGTGGGGCTGTGAAAATTATTTTCATCTGTTTGGCTTTTAAAAATGAATTTACATCAATCTTTCCATGGTTCCCTCCCACCCACACCCTCTCTTGTCCTTTAAGCTATTCTATCATAGAGGCGAAGGAGGAGAGCTGGACCAGTGTCCCTGTCCTGCTCTTTCCCTGCATCCCGCGTCACACCCAGACAACGCTAAACGCTTTACCCAAGTTGCTGAGGTGGGAGCTGCATGCAGGCTCTGGCAGAAACTCTCCTCCCTGGGAGCTTTTTTGGTCCTTTGTAGTCTCTTGTGTGCAGAGGGGAAAGCGGTGAATACATTGGAGGACTCTTGCTGATGCTGCAGGCAAGACAGGGCCAGGGAAGGCAGTGCTGTGGCTTCTGCTTTTGTCTCCTTCATCAGTAAGGAGATCTGAAGCAGAGCTTGTAATGCCCAGAGGAGCTGCTGTGACTGACAAGTTGTTTGCCAGGTCTGTTTGTCATTCTGTTTGTGCCACTCTGCCCCAACGGGGTGAGGTACGAGCTCCATCGTGTATCGCAGTCCTTCCTTGGAGTCACTGTACAACAGCCATTGCTCACCCTGGGTCTGCAGACTATCTTTAGATGAACAGTCCCTATGGTGGCTTTGGGTTATTTCACAGTACTTGTCCTTTTTTCACCAGTGCCTGTAAACCATCTCTTCTGCCAGAGTCAGGGAAAAGATGGCTGTGTGTGTGCTGTGCAGGAATAACCCCAGCCTGGAGAAGTACTGCTGGCTTTGGGCAAAGCCACGTTTTTGTTCATGGTGTTATTGAAATTCATCTCCTGTGGACTGTAATTCCTAGAATCCTAGGGAGGGGAAAGAAAAACCCTATCAGGTGGGCTTTTTCTTTTTCCTTTTTTCCTTGTTAGGAGGACCATTTAATCTTTGTTGTAGGGTGAGAAGGTGAAGCACCAGACCTCGAGGTAGGCTGCAATAGGATCCTGGCAAACTTCCCACGTTATAAACTCGGTATAGGCAATGCTCGTTTCGTGCCAAGTTTGCTTAGCTAGAAATGACTGGGCCCAAGTTTCAAAAGTGTATATTTGGCAACAACTAGCACTAAATTATTTTTGTCTTAGCAAAGAACAAATCACGTTGTGAATGACAAGGGAAAACCATCTTGGGGTAGCTGTTTGTGGGGAAATGGTTGTGACTTTGTTTCTGTGAGACCATCCTCCCTTGTACAGTGTTTTTATATCCCAAAGTGAAACATGTAAGATAACAGCCTGGTATTACTATCACAAGACAGCAATAGTAGCGTGCTCGTATTCTTTATGCCGCGCTTGCTGCCCTGCTCTCTAGGATCAGTTGAAGTCCATGGAGTAGTGCCAATTTTCCTTGGCTTATCTGTCTTCCTATCTTGTTTCTCAATTAGAGGAAGTAAATGATCCTTTTGTTTTCTTCTCCTCTTTCTTTGGGAAATGTTAAAGAAGGGTTCGAATTGCAGCAGAGCTGCATCGCAGGGGAACCAGATGGCTGATGAGGGACCTGGAGGCAATTCAGAGGCTGGGAGCCCGATGGCTGGCTGGATGCACGCCGGGGTTCCTGGGGGTTCCTGAAATCTGGATTTCTTGCCTGCCTGCTTCGCTGCAGGGCTCCAGCTTTATAGGCTCGCCGTGAGCCAGAGCGCTGGAAGTGCAGGAATCGGGTTCGCCTCCCTTCGCCCTCATGCTATAACACCTGTGTCTGACGCTTGGCAAGCTCTGAGAATCATGTTCTAATATTAATTATATGTTATCTCTAGTCTGCCTTCACAGGTATTTTTAGTTATTTATTAAATTAATAAATAAGAGGTATAAATGAGTAGGTGCTGGCCCTCACCGCACATCACCCTGAGGTTATGCCATCTTCTAAAGCATCCAGCGTAAGCCATTGTCAGAGAACCTTTCAGCAGGCTTTCCAGTGATAGCTGAGTTGGGTGAGGTAATTGAGAAGCAGAATAAATTAGCTCCAAGTTTCCATGGCCAGATTGCTCCCAGTACCAGCCTGTCTGAAAGGAACTGGTGTGCACTGTCACTGCATATGCTCGTGTTGCTGAATGAAGCAGTTATTGTTTCTCCTTATTCTCAATTACGAATGATGCTCTCGGTATGCCAACGTGTTTTGGTGAGTGCCAGGAGTGTTCCCACTGCTGTGATTGGGAAATTACTCTCAATCCACTGGAAAGGATATGAAGTTTGAGGTTTCTGTGACTGGAGATGTGGCGTACTTTAATTTTGAGGCACCAAAACATCCAGATCCTTAAAGGAGGCCCAACCTGGGAGGGTGGGGGGAGAGCAGTTGTTCAAGGCTTGCTGAAACTTCAGCCTGCTGCAGACTCTCAAGTCTGGCATTCAAAATCATTAGCACTCTCTAACTTTGCCCTAAAAATCCCTATGAAAAGTTGCAGCACGTGCTGAGTAACTGCTTTTCATAAAGTAATAACTTGGCCCCTTCAAGGAGTAGGTTTTAGAAGCACATCTCACCAACTAAAGTATTGCCAAATTTCTTTTTTCCTTTCCAAACTCCAAGTAATGATTAATGGAGACTCATCGGTTTTGTTTCTAATAAGGTGCTGCTTCTCTTTTGTGCATGAAGTGAAGGGGAAGCAGGGTGCCATTTTGAAGAAATATGTCTTGTCTAGGAATCGAGGCATCCAAAGCAATACTTGAAAGGCATTTTGAGAGGAAAAAAGCCCACATGGTGTTATGTTAAAAATTGTATTTTAATGTGTATTTACCATTTTCAGAAGGTTTGGCTTGATTGCATTGAGGTCTGACATGTTCTGTTTGTGAACACATGTAGTGTGTGTGTCTACATGCCAACACATCATGCTCATCTGAATAACGCTAATGACAGGCTCAGCCCACTGATGTGAGGCAGTGAACTCTTAAGTGATGAGTTGATTCATGGTTTACTTGTTAGTAAAGAGTTATTCATTAATAAAATCACTGCAGCCTCTGATAGACCAAGGATATTCCCATCCACGTTGGTAGTTTTGAGCCCCTGCTACAAACATGTAGCAATGTTCATCTTGTGATATGTTTCTTGGAGCAATCAAACGCTGGACCATTAATGTTTGTGTGGATCAGATCTCTCTGTTCACCTTGAGTGGGGCTTGTGCTCAAAAAAGAGTCCAGGAACATCAGGATCACAATACCTAAGAAGGTTAAATATGAGCAAGTTCAAAAATCCCTTTAGTTAGCGTGTGCACCAGCTGTAGCTGCAGCAGAGACTCTCCTCTCTCCAGCGCCTTTTCTGATCACTCGAAGAGGAATTACTTGAGATAAGCGATCAGCTCATCATCCTCCTTGTTCCTCCCAAGGCTCTGTTAACTAAACCTGGCCTAGACCCATGTAGCCTGCTCCTCGTTCCTCCAGAATCTGAACAAGGCCAGGTCTACCTCGCTAGAGACCTTTTTATTCCTAAGTCTGTGACCAGCTGGGCAGTTTACTTCAGAGTATGGTCACATTCCAAGCCACAGTGTGAAAATGTCAAAGGTCCCTGGAAAATATGTAATTACATTTCAGATTTGGAGGAAACAATTAATGAAATGGAATTTCTTGGCCCTTTGCTCTGTCAGATGATATGTAGTAGCTTGCCTGTGAGCTGAAGCCTGAGTACACTTATGGCACAGAAGAGTTTTTATCATTTTAAAACTTAATTATATAGGCTGTAATTAAGCTATATACAAAATGTCTGGTTCTTTGAAGTATATTAATTTTGGGGAAGTTCTCAAGCACCCAGTAGCTGCAGAACAATCATGAAAGAAGACAAGGCTTGAATAATGATGACAGTTGCAAGCCACAAATAATAGGAATAACCTTTCCAAAACAAAGGGTTTCACATTTTCCAAAAGTATGAGCATTATTATTTGCGTGTATTTGCAATTTGTACATGCCTTGGAGGGACTAACCTCAACTGCAGTGCTTGAAATAATTGTGGGATGACATAAATGGGCACTTTTCTATTGAGGCAATCGCTTTTCTCTCAGCATGCCAGTTTTTGTTTACTATTCAGCACACCAATCTAAGTCTAAAATAACAACTAGGACAGGGTACGGGGCATAATTAATAACAAAAATGTGCATGTGGAGAGCTGAAGTGGATGTTTTGTACATGTGTTTCTGTATTCCTGCAATGGTTGAATGGTTTGTGGGGGGCTGCCTGTTGCTGGTTTTCTGAACAGTACCTAGCAAGAGCGATGTTCCTGAAAGGGACAGAAATACACCAAATGAATTCTGGATCAGAAAAATACTTTCTCATTTCTTCCAGCCTTTACTGTGTGGTCTCTGCTTCAATAGTAACTCCCCCAAAACATTGACTGTAAAGCTCAGGTCTGCATGCAGTTGGTGATGAAGGACTTAATTTTTGTACCTGAAGGGCTTCTGTGAGCATTGAACACCGAAAACTTTTCCTATTCCTTGTTCTCTCAGCTTACCAGTGCCAGCGTGTACGGCCCAGACTCAGGGTCTCAGCATCTTCAATTTGCTCTTGGGACCTTCACTTTTCCCTATCACCTGCTGCCCTCGGGGGTCAGCACCCATCTGAGCCTGCCTTCCTCCGTCCAGACTGGGGGACCTCACAGCCCCTCTCACCAAGTGAGGAAGCCGAGGGTTTCCCTTTTCCTCCCTGCACCAGGGAGCCATGCTGCAGGCAGGCAGACGTTCCATTTGCTAGTAGCTGTACTGGTTGGGATGTGGCTTCCCACGCTGGCTGCCTATTCACGCTGGCTGCCTATTCCCACTCGCTGCCGGAGGTTTGCAGCCCCACAAATCTGCTAGCAGAGAAAATGACTTGTGCTTTTCCTATGCTGCTTCAGGCAAAGCCCCCCTGAACTCAGCTGTGGCAAACAATGATGGTTCACAAGCCCTCAGATGCCTCTCCCCATGCAAAAGGGCTTCCCTAAGTGTGCCCAAGATCCTTCCAGGGATTCAGTTTCCCATCACCCGTGCTTGCTGTGAAGACCTTCTCTTTACCTACTTCTCCTGAGAAAGGTTTACTCAAAATAATTCATTTTCATTTGGTCTCCTCAGAAACTACTGGAAATGTTTTGTGTAACTGTAGGCTTTATAAATAGTTCCCAGTGAAAAACTAAAGCAAGATTTTTAGACAAATGGGAGTCTCTTTAAAACCGAACCCAGGTACAGAGTGAGGACCCGTTTCCTCTTCCCTTCGCTCTGTGAGAACCATCGCTCTTCTGCTTGCTCACAGCGATGGGGCAGCTGATGGACTATTCCTGGCTTGCTTAGCCGCAGTTCCGAAAGGCTCGTTATAGCCTGGGAAACTGGCTGTCAAGCCAATAAAATGGTGTGGTCACATTAGGGCCTTCTGTGTTTACACAGGCTTCGAAATGGGGATAAACCTGGTGAAGTGGAAAGCTCTGTATTTAAGAAACAGACATTTCTATTTCTTTATTTTTCATTCCTCCCTTCTAAGGGAATTCTAAGGGCCTGCCCTGATATAGGAATGCTATAGGCAAAATGCTATGCAGATCTTTGATTTTAAGCAAAAGGGTGAGATCTTAGGGTATGCTTGTGTAAACTTAGGTCATTGCATTAATATTTACACCTCCAAAGTGGAAAAATGTTCCCAAAGCAGAAACCTAAATAATCTCTTCACCCAGCAGTGCCCATTAGACATAATTCCATGGATTTCATAGTCCATGTACATTAACTTTATTAAAACAAGCAAATCCACTGGGGGTTTATTGTACATTAAAAGTCACATCAGGGCAGCTGCCTGCCTGCGATCCTAGTAGGAATGCATTTTATGTTTCCAATTACAGACAATGAGCAATTAATGCACTGAAACGGAATGGAAGGGAGGGACTGTTTACAAAACCCCTGCTTCTTTCTCTCCCTATAATCCATAAATCACTTTAGAAAAGTTGAGGAGCAATTCAAAATTTCTCAGAAGCCGGAGGAAATTCGTAGTAATGGGTCTGCGCGCGTCGCAACAAACCTGTCGTTTTCATGGCAGCAAGCAAGAATTTTCAGCCCCGGGTACATGTCCACCCACGGCATCCCACAGCATGTCTCTTGGGCTGTAGTAAATAAGGCAATCTTTTAGATGAGCATATAAAAATCTAAAGCTTTTTAGTTCCCTTCCTAATTGGATTTATGTAATTTTAGTTTCAGTGGGGGAGGTTTAGACAAGGACAAACAGAGGGCAAATAACCTTTTTCTTTTTTCTCTTTTTTAGTTGCCTCCAACATGTTGTTACTTCTAGAGGTAAAACCCAAGTGTAAAGTCCCTCCATGCCAGGAATGCCTAAGTCCACAGTTAAGGCCGTGGTGCTGCCTTAGTCTGGACTGACTACAGACATAAGGCAGACAATGCTCGCCAGTACCAGTAATCTTGTTTGCTAGGTCAGCTCGTGCCACTGGAACAACTTTTGGGCACACAGGCCCTCGGAGTAAAGGCTCTTGTGCCTAAAATGGGATTATTTTTTCCAGCCATCCTAATGTGTCTAATTAAAGTTTGTGGGGAGAGTTAGCATCTTTCTCTGGCAAGCAGAATCATAGAATCATAGAATTTTTAAGGCTGGAAATGTCCCCTAAGATCATCCAGTCCAATCATTAACCTACTGCCACCAAGTCTACCCTTAGCCCATGTCCTCAAGCACCGCATCTACCCGTCTTTTAAACACCTCAAGAGATGGGGACTCAACCACCTCCCTGGGTAGACTGTTCCAGTGCTTGATGACTCTTTCAGTAAAGAAGTTCTCACTAATATCCAACCTAAATTTTCCCTGGCGCAACTTGAGGCCATTACCTCGAGTTCTGTCGCCTATTACTGGGGAGAAGAGACCAATCCCCACCTCACTGCAACCTCCTTTCAGGTAGTTGTAGAGAGTAGAAAATAGAAAATAGAAAGCAGAAATAAATAGTATGTTTGAAAATGTTAGGAAATATCTAGCTGGACAATCAGTATTTCTGGCCTACAGAGTTTTGTTAGGCTTGTAATGGTGTGTTTGGATTGCATTGGCCAGGAAACACCTTATTGGTCTCACTTTGGGAAATGTGAACTTACCAGTCGGAGGCAGTGAATCCTGGGCCACTGGATTCACTCACTGCTAAATACTTGTGTCTTCATCTGAATGGGTCTGGTCTCGCCTCTACTTGCTGCCTCTCACTCATCCCATTGATGAGGATTAGCGAGCATAATGACAAATAACAGATTAGGAACTAAACCTATGAAAACTTATCACTGAATGTGTGTCAATGGGGGGGGGGGCTTGTGTGCATGAAGGAAATAGTTGGTGGCTTTTAATCTGTTTCCTAATTTTTCATTGTGTTTTTTCCTTCCTATTGAATGGCATGAGCTTGTGACACTTCACAAATACATGTTCTCAACTTAGAGCTGATTTTCATCAGAAACATTATTAGCGGATGTAGAAGGCTGGAATCAGGTTTTCTGGGAGATGGCAGATGGTGTACGGGACAAAGGGATTCTCAGTGTGCGGAAACCTGGTATTGGATTCATCCCTAATGATCTCAGAGCTGGAAGGGAACAAGCAGAGAGCCCAAGTTCTTTGTGACTGTCCAAGTTGGTAGAGGTTTTTTTCAGAGTACATGTCTTGTGGTTGGAAAGTGCTGATGTGTCAAATCTGAATCGTCTTACGAGAAAGGGTCCATTTCAGTCAAATTTTTATCCACGGAAAAAGCAAGGTAGAAAAGTTCAAAATCATCAAACCAAAATTTTTTTTCATTTTTCAGTTAAATGTTATGGCTTTCCCATCTAAAACAATATGCTGTATAGAAAAGTATTCTCATTGTAGTGAAAATATCGGAAAACGACTGTGTCCAAATCCTAATGAAAATTCCAGAAATGAAGTATTTCAGTTACTCTGAATTATTGTTTTAAACTTTCACAGCACAAAAATTGCCAGGGTTTTCATCAGAACCAACAACAGGAAATATTTTCAATGCATTAAACACTGCGTGTTCGGTAAAAACTGATTCTCAGCATGTGCAAAGATGTTTTACGACAATTCTTGTTTCAATTCAGGAGTGCCATGTTGGTTTGAGGTTGGCAACATCAGAAGCTACCAAGTTCTAGACTTTGTGTTTTGACTGTGTTGTGGCAGAAGGGAAAAATCTTTGTCCTGTCTTAGCAGGATTGGTCTTTTCTGCTTTATGTCTGCTGTGTTTGCAAACACGGCACTTCAAAGATTTCTTTCTGATTCCTGGTAGGAAGAGGTGTAGAGCTGAAGCTGTTCACTTGCAGCACATGGTTGTCATCCAAGCTGCCTGTGAGCATCCTCAATCCTAACCCAGAAGCAGGTTTTGTTCCCAGTCTCCAATGTCATTCACGCAGGGAATCAGTCGCTTGGCTGACACCGAAGAGCTGAAATTGGCTAGGGAGAGGAAAAGGCACCAGATGGCCTCAGGGATTGCATCCTGCTGCAGCACAGAGCTAGGAAGAGAGAACCACCCTGGTCTAGTCATAGGGGTGGGGGAAACCTGTCACTCCTGACAACAGTTTTGTCCTCCAAATGGCGTTTTAGCAAGTGGAAGAGGAGCGAGGTGCAGCTGCAGGGTCAGGATCTGTTCTGTTGTACCCTTCGCCTGGCTGGGTGCAGTTGTCTCCAGCAAGATCTGTCCATGTTTGGCCTGTTGAGCCCAGCTTTGACCTTGGTAATGCACGTAAACCTCAGCTTTGGGGGTTCCTCTTCGCTGTTTCTTTTTCTCTAAGTCTAGGTCACCAGGAAAGGGGTTGTGTTTGTGGGCCACCAATAACCTGGCAAATCAACAGCTCTTCACTCTGAACCAAAAAAATTAAAGGTTGAGTGAAAGGCTTGGTGGGGGCAGTGTGTTTGGGTTTTTGCCTGCTTTTATAATGCCAAATTTAGCTAGGACAAATACTTAGTGGTTGTCTTAAGGGAAAATGGTCTGTTAAAGAATCTCAGGAATATTGTTTCAGTGTAATCAGTTAAGCAAGTTTAATAGTTATAAATGGTTTCAACATTACATTTTTATTTAAATAATAAAACCATATGTTAGTGGGATAGCATCATAAGGAGATAATTCAGTGCAGGGAACTATTACTTTGTTTTGGAATTAGATTAAGTCATAAATAAATACTACTTTGTCTTTAAGATTGAAAATTGTTCCCATCCAAACAGCCTCTTAAGACATTTTCCACCTGTTAAAGGATGTGTAGTATTGGGAGTCTTTCATAACAGTGGAAACTGGCTCAAACTTTCAACGGGTTTGTAAAAAATAAACCAGCATTGATTTATGAGTTGAACTACGACAGGGAACATGTAAGCAAATAAAAACAATGAACTGAGAAAAAAGCAAATATACTGTTGATTTGGCACCGCATGAATCATACGGGCAAATCTGAGAGGAATAGGAGGAACAAGCTTCAGAGTGATGGATTGGGAAAGGGGATCTGATCCCTGGGTAATGAAATGTGAAGGGGGTCTTGCCTTATGCTATTGACCTGGAGGTAGCCTGGAGGAAAGTGATTCCTTCTGACTATACAGTGTTCGTTAAAACAATCCCCTGGGCTCAAATATCAGCTATTAAAATAAATTCAGGAGACAGAGGAAGTGATGTTTATAAGTTGGAAGTTTGAGCTGCTTTTTAAACAATTGTGGATCTACAGATTCTGAACTGGAAATGTGATACGGCGGGAAGAGGGCAAGAGGAAATGACAAGAGGGTAAACGGGGGGTGAGGTGGTAAGGAGCACAGAACTGGGAGGGAAAACAGTCTTTTGGGGAGTGGAAGGAGGAAGCATTCTCACAGGGCCAAGTGGAGAAGCTCCCTATGCATATTCTTGCTCCACCTTTCTCCATTCAAAATACCATGGCTGTACATGAGGTCGCCACAAAAACTCAGGCATCCCAAAGATAACAAGGGCTTACAGTACATCTGGGTGTGTTTGGCTTTTCAACCATGATTATAAGAGTTGGTCACTATTTTCCAACAGAACATTTTTCCTTCAGAAATGATTTCATTGAAACTGAGGTCTTCCGTGGAAAAATAGATGCAGCTTAGTTTGGGGGGGGGAAGAAATTCAACAATTTATTTAATCAGTAATGAAAACAAGGATGTTAACATCATAATAGAAACTTTTCAATTTAATTGCAGCAGCAGCAGCAACCCCACCATCAAAAAAAGTCTTTAACAACAACTTTTTAGTTGACCACCAACCAATTTTGTGTTTGGAACGAGAGTATAGTACTGTTTCCCTTAAGCGATTGCTTGGGTTTCTGAACTTCTCCAAAGCATTTTTGGAAAACTGAAACTCTCTCTTGGGTAGCATCATGGTCTAAGCGTTATGATGATGTACTTGAAATGTCTTTGCCTTTCCTCTCTGGCAGTACCCTGTGATGTGGTACTTAAACAAGTGGCTTTTCCTAATGTACTTATTTCTTCTAGCCTGGAAGGTGATTGAAGCAAAGGAGCTGTCTTCTGCTGAGCAAATACCGTTATGCAGTACTGATCTTGTTTTGGTTTCAATTATATAAGTCATATTGCACAAATTCTGAAAATAAAGTAGAGAAGTTTAGTAGAGGGTTTGGTCTGCTCACAGTTGTTGTCTTGCCTCCCTAGCAGGTGGATTTGGTTGCTATTCGAAATCATACAGCAAGCCTCGGTGTATCAAAGGTTTCTTTCCTTTCTCCTCTTGATGCCAGAGGTGTCCTGTGGCTTTTCCAAATGACCTTTCACCATTTAAGATCTTGCTCATGTCTGATAATGACACTCAAGCAAATCCCCATCTGTTCGCATGCGCGTCCCTATTGTATCTCTCCTTGTATTTAATATTTCCACACAGTTGCTCCAGTCAGAGAGTCTCACGCTTAGACTCGCCTCATCTATTCCTCTGCAATTTATGAGCAGGATTGGTGCCTGGAATTTCCCAGATCCTGGGTAAAAGACAGGCTCAGAGACCCTTGTATACAATTCTGAAAAAAAAAAAATGTGAAAGGCAATGAAATCTGAGCTTGGGCTTTCAGAGACAAGTTGACAAGTCAATTGCCCTGTTAGGAGCTGACAACGGTGACCCTGATAGTAGAAATGATCCATTTCCTCTGGTTTAATTTATCACTGCAGGATTCTGAGTAGCTGCTCGGTAGCACAATCTTTAGATACTGATATACCATCAATCCCAAATGGGACGTTTTCTGAAGGGAAATTTACAGTCCTTTAAAAAAAAATAAAGCCCCAGGAATGCACATGTTTATTGTTCAGAGCTGAAACAGATATGTCTATGTGAAGCCTCATGTTTTACACAGGATTGGATGCTTGTCCATGTTGTTGCTGCCTCTTTGTAGACATTCCAAACAATGCTCTCGAATAACTTCATTCTAGGGATGAAGAGAGCAATATTTGAAGTCATTCAGAACTAATGGTGAACGTAAACAGTCCTTACAGAGTACATCTGGGGAAGAACACTCAAGCAAATTTGGATTTGTTTCAGTAGCATGCATAGAGACTGCTTTTTTCATTTGAAAAACACCAGTAGAGAAGATGTTTAGTTTTGGGAGCCTGTTCACGAAGCTCAGAAATTTTGTGACAGTATTTTCACTGATCTCGCCAGAGGTGCTTTGGCTGTCATGCTGCATTGTCAAGATCCCAGGGAGAACCATCAGGAGAGAGAAAAAAAACACTAAATGTGCTTAAAATATTTTCCTTTTATAATTTTTGAGGTGGTTTAAAAAAAAAATAAATCAGAAAATGGATAAATAACCTTGCCAGTGAAAAATTATGTCAGAAGTGTGGTCTTGCCTGGTGCATCTCCTGTGGTTCTGTGCTGTGGAGCTGGGGGACTGATGCTCAAGCTCATCTTGGGTACCGCTTTCTTCATACTGCTAATCCAGAACACATTTCAGGGGTGAGAAACTGAGCCCCAAGGGCATCAGAAGGGCAGATGCAAATTAGAAGTCAGCTTTTTGCTCTGAAATGAAGAGCCTACGCTCCTTATGTGGTCGGTGAGTGTGCTACTCCTGCAAGTGCTCTGAGTCGCCCCAGCCTAGCTCACCCCACTGGCTTTAATGGAATTGAAACGAGATGGTTTGAGTTAGATGGGTGAAAACACACACACACACACACACACACACACACACCCCCGGTGCAGTGAGTCCAGATTTATACAGGAAGTCTGTGGCAGAGGCAAGAATTGAACCCAGCTTTCCTGTGACCATCTTTTTATTCCCAAGCTTCCAGTTAAACTATAATCCATCTTGAACCACTTACTGGAAATAGTTCCCTAAAAATAAATTGAAAGTCTAAGTGATCAGGAAGTTTACCTAAACTTCAGAGGCAGGTTAATATGAGAGTACTTTGTACTGACTCACTGGGCTGGCTCTTCTTGCCGAGTGCGCTAAGGGCACTCGCCGCTCCTCCGCAGGGTCACTTTGTCAGTCTGCTCCTGGAGATCGGTTGCTCCTCTGAGATACATCCTTCAATCTCACCCGTTTTGGCCTCACGTAGAACAGACACCGGTGAGATTCGGGCAGCTGATTAAACAAGAAAAACCGAGGGTCCCAGATGAGGGAGGGCCACTCTGCATGAGGTACCGAAGAGCTGCTTGTTTGAAATGCATTGCAAACTTAGAGTTCTTCAGTGGCTGTCAGAGACGTCTGCGGCACATGTGGCAGCTGATGGGAGAAGTCTCCCTGCAGCCAGCCAGGTGGGTGATGGTTCTCACCAAGCCCAGGTGAAGGGAATGGAGGTTTGCAGCCTGTCTCAGTGCTCCCTTAGCAGGAGAAATCGCCCTATATTAAAGGTCTAATAAATTTGAGAAGTAATTTGGCATCACGTGCTTGAGTTTCTTTACTCCAGAGTGCAACATGTGTGCTGCTAACAGAGGCAAGACTGTTAAATAGGGTGACAGGACAAAAGCTGGTCGACATAATTAAACTGCTATAATTTTTACAGGTTTTGGGCTGGGTTTTCTTGGTTTAGTTTCAATTTTAAATCTCAGCTTGGCATAGACTCGGCAAATGCAGTGAGGTGTGCGTTAGCAGCAGCACAACCTGGTCTGATGTGGAAGCTGCTGGTGTTGTAAATGTGCTGCTGCTGGTCCTGAGCTCCAGTCAAGAGGTCCCAGGTCTCCCATGAAGCAGTGGCACAAGCCTGTGATGGCTCCTGCAGCTGATGCTAGTGGTGGGGCTTCAGTTAGGACTTGGGGTGGAAAGATTCCCTGTGGTCTGGGAGATACCCTGATGTGTGTCTGTGCTCTGTAGTTGCAAAATACATGGAAATCACAGTCCTGTGCCAGGTTGTTTGTCTGGTGACATCAGGATGTGATTCCTGCTGGGAGCACTGAGGGGGAATGCAGGAAGTGCAAGATGAGTTACCATGTTGTCCACCAGGGAAAGGACCCCTGATTGTCAGTGACTTCCAGCATTTGCCCCCATTCAGGGGATGCTGATGCTATTCCACAGATTTTGGGTTGCCGTTACACATGCAAATGGACATATGGGTTTTTTGCATGCATGTGGGTGCAGTGTGTTAAGACTATTGAATACAAAATATTTGAAAGAGTTTAGATTCCTGTGAGCACACCAATTTCAGTGACTTTCATGGCTTCTGTCTGCAAGGGAATCACAGATTTACAGCTATGGAAGGGGAAAAATAGTCACTTGTGCTTTGTTCAGAAGCAGATATGTCCTTTTAAATACAAAATTCTTAAACCAACCCGATCCAGTCTGTATCTATGAAGTCAGACATTGCCTAAAACTGGCTGGAAAATGACAAAGGGATTTTTTTTCACCCTAATGTATGTAAAATCTCCATGGGAATGTTTACATTAGATGAGTGTCTGCCAGCTTTACGAGGACAGCTAAATCCCTGTTGGGGACCTTATATACTACTGAGATAAGTTCTCACCACAGTATGATGCAGAGCCTGCTTTGTCAGTTTGGAAGCAAAGTGGCTTTGTTTTCAGGGATGCTAGGTTTTGGTGGAGGGAGATGTATGAACAGGGCGTGAGAGTGGGTCTTCTGCAGTTTATTTGGCATCACACCATGAACTAACCCCATCCTGACAAACTACAAGCTGTACTAAAGGTAGTGTGAAACCTACCTGAGCTGGAAACTTCTGAATCCACACCAAGAAAATGCCATTCCCTGTGTTTCCTCCATGGACAGGTCTGCAGGAGATGTCTGAGAGAGATGTGAGAGCAGAGGAAGAACAAAATAGATAAAAAGGGGGAATTAAGTCACTGATGTTTAACTCGGGCTACAGGAGTAACTCTCCAGGACTGCACCCTCTCTCTAATCTTAGACTTCCTTGGGCGATATGTACGTCTGCATGTGTATGTATAGGTGTGTGAGCACAAAATAGGTGTGTGTTTCACGCTGGCCTAGAAAAGGAAAAGCACCCACGGAGCTTACTAACCCCTCTGCTGCACACAGCTCTGTTCTAAGGTTCAAGCCTGCTCGTGATAAATGTGGTGTTATGCTGGCTGCAGATTTTTATTTCTGGGGATATCAATTGAATTCTTGTTATGAAAGCAGAAAATTGGAGTTACATCTGGTGACTGACGCATGTGACAGTATCACTGCAAGGAATTCCAGTTTCCTGAAGCTTTTCAATTAACTCGGTGCACTTTTCCTCAGGTGCTACGCACTCGGTTTTTCAGCGTGCGCCTGCTTCCAAGTTGTAAATCAACGAGTAGGTTATTGTACTTTCGTAGGAGCACTTGTGCCAGTAAAATGAAACAGCAAATAATAAACCCCAAGGAGATTTATACGGGCTGAGTTGATGAAACGATTACTTTCTCATTCCTAGGCTCGCTCAGAAAGGCAGGTTAAAAATAACTGAAAATTTACAAGAACTTAAAACCGAATCTGAAAAGTACAACCTCAGCAACTTATTGGGCTCAGCCTAGCGAGTGCCAGATTTACTGTTTGCAATTTCTTCAACTTGTTCAGTCTTTTTTTATTTTTATTTTTTTACATTTTTTTTATTTTCCAACTGCCCCCTCCCCAAGTTGATGAAGCAGGGAAATTATGAAGGAACCTGGCAAAGAGGCCCTCGTGTCTCCTATGGCAAAAATGTTTGATAAAAGGCACCTTTCCCCCAATAGCCTGAAGTCTCCAGGAGTCACGTCTCAGATGAAGACCCTGCTTGGTCTACGGGTGTTGAGGGCCTCAGCTGGGCACCCTGCTCTCCTAACACGGGTCAAGTTTCAGCAAGGGGCTGAGACACCTGGATAGCGATTTCAGAGATGAATGAGAAGCCTGGACCTAGACGGGGTGGTGACATCTCCCCAGGGTCTCTGGTCTCTCTGTCCAACACTGTTTCTGCCTTGTGCAGGGTGACTTTGTTCATGCAAAATGCCTGTGCAGTACCAGAAGCAGAGACTAGACCTGCTGCCACCTGAGCCTGGCCCATAGAGCCCTGCGTGCAGGCAAGGACCCGGCGTGAAGGGTTGCGTGTAAGGCTTCACATGGCAGGGGCCTAGCGCTGATGACAGGAGCGTACGGCACTGAGCCGAGCGGATGCCACAGCATCACCCAAACACGTGCAATCAGCATGTCTGGGACCAGGGCAGGGCAGAGAGGCGAGCTGTGATTTGGGAGCGATGGGTGGACTAACCGCATCGCTCCAAAGGACGCGTGTTGTTTTTATCCCGACATGATACGTCGGCCTGATAAATGCTCTGCTGACAGCGTTGGGATTAAGCTGACAGCACTTTCCGTTTAAGACGTGGGGAGGTCCCATGTTCAGCTGGAGCACTCAGGGTCAGAAAGTAACAGGTCAGTGGCTGAATCCTTCTGTCCCATCAATGGTGACAGAGGGCTGAAATGCTGCGTTGCCCTTGCTGTTTGTTCTGCTTGTACAAGTGAATAAACCCAGCGGCCTCTCCTCTTGCACAACTGAGATGCCTTCATGTCCTGGCTGTCCTCTTCCTCTGTTTGAGCTTCCTGAGTGCCTGAGAACGAGTCTGTCCTCTTTGTGAGTCATTCCTGACTCACTGCTTTGCTGAGGGCATGCCAGGTCCCTACACACCCGGGGACAAGCAAAGGCGACCGCCTCTGTGTGACCCTCAAGCTTGACCATGAGGCTGCAGACCCCTTGGAAGCCACATGGTTCTCTGCTTCTCCTTGAGATCTCCCAGGGAAACAGTGATGTGCTCCAAAGAAGTCCTCCAGGGAACAGCTTGAGGTTTTTTAGCCTCTAAACAAGATTTGTCCTACTCCTCTCTTCTAGCATGTGTGCGGGTAAATAAGGCATTCTAGATTGAATCCTGCCCCTTTGATTCTGCATCACACCATGTCCCATCTTGTACCTCCCAACACGGACTATGATGACCAACCAGGACACTCCAGCAAAGGCTACTGATGAACAAAGCTTTAGTCTTGTTTTCCTGTACAACATTTGTAAAGCTCACTCTAAGGGGGGGGGGTAATGGAGAGATTTGTTTTGCAGTTGCAGAGATATTTTCATCATAAATCACAGAGAACAAAAGGACATAAAGGTGGGCTGTTAGATGGCGTTAGGAGACTTCTGTCTTTCAAATGGAAAGTGCCCTCCCATCCCCAAATGAAATCTCTATATACTCGTTATGTTTTTATTTAAAAGCTTCTTTTTTCCTTTTTAATCCAAGAGCAGCATCAGCACGTTGCTTGTAGCTGCCCTGTGACTTCCCTGGTGTCACGCTCCTCGCTCCTCTCCCCAAAGAGGCTCGGCTCTCCCCAGCCGGAGGGCGTTCCCCGACTATTGTCAGGCCGCATCTATCAGTGCCACAAATCTCCGAATTAAAAATGGTGGCTAAAATAAATAATGATATGCATTTTAATGGACCAATTACCCTTGGAAGGCTTGCATGTGATTCTTATTTTCTACGTTATATAAAAGCTAAGGGTGGGATTTTCAAAACCACTCCGTGCTGGCCTAATTCCGCTCCCATTGAAGTCAATAGGGCTTTCTTACCCTCCACTGTAATAGGAGCAGAGTTAAGCCAGCGCTGAGTGCTTATGAAAACCACATCCTAACTATGCTCCCAGACCTCACCCATATTTCTGCTTTCATGGCATGACATTTGTTTTCATTATATTACATGTGCTGGAATGCTGATGTCTAAGGGAAGCTGCTAGGGATTGAGCTCAATATTAATTCTGACCGGGCTTGGCTTTGTGGGTTACAGCTAAAGCATTCCTGTAAGTGTGGCGTAGAGGCTCATCATACAAATAACGTCAGTGGTGTCAGGACAAGTCAGAGCTGGGCCAGGCCCTGACTTGTCCCAGGTGCTCAATGTTTAGGGAAGACACAGGAAGCACCTGGTCCTACAGGCAGGCACCACCTGCCTGGTCCAGACTCCTTCACCAGTCATCTTGGTACCTTTGTCCTTGCTCCTGGAGGAAGCAAGTCTGCTGGGAGAGTTTCTGGGAGCACTGTGCCTAAAAAAGTGTGCATTGCCATTTTTGTGGAAGTCAGTGTCTCAAGTCTGTGTCCATGAGTGAAGGTCCTTGCCCATGGGTCCCTGGAGCTCTATCAATTCGGGGTACGACCAGCCTTCTGAAAACAATGCTGGGAAATGGCTTGTGTGGGTTTTTTTCAGATAATTGGACAGTCCACACAATACTATTTGGAGAGAAGGTATCTCTAACTCAGAAATGCCAATTCTTCACAGAGAAGTCAAAGACTACTACTCTCTGTGAGTTTGGGCAGGCCTTTTTCTTTATGATACTCACCACCACCACCTCTATTTTACTTGCTTGGTGTGCACAAGGAGGTTGTTTGCAGTTGTTACAAAAGTTCACTTTGATTCTGAGGTTCTTGATTAAAAGATGATCTCTCTTATTAAAAAAAAAAAAAANAACAAACCACCAAACCACAAAACCTAACAATGAACCTGTCCCCTAACTGTACCTCTGAATGTCACATTGCCCATTGGTCAGGCTGCCAAAATCCTGTTTTTGTACTTGTGTTAATTTGGAAGTGACTGTGGTGGGGGAAGGTAGCAGTGCCAGGTGATTGCTTCTGCTCAGCAGCAGATGGGATGTGCTGGATCCCATCCCAGTGACCTCTGCCATCTTGGGATTTTGTTGGGAACCTGCTGGAGTCTAAAATTACTCCACCACCAGAAAAAACTCAGCATAGGGAAGAGCTCCCACCCTGGTCTCCGTATCCCAAAGATGCAACCAACTGGAAAGAGCTATAACCCCTTTGTAGCCAAGAAAGTAAGTTTGCGTTCCCTGCACAAGCTGGACTGAACTTGGCCCACAGATGATTGTTGCTGTCGATCCAGATCTCCCAAAAGGCTGGTGTATTTTCTTGCTAATAAATGTCCCACAAATGTTTTGCATTTCTGCACTCATTAGGGCTTAGGGAGGCTATTTGTCAGGACCAAAGACGTCTTCTACAATAAACCAGCAGCTGTCTGCAAAGGGTGAGGAGACATTTGTTGCTGTGAGCTGAGTCTGCTGTCAGCAACCAGGCCCCTGACCAGCCCTAGTAAATGTTTTATTGATTTAATATTAAATTAACTGCCTGGGCATAAGGAGTGCATTATTTTTAATGGCATTCTGATATTAAGGACTGCAGTTTGCTAGAATGCACCTGTAAAATTAGTATCCCCTAGTATTCTGCAGGAGCCATAAAACGTAATGCTCTTTGTGTGCAGCGCTCTGGAGGTTGACATGGGTAAAGTTACACGGCGGTCGCTCGTGGCCTATCTGGTAGGCTGCACCACTTCCTGCTCTGTGAGGAGGAGGAGGAGTTCAATCATCTTGGAAGGCTTGGTGCAAGTTCATGTCATCCATGCCCTGAAAAGGGATGAAAAGAGCCAATGAAGCCTGGGTCTGACCAGGCATGATGGCTGATGGGAGCCTGTACACTGGGCACTAGTTACTGTGTGGGGGCTCCGTGTTGGAGATTATTCTGCTTCCATCCACCACCACCCACCTCTTTTTTTCTTTTATTTTTTTCAATTAATGAAATAACAGGAAAAATGACAGACAAATGTGTTGCTTGTTTAGCCCCAAATGAAAAACTCTGGAATTCATCATTTTTAGCGAAAGAAAAGGAACTTGGAAACAGATATAATTCAAAGTTTAAACACACACATTCTGTAGTTTACAAATTAAAATGTTTCCTAATCTCAAAATTCATGTTACTTTTTTTATCTGGGCAATAAAATTAGTACAGGAAAAATGTTAGTGCCCCCTCCTCCCCCCAAAAAATGCCAATAACACAGCTGTAGCTCATGCCATTGTTTACCTCTGGAAATTTGAACCATAAGGCAAGCAAAGGCATCCCCAGGAGCACATCACTCTTGTCTCTCTGGGTAAGATACCGTGGCCACCGCTGCCTCCCTCCATCAGCGATGCTCAGAGTAGCTGGGAAGGATCCCTAAAGCAGCAGTTAAACACATTGTTGATTTTACTGAGTCCACAGCAGCTCAAGTGAACTCAGCAGCCTCGGGTCAATGGTCAATGGGGATGCTTTTTGTACAGCTTTGCTATGTCATGGGCAAGTAGCTTTAGGTTCCTGCTAAAGCAGCTTGTGTCTGTGGGGTGATCTCTTGGTTTTAGCCATTTTTCTTATTCAAGTACAAAGAGAGAAATTGTCTTATGCCAGTACCATGCACCTTGCTGCTCTACAGTTACTGCTGGCTTTGCTTACAATCAGTGATGGCTGCTTTGCTGTAGCAACCTTTTTGTTAAAATGCACACCTAGTAAATGTTGCATTTGGTTTTATTAAGGTTGTAAAAATGCCACATTTGAGACATTTATATTTTTAACTCCCTCAGAAATAGTTAATTACAAAGTCAAATCTTCTTAAATAGCAATCAGACGGGGATTCTGGGAAATCCTAAGATTTTGGAGAAGTTTGTTTCACGTTGATTTCACAGCAATGAATCACAACACTGAAACAATAATAGATCCAAGACAGACCAAGAAGCATAAAACAGGATCTTAGTATTTCTGAATACTTGGATATAAAAATAAAGACCTTCAGAATGCCAGGGAATGAGGTAGGATACCAGATGTTCTATGTTTTATCCTTAAATTGAAGTAACTTTGAAAAAATGGAGACAAAAACTATATAGCTATAAGTAGACCAGCAATCCAGTGGGGGGATCATGATCAAAATGAGCACGGTGATGTCAGCAGGATCTGATACAGTGCGTTATTAGCTGCTTCCTTAAACACAACATCTTTCTTACTTTAAAGATATTAATGATCTCTCTGTTCTGATTGCTTTCTTGGACCTATCAGTGAATTAAATCGGTACTTGATTACTCCAAAGGCAAAGGTTGACAAGAAATATTTAATTTTGGTTGTGATTTTCCAGAGGAGGTACAAGTTTCCTTACAGAAAATTTAAAGTTTCACTGAACTTAATTTTTTTTTTTTTTGAGCTTTTGGGGACTAAACATCAAATGCATCTTTTCTAGGGAAAAAGAGGGAAGACAGGAGAGAAAAGTGAAACATAATTTAAGAGATCAGTTATTGCCTGCAGATATTGTTGATTCAACAGACAATTTCTGTAGGAAGTTTCCGAAGGAAAAGTTTCATGAGCTTTCTTTGTGATAGAGAAACTTTGTTCTGATAACTGTGGCCAGGTTAGTATGAGTTTATCAGAATGCAAAATCTATGCATCCACCTTGCCAGGGCTCTGAACCACGTGAGTGCACCAGGGTCTCAGAGAAAACACATAGGATGGGTCTGTGTCAAGACTTCTGTTGACTTTGGTAGGAGCTAAATTAAGACAACTTCTTGGGTTTTTGTATAACGAAGTCAATGATGTTCTTCCCACCCTTCTGCCCACTTCCTTTTGCGTTATTTATGATGCTCACTTACCAATTTTCATCAACATTTAGAGGTGAATGCTTTGTTAGAGGGCCCTAATTTTGCATTTCGGGCCATTTGCACAGACTTTGCAGAGATGTGGCAGCTTAGTGCTGGCTCCAGGAGTTCCTTATGGGAGTGAAGTGCCAGCGTTGCGCTGGTGCTCAGCTCGGCTCCGAGACTGAAGATGAGACAGTTATACCAAAAGGTGGATGACTGTCGGGTGATCACTTCCTAGTTGACAAATACAGATAATTCATTGCCCAGGCAATTTGAGTTGACAGAGTCAAACCATACTTTTTTCAAAGGATGTGGTGGATTTACTTATTCCTGTTTCTGTGTTTGATTTACTACCGCATGATTTCATTAAATAAGAACTTAACATGGGGATTTCTGCCAAGCAACTCTAGGCAAGGCCCATATTCCACAAATCCCTAAATTTGAGGGTGGTGGGTGGGGGATTCATCGTATTTTTCTAGCAGATGTCTGTTCTGCCTGTGGACTAGAGTTTGGGGCAGTTTGGTATTACTGTTGTTGCTTTAAAACTCTTGTAATATGATGCTTACTTCCCTCCCATTAGATACTTCACTTTTTCCATTCGGTGAAGATGATGATAACTCTAACAACTATTAATTCTCTAATTAATATCAGCATTTGAGGGAATAAAAGAGAACCTTGAAATTTCAGGCTTGAACTGGTTTAACTTTCATACAGGGTTACTTGAAGTTCTCTTGTCCTCTTCCAGTGTAAGGCCACACAGCTAATGTTTCTTGGTACTTCTATGTAGATAAAAGTGTGTAAGAAAGTTCCTCCCTTTAACTACTGGGTAGAAAATCCATATCCTCGTAGTTCAACTGTCCAGGTCATGTTAAATTTCTGTGGAAAAGAAATGACTGAATGCAAAGAAAATGCCAAATGAAATTCAATGAGGGAAGAAAAAGTGATGTAGGTTGGCCAAGAAACATTATGCTGTTTGGCCCAGGCTTCGAGGTGGTATAATAAATCATTACCACACAGCTTTGGTGTAGCCATTCCACCTCACCAAGGCTTTCCATTTGGCCTGTTGTCAATTTAGAGCTAAGGTACTAACAGTCAAAATTACACCAGCCCCAAAGTAATTTTGCCTGGTTTCATATGCTGATCTTTACCCTGAAAGGCTAATTTTGTCCAGCCCTCAGCATTACAGTGAATATAAATACAAATTGAGATAACAGGAGCAATACCACTGCTGAAGGTCTGGCTTGGAAGAAGGGCACACTCAGGAGGGATCCCGGTCTCCATTTCTGAGCAGGTAACAACTCTTTTGCTCAAGAAGTATTTCTAGATGTCATCTAGCAAGGAGAGGTTTGAGGCATTTTAGTGGTCGTTGTTCGCTGTGCCTTTCTTAGCAGACCCTTGTTGCTCTGAAATGTTCCAGATGAGCATCTGGAATTGCTTTTGGGAGCTGCTCTTTGGAACCCCTGCAGCTACCTGAGCTCAGGGTACAGGCCCGCAACCAGAGCAAGCTGGGAAAAGCAACTGTTGTTAGACTTCTTTTTTCTTCTTTATTTTGCTCTCCTTTCTTGGCCATTTCATGTCTTGGCTTTAAATGACAAAAATCACCATCAGCCACCTACCATCCAGCACCTCATGCTGCTGATCACCTTTGAAATATCTTAAATGTTCCGATCATTGCTCCAAGAAATCATGTTTACCTCTTCTCTGAGAGTCATTCAGAGTTAAGATAAAAAATGGCCAAAGTAGCTTAGTGCTTTTGGCTTATTGTTTGAATATTTAAAGACATGGCATCTGGAAAGTATTCCATTAATTTGTGGCTAGCACCCATATATCAAATCCATGAGCTTCCAAGCAAACAGCTGTCACTGGAGCTGCCATGGAAGGAAATTGGCACTGCCAGCTTTGTGGTGAGCAGAGAGGGAACACGCTGGTACAGACTAATCCAAGGAGGAAACACTAACCCAGATGTGTGCAGGACAATGGGTGAATTGTTCCTTAGACCTCAACAACTCAGCTGTATTAATGAGGCACAATCAATTAAGGCATCAGACTATTATATTAACTCTCATATGTACACAGAGCATACCATCATAGTCAGGAAGACAGGGTTGCATACTATAACCACATACTATAGAGCTGCCTCTGAGTCATCCCAGTGCACATGGAAAGGCAGTTTGAAGGAGAGAGGAGACTGTCCATGTCGATGGTAACCTGTCTTTAGGCTTTGGATCACAAAGCCACCTTCTGACATTTGGATAGCTTGAAACAAAAGTATTCATGGCTTCCTTAAGGAAGGAAGCCCATTCAGGCCTTGGTGTTAGTGGGGGATGCATGGGGTGCTTGGCCCCAAAGCACCTGAGGTTTGGTTTGGTGGAGCCTCAGCTAGTTGTGATTTCACATGCAAGCAGCTCAGAGCAGTGCAAGAAGTTCTACGTGAAGCCAGGTGAAGTGCAGAGGCAAGGGCTCAGCTTCAGTTTTCCAGCACCAGTGGGGTAGAGGCCTCTTGTTTTTCAATTACATGTTTGATCAGCCTGTTTTCCATGTGGTGCTCAAATAAATGAACTCATTAAGAGGACTTGTATACATGGAAGTGGGACAGAGATGATATCGCTATTTATGGTGGTTTTGGGAGGGGTGTTACAGAAGTGTTAAGAGAACCCCATGGCAAGATCAGGGTTTCTGGTGGTAAGTGCTGTTGAGCATCTGGGGAGGTTCTGGCTGAAATGGAGAAAGAGCAGTAAGAAGAGGGTCTTCCCATGCCCGTTTCCAGAAGTGGAGAGGTGAGGTGAGTCCCACTGGAGGTGGCCACATCAATCCCAGGGGAGGCATGGATGGCACGGGATGGAAGGAAAGTCTTTTGCCTAGCAGCTGCTCTGGCATCTACTGTAGATACTCTGGCACTCCACTGGATTCAGGATTTACCTTCTGTTTACTAACCAACCCAAAGTGGGTTTGAACTGGTGACCTTAAGGTGAAAGGCTCTGCATCTTATTAGAATTACTGTGAGCTGCTGAATGAGTCTCCCATGGCAGTTAAGATTTGATTATGGTTCTAGAAAATGTTCAGTTTTTACAATTAGTGTCAAAGCAGTGGTAAGCCCCTCTTTGATTCCTGGGTGTAGGCTCGTGCTTTTCTTAACCTCACACATATGCTGGCATATTTACAGTAAGTGTTCAGGGGTTTGGGTTTTTTTATTTTATTTTTTATTATTATTTTTGAATTAAAAATGGAAGTTCCCCAGGGAAATTATGCAATGGGAAATAGCCACTTCAATAAACTTGACTCACACATTTTATTGATTATAGTAAATTTAATTATTCCATTTAAACCTTGCTTACAAAAAAAAATCCTTTTCTTTCTACATGGTTTTTCCTGTTTTTGTATCCCACTCTACAAACCAAAAGTGTACTGTATATTATTTTAAATCTTTTAGAGGAGAAATACTCAAGGCTAAGCTTGTCCCCCATAATTATATATTAAAAATTAGAAAACATACCATAAATCTTATTCAAAACATCTTCAAATAGAGCTACTAATTGTTAAACAACAGTAATTATGGTTTTAAATGCTCCTTTGCCATGTATTCTGTGCACCATTTTTGCTAAGCAAGACAATTATTAAAGCACAGAGGATGTTAAAACCAAAATAACAAAAAAAAAAAAGAACCCCAAACAAAGCATAGAGCAGAATAGGTATTTCTCCTCCCCAGCACTTGGTTAGGCAATTCCCTCAGTACTCAAATAATACTCAGTCTTGTTTGGAGACCATTGCACTGGGGCCTTTAGAAGTTACAGTCAGAGGCAGTGAAAGAGCTGCTGGTTCATAGGTCTTAATCTTATTCCCCACTGCTAGAAGTTAGGACTTGGGAAGAAGAACCACCACTGGGGATGAAGAATCAAAAGCAGTACACAAAGTTGGTACTGTCTCTTGCATAAGGGGACTATTCAGAGCCAGCCCATTCCTGCAGTGAGGCAAATCATGGTTTGTCTTCCTCTCTGAAACTGCAAATTTCAGTCTGGAGAGGGGCTTTTTGGGGTGTGGAAGCTGAGGATGTCCAGGTTTGAAATTTGAATGGTTCATTCAAGGCTTTGTTGCTTCCATGTACATCTTTCAACTTCTTTCACAGGGTTGTCAGACCTGGGCTTGTCTGAATCCCGTGGCCGAATTCTCATCTGGTATAACCTGAGAAGGTTCCATTTATTTTAAGGGGGCTGTACCTCCTCAAACAGTGGTGTCAGCCTGGGAGAAGCCGGTGAGAGCACAGGGATGCTGAAGGAGGAGTGATAGGGCTGGAGCATGGGAGGTTCTGGAGGCTACAGGTGAGCAATGTCTCCCGCATTCTCCTCCACTTTCTCTCCTGGTGCCATTTTTGGCTGCCACCATTGTTAAGCATGGTGACCAGCCTAGCACTGTTCTGGGATGTTCCTTCTTGGCAAAAGATGGACTGGAAAATACTATATGGAGACCTTGATGCTATTGACATCCTTGGGTTTCTTGCATTAGAGCATAAGAGATTCAACATTAGGGGATACTTGTACTATGGCTTGAAAAAATAAAAACATTGGATCCTCTGTATCCCAGTAGGCTTCAGATTTATTTTCTTTATCCAGAAAGTATAGCTGGAAATAAGTGCTTGCATATTTCTAAATTACCTACCCTTAAAAAAAAACACAATCTGATATACATTGGTGAGGGTCCCTTGAATTAAAGGGATTCACTCCATCCTGCACCAGATGAGAATTAGGCCCCAAGGTTCATGCAAGCCCACTTATGATGACCTTGAAAGGAACTTAGATTAAAGATGAGATTGGAAGCAATCAAACCAAATCATAAGCCTGGCTGATTTCATTAGTTTTTCTGGCAAGTCCTGGCTTTCTGAGAATATGACCTTGTTGCAACATGTATTACACCAAATCTTTCACTTAATGAGCCCATTGCCACAGATGTCGCTCTCTGTGCCATAACTCCCCAAAACATTTCAATTTCTTTCCCTGTAACTGTCACCACACTTGCTCTGGCTGCAGCAGGGAAAGGGAACTTAGCCATGTAGCAGATCCCAGACTCAGTTTTTGGCCTTGATGACACACAGAAGAATTATTTTGCAGATGGGCCAGCCTAGGACACGTGTTTCCGCTGGGATTGGCGCTCTGCTCCCCCCTCACTGCCTCCTTAATGAGAGCGCGGGAGCTCTAACCAACAGCCAACTCCTTGGATGGCAACAACAAAAGACTCCTTGTCATTACCCAGGCTGACTCAAAACACAGTGGAAAAGATGATTTTTTGACAGAGCTGCAGATCACAGACTCACAATGTAGAGCTCATCACCTACTGCTATCAGTGACGCTCTCTGTTAGGTTTTGAAAAGTCTCCTACTTGCTCCCTGCTTCAGTTTCCACAACTGTGGGCCATGGCCCATGTGAGGGGATCTGATGTGTGGCTCCCACACTGATAACGGTAATAGAGACATATATAAGCGATACTCCAACAAGTAACTTTATATTTGACGTAAGAGCTTAAGAATCACCCCAGAAGACAATTTTCTGTTCCTTGCCAAAAGCAAGCCTGAGTCTGTTGTCTCCATTCCTGCTTTTCCCAGTCATACATAATGATCTACATGAGAACTTGAAGGTGAAAAACTAAAATGCTTCATGCTCTAAATTTTGAAATGTCACAGTTGCATTGCTCTTGGCATTTTTTGTTTTCCTCTGGATGATTTCCTTTCAGTGCAAAGGGTGGTCAAAAAGGGATCTGCTTTTGCTAAGCAATTCCTTTTTTGTAGATTGACGTATTTCAAAGAAATTTATGAATATTTCTTCTATTTAGCTTATATAACCACGTACATATATGGTTCTTCTGAAGTTTCACCAACAATTTCTATTTACTGCTGCTTCAAAGCAAGCAGAATCGAGTAGTCTATGGACATCTTGCTCTCCCAGTACACACAGACCTCAAAATTGAAGTTGCAGTATTATTTCTTCCCCTAATTAATATTATTATTACTATTCCTACTCCCACTAGTGGCAATGGCAAGCGGTGATCCAATGACCATATACATACATTTAGCAGAAGGCCCTTTGCATTTGCCTAGAACTTCATCTGTAACACACGCCACAGAGGTGGTCTTAGGACCGTGGCTCCTCACTTGACATCCTTTTTCTCCAAGTTCCCATTTCCTTCTGCATAGCCCTGGCTTGCTGGGTTGTCGGGATGGGTTCCCCCTCCGCCAGCTGCACTGCACTAGTTTCACATAATTGCTGTAGTGCTGCTGAGCAAAGTGTGGCAAATGGGCTTTATTGACAAGGACAGCCCAGAAAATGGGATGAGTTAGCAGCTTCCAGCAGGAATGCTTCTCTGGATTTTAAGATGGTCTTTTTTGGAGAGTTGGAAAAGATGGGAGTGTTTTTTTTTCCCGTCCGTGTATTTCACTGATGTTTGTGGTTGCATGCAGGGACCCCATAAATCTGATTTAAACAGTGGTCCTCCAGGGTTATCTTGATGAATTCTTGATCACTGAAGAGGCCCAAGGAAGTTTCAGAATCCAACACCTCTCAGCAGCTGATCAGAGGCAAACCTGGAGAGGACAACCCCATATCCTCAGAGCCTTCACCAGCCTCCTTGGGCACCGAGATATCACAGTGGATTTTTCAGCTGGCCAGAAGCCCTGTCTCTTTTGCTATGGAGCTCAGGCATGCTTTGAGACAAGTAACTAGTCATGCCCCATCTATCTTACATGCTTCTTTTTTGAGCACCTCCCAGACTTTACTATGTTTATCCTCTTAGCATCTCTGTAATTATCTCTCTTGTAACAGATGAGAAACTGAAGAACACAGAGATTTTGCAATTTGAGCTGAGCCGTGCAGGAGCTCTTTGGCAGAAGAGGTGATCTCCCAAGGGGTGAGTAATGTTCTTTTGACAACCCCATTAGACTTCTGTTTTGTATCCTTACATACCTAGGTACAAGCCCAACATCAAGCCCAAAGCATCTTGCACAGAGCAAAGTGGCCCTTTGAACCTAACTGATGTGGGACCTATGGCAGGCTTTTGCCACTGTCCTTCCTGGTCCCCATCCCAGTTCACAGAGACCAGATCTGTAAAGCACTTCCACACACAAAGACTGTTTTAACTGACAGATATACAGTAAGTTGAGAATAGCTGCAGCCATTGGGCACAGTGTCCTGCAGAAGAGTTTTGTCCAAAAGCACAGAGCGCTCTCACAACCGTTATTAACCAGCGTGACAGGCAAAGCAATAGGTGGCACCTGGGTTCAAATATTTGCTTGTGGTCAGTCCTGTTAACCAATTAAATCCACGAGAATTTTACCACAAACCTGAGCTTTAAGCCCTGAATCAGCAGCAGTGGTGTAAGCACTGCAGAGTGGAGAGGCAGTCTGGATGGGGAGCTGAATGGAGGGCACTGTGTAAAACCCAGCAGAGCAATGGAAATCAGATCAGCAAGGTGAGGTCTGGCTGGTGAACGTCCTTCCCAGCGTGTGAGTCAGCGGCAGGTTAATTAGGCATAGCTAGGCAGTGAGCAGTGGTTACGACAGAAGAGGCTTTAATTGATAGGATCATTTTCAGCACAATAATATTAATTAGCAATTGCGATAGGGAACATGAAGGCAGGTGGAGCACTTTCTGTCAAGGTATTTTTATAAGGAATTAGCCTGTATAAACACCCATTGTAAATACATTGTCCTCGTCAGGTGTAATAACTGCCTTGGCACGTAGCATCCTCTACTCACAATGGAAAGATAATTAAAGACACAATTGCACACTACGGTGTTTCTCCCAGATGCTAATTGTGTCACCGGAGAGATCTAAATAATTATATTAGGAAAACACTGGGTGGCTGTTAATAGTCATTTCCAAAATGCAGACAATAAATAGATTGAGAAAGTGCTGTGAGTGTTGAGCCAGCCTTGGAAAAAGCTGGAGGAAAAATGGTATTTCTGAAGTGAACATGGAAATTTGAAATGGGAGTTAGGTGAGTAAACATCTTGGAGGAGCTCAGAGCCTGAGCTTACTGGAGCCAAATCCCACCCTAGCCTACAAATAATTTCATGTTTCACAACCTTCAGTTTTTCCCCATATATATGTTCTTCTTAGATGTTTATACAGAGAGGGCTGAATCCTGAAGATATTACTTCAAGGAAATCTCTATAGATGTCACTGAAAATAAGCTACTGATATTCTTAGTAATAATTCTCATGAAAAACTGTCTTGTACTGCCTATCTTGTCTTTTTGTGCATAGGACATACATTATATTGTAAAACTGTACATTGCAGGTCTACATTACATACCTGTAATATTATGTTCTGGTAATTAAACCAATTAAAGGGCAGTTATGAGCTCATTAAATCCAAGAAATATGAGATGTCAATCAATTCACTTTTTATCTAGATAAAATCTTATCAAAGCAAAGTGATTCAGTCCTTAAAACCGAGTGCTCTTATGTCTGTGTCTCCGTTTATGATGCACAGATAAACATGATCCAGAAAATGCCTGTGTAGGCATATGTGTCCTGCATGCACAGTCCCTGCTGCAGAGTGAACTGCTGCAGGATATTTTTACCTCTTTGGTTCCTGTGATATATCTGAGCTGCATATTCTGTTGCAATCACAACTTTTTAAGTATTTAATAATTTCCTGTGGCTCTTTACACATCTGATCTAAGCGACACGTAGCCCTCTTCCACAGTATGTGGGTTTTGCACATTGTCCCTCTGAGGACGTCAGAATAACTTTGACGTGCCAAGTTATCCTGCTAAGGTCATATGACTTTCTCCCAGGCACTGCAGCACCTAAACTGGTCCTTGCAGAGTCTGCAGGTCCAGCTCTACCTTTTGGCTCTCACAGGCAATTAACTCTTTTGAAATAATCCAGAACTATGCCTGCAGCAGAATATTATATCTGGAATAAATATACTCAAGGCAGAAATCTTCATGCCAGTCAATTTCTCCTGCAGCTCTTATGGTTGGGACAAGATTTTGGTCAAAACCTCGCTGCCATCCCAGTCAGTTGCTGGGAGTGTGCTTCCTGGGGCTGACCGATGGCAGTTCTGGGCTTTGCACCTCCCCTTAACAGGAGGTTTGTTACAGCCATATTGATGATCAGCATAGGCTGAAGAAGGAAGAATTCAGGTTATGCAGAGAGACAGCAGAGTGGCATAGTTGTATAGGTTTGGAAAGGCCTCTAAGATCATTGAGTCCAATCATTAATCTAGCACTGCCAAGTCCATCACTAAACTATGTCCCAAAGTGCTACACCTGTACATCTCGCCAATTTAAAGTAAACACCTCCAGGGATGGCAACTCTACTACTTCCCTGGGCAGCCAGTTCCAGTGCTTGATAACTCCTTCAGTGAAGAAATTTTTTTTCCTAATATCCAACGTCAACCTCTGCTCACACAACTTGAGGCCATTTCTACTTGTTATCTGGGAGAAGAGAGTGGCACCCACTGTGCTGCAACCTCCTTTCAGAAGGTCTCCATGCCTTTTCTGCAGACTAAATACCATCAGCTCCCTCAGCCACTCCTCATCAGACTTGTGCTCCAGACCCTTCACCAGCTTTGCTGCCCTTCTTTGGACGTGCTCCAGCATCTCAATGTCTTTCTTCTATTGGGGAGCCCAAAACTGAACACAGTACTCAGGGTGCAGCCTCACCATTGCTGAGTACAGGACAATGATTTCTGCCCCTGTCCTGTTGGCCACACTATTTCTGAAACAAGGCAGGATGCCGTTGGCCTTCCTGGCCACCTGGGTACACTGCTGGCTCAAATTCAGCCAGTTACCAACCAATATCTCCCAGTACTCCTCCCAGGCAGCTCTCCAGCCACTTACCCAAGCCTGTAGCGTTGCCTGGGGTGGTTGTGGCCCAGGTGCAGGATTCAGCACTGAGCCTTTTTGAACCTCATGATACAGGATGAACAATGACACAGGATTAATTGAGCTGGGTTCTGGTTCTCATGTTGATAGAGTGGCTCACCCAGCATTCTGCCCTCTTTCTCCTGTCTGCATTGGTCAGATACACTTCAGGCTGTTGAGGGTAAGGTCTGCCTTCACGCTATGTCTGTACAATATCTCAACAGTCGTCAAGCCTTGAGCTTGGCTGTCATCTCTAAGGGGGGCTCTAACATAAGTAATAATGATGCTAATGTTAACAGTACTGATGATGGTGCCAATGAAAGGCTGATGATAGCTACCTTTTAATATGGTCCAGAAAAGTCCCATGCTTCAGGTTCAGCTGATCCAGAGCAGAGAAGCTGTTTGTATTTTATGTTGTTTTTTTCTGGTGGGGGAAGAGTGTTCATGTCCAGGGCTGGAGTGTATGAGGGAAAAAGAGAATTGTGGAAAGATGCTTCTATTGTGCCTAACAAGATTAGTCAGAAAAAGGAGGAGGCAGAGAAGAAAATGTGGATAATGTTATTATTACCAAAGTGAAAGAATTTGAATATAATCAGCAGTTGGGGAAATGTGTTTTTAAAGACATTGAGAGAGGTCATAATGAGAGTTTACTTTGTAGATCTAATCACAGTTTACAAGACCATATGCCAGTTCCCAGTGGTGTCTATAGTGAACAGCAGGACACCAGTAATTTTCCAGATGTGACTTCCACAGTAGAAGGAGAACAAAACCAGTGAGAAGAACTGGAGTGACCCAGCACTGGGGAAGCCTCTGAACTCTACAGCTTTTGATTGGGATGCCCTAATGAATAGCTTCCTGGTGACATTGGCATAAATTATTCCACAGTGTCATGAAGCTCGTGAGAGAGGAGAAACTCAGAGAGGGACCATAGGATCCAATTTTATGGAAATGTATCCAAGAAACAAGACTGAGACATAGATACCATGACATCTATGCCAGGTACCCAAAGAATATTTGGGGCTACATCAATAGTGGGAGAGAGGGGAAAGACATTGGGTGCCAACAGGACATCACTGCCTTGTGAAACACACCATTGCAGAGAAGGTCACAGTTTCACCTGTGAGGAATTGTTGTGGTCTGCTGGTGACACAGTGGTTTCTGACATCACCTGCAACTGATGGATAGCTTACTTTGGAAGCTCGGGCAACAGACTGAGATCCACCAGAAGCAGCTAAGCACCTGCACAATGGCTCTAGCTGAGGTCTAGGCATTGCCTGCACCTTTGGTCACAGTGAAAAAAGACATAGATCACGATAGCTAGATCTTTAAGTGGAAGGAAGGAGTGGAGATTCCTAATGAGCTGGAGATGGAAGGAGGGAATTTTAATCAGCAACATCATCTGGTCATCTTAGAGCAATGATGTGTTAGAAGATACCAAGGCCTCACTTTGCTTAACCAAATGAGCGCTGCGTGCCCTCACTGTCGACCATGACAGGAGCTGCTGAGTCAAATGAGAGTGGCTCCAGCCAGGGCTGTGCTGAGGAGGATTGTGCTGCTATACACATTGCTAAGGATTGGTTGAGAGACTCAGAGAAGAAAAGGAAAAAGCCCTCATGGGAGATGGTCTATTTTTAATGAGCCCAAACCTCTTCCACAAATTAAGTGAAATATTTTAAAAGGAAACAATATTACTTTGGTTTTATTTGTTTCAGCTACTTAGTTACAGCTCCACGTGGACACAATTAATGGAGGAAATAGAGTATTTTATAAGCCCAGGACTCTGAGATAGATATTTTGTGACCATGTGAAATTCTTTGCCCTAATCACCACACATTCCTTGGGAGAAGGTTGTATATTGCTGAAGATTATTAACTGCCATTCCAAAATGTTGTGTCTAGTCATAGAACAGCAAAGGTCAAAAATTGTCAGGGCATTACTCAGTGATTAATTTTGCCCTCAATCATTTACTAAAATCCCTGCTGTCCATCTCTGGCTCAGGTCTGTTCTAATTCTGTTCAAAGTATTCCCCAGCAAGAAGAGAGAAATGACCTTTCCACTGGAGCTAGTTTTATTTCCCAGACGCCTTTCAGGCTTCCCCGTGACTTCATGTAAATCACAGGGACATTCAGTACCTCATTTCTCTGTTTTTTTTGATACAAAGAATATGATTTCCCCTTTATTTGCTCATTTACATGACAAGTTTTTCAGGACCATAAATCATCTTGTTTGGGTGGTAGTTACCACCAATCCATTTAATTTTTGCTTGTCGAAGAAAAAAAACAGATCGAGGTAAAACTGTGAGATTAATGTTATTTGTGCCTTGCACTGCTTCCTTCACGATAGAAAACATCAAAGAAGTCATCCTTAGGAAAAAGAAATATATGGGGTGGGTTTTTTCATTTTTCTGGGACTGCCTCAGAGACAGGACCTGGGAAATACCAGTTCTGGGCTTTCTGGAAGGGGAACGATTGCGACGTAAGGGTGTGATTTCTGAATGGAGACCACTGAGCAGTTCCTCAGATGACACAGGTCTATATAACTAATTAATCAGCCATCTGCTTCTCACAGGCAGACCTAAATAGTCTCCTTTTTAACTCTCAGGCCAGTGCTTCCAAGAAGGTTTCATTGCAACAGGCTATTGGAGGTAAACAACATCCCATCGATGCAGTAATCCGTGCGAATACCCTGACAGCTAAGCACAGCAGTGGAGTAAATAAACATCCCCTGTGCCCCTTCCCCTCCACCATGCCAATAAACACAGTTTACTGTACACATCACTCTTCAGGGCCGTGTAGGGACGGCGTGAATCCATTAGTAGGGCAAGGGTGAGTGACTTCTGACTTCAGCGACCCTTAAAGTTAATCCAGCATTGTAGGGGCAGAATTAAATGTGATGAGCTCAGAAAGTGTGATAAAACCAGATTTAAGTGCACAGCTGGGCAGCAACCTATAAAGGCAGAATTTAAAACCGTAATAAAAACTTTGTAATCTAATTACGACAGGAGAGTTAAAGGTGGGGTATTTGCAACATGATTCACATGCACCACAGCTAACCTCTGACATCTTGAATATATTATGTGGTTTCTTCACTACAGGAGTAAATTTTGAGTTGCTTTCTTGCACTATGTGGTTCCTTAGATTTTATTCTTGCATGCTTATCTTTTGAGGTTGTGGGACAGGATAAAACTGGGCATCAGAACTCTGCAGAACATCTGCTTTCCTGTGCTGCTTGCTCAAGACCTCTCAGGGCTGCTCCTCCCCATGCTCGGGGCGCCCTGTACCCAGGCACGCAGGGTGGTGGCAGGTGCACAACACCTCCAGAACATCGCAGCAGAGAAACCACAGCAGGAGGAGACACATCTCAGGCTGGTTTTAGCCTTGTCAGGGGGTGGTTACCACCTGGATGCAGGATAGAATTCTAGGCAACTAGCTCCTGTTGAAGCCCCTGTCAAGATGTTTTTGTTGCAGTTGGCACCTAATTAACACCACCTCAGATATGCAGCCATCTCTCTGATTTCAGTGCTGGCTCATCCGAAAACCAAAGTGACAGGAAAAACCAGCCCCAATGAACCCTGCCTGGTTCCCCTTTGCCACTGGCAATGGCCAATGCTTGTTTTGCCCAGCTGCTGGGGTTCAGAATGCTCTTGCCAGGATGGAGACTGTGAAGTCAACAGTTGAGCTTGATGACTTTAAGGGTCTTTTCCAAACAAAACGATTCTGTGATTCTAAGGCAACAACCTTAGAGCCAAGTCTAGATTTTCAACAGAAAAAAAACCACAAGGAGTTTAAATACTCTAAAGGTCTTTTTCCTGGGTCATGTTAAGTGTTGTCTAGCCTTCCAAGCCCACTGCATGTATGGGGTGAGGGGTGTGTGTGTGTGTAATGGTGGCATTTAAACAAGTTTACTCAAGTTGGTGACAGCCAAGCAGTTGCTCCAGGAAAGGGGACAGTTGAAGCTGGGGACATCACTAGCCTGAGTCCAGACAGCAGTGTCAATTCTGTTTGAATTTAGGCAAAAAGCTTTCTTTTGAGCCTGACACCAGGCTGTAGCCCATTAGTGTAATGCTCACAGGAGTTGTTCAGGACAGCATTGTTTGTAGAATCAGCATCCCAAAATAAACGATGTCCTCCCCCCATGCAATGTGGATCAATCTCCACAAGTGTTACGCTTGAACTAATGAAATGTATCCTGTGTTTGTGAAATCAAACAAACAGATCTTCTGCTTAGCTTTCCCCAGTGGTTAATGAAATATTTTTCCTCAAGGAAATTAATAATTTTTTAAGATGCTGCTTTTCTGAACCTGTGCCCCTTTTTCCCCCTTTATCATGCTTGGAGGGGAACAGCCGAGACATGCTGCGCAGGGCTCAGTGATGCTCCTTCTCATGCAGGGAAGAGGAGGGTGTGAGAGCGATGGGCTAAAAAATAGGTGGTTGGTATCAGCAGAGAGGTGTGGGGTGCTCTGCTCTTGGAAAGGCACTACTCTAAGTTTCCAAGGGCAGCTGGCATTTGTGATAGCGGGCCCATGTCAGTATTGTTTAGAGAGACAGAGAGATGCTTTCTGCCTTGGAGAGAAAACAATGTTATGTGCATGTACTGAGATGCTATGTACTCTTCTGCCACTCCTGAGGTAACTTCATCCCAAACCATCCTTCTCTTCATACAGCTGCACTACAGCTACACGGGGGTTGAACCCTCTACAGGAGACAACGGCTTGTAATATGCCATCAGAGGCTACTAGAAAACACCACAACAAACACACTGAAACACGGGAAGGAGACGCCAGCTGCAGAAAGCCACTGTGAGGATCAAAAGAGCAACATCCCAGGTACAAACAAGGTGAGATCCTATCGGGTCCAGGCCAGCAGCCACCTGCTGAGTGCTCCAGAGGGATCAGAAATCCCATCCTGTATGGCAGCTCCTACGTGCCTGAGCAAACTCTACCAAAGAGGGTAAGCAGGCCTTTAACACCCTGAGTCTGCAAGGCACAGACAGGAGGTGGTAAATACCTTGATAAGGAAACTGGAGTGAAAATACCAGCTTTAGGCAAGCCAGATTTTATCAGGGAAGTATGCAGGGATAACTACCCAACATGCAGATGTGCCTGCGCACAGTGCCAGCAGCCTGCCAGTCCACACATCTGGCCTCAGGCATCATGCTCACATTTTCAAGCCCATGAAGACAGGCTGAGAGTTCAGGGTTGTTCAGCCCAGAGAAGAGAAGACTCTGGGGAGACCTTGCAGCAGCCTTCCAATACCTAAATGGGCAGTAGGAAAGCTGGATAGGGTCTGTTTAGGGGGGGCAGGGAGTGATTAGAACAAGGGTTTAAGCTGAAGGAGGGTAGATTTAGGTTAGATATAATGAAGAAAAACTTCTCCATGAGGGAGGTGAGGCACTAGAACGGGTTGCTTAGCAATGACACGCATTTCGTGGCACAGGTATCCATATATATCAGGTGAAAAAAGGACCCAAGAGTCCAAGGGATCAGCAAGGTCATAAATAAATTATTATCATTTATTGCTCAGTGAATGGATGGTGTCTCATGGGCTAGTGCTTTCGCTGTCAGTGTGGGTCCTAGAGAAGACCTGTGCCTGGTCCCATCATAGTCTCTGCAATGTGAGTCACAAATTTAGTGAGTGGTTGGAAACAGAAGGGCTATGAACTGGCACAATGTGTATTATATTCACCATTGAGGATATATGGTGATGGTCTTATACAGGCAGTTTGGAGAATTCTTGCCAAGTCTCTCACTCTAGCTCTGGATCCCAGTATAAGGCTATGGAGCTGCTATTGTCCCTCATAATCTGGATCAATGAGGAAGTCATTGTCTGTGTTGTCATCAGCCAAATTGGGAAATGTCTGTTCAGAGCACCTGTTCCTGCTCTGATAGTGTTCTTCAGGTGTCCTACAGGCACCTTTCTGTTAGATTTTTGCATTAATTCTTGATCGGTTTTGCAATCCAACAGATGGCACCACCAGCTGTATCCTTGGTGGGAAGAGTAGGAAGAGTTTGGCAACTTGAAGGGATGGCCTGGAAATGTGAACAAGGAGGAAGGAAAACCTGTTACCTCCCTGGAATGATAAGGGGTTGGGGCAGCACTCATAGCCTTGCCATGCCAGGGGCTTGGCTGCCAAAGGGGTGGGGATAGTCTCCTTCTGGGTGTGGTGCTCAGTGTGGCTAATGACAACCATAAGTAGGAAAAATATGGACGCTATTGGAGAGAGAGGCCCAGGAATGGATAAAGAATAAATTGGCTGTACTGTGTACAGAGAGGGCCAAACAGATGTTGGGGCTGATCCAGAGCCCATTGAGTTAATGGAAAGGCTCCCTTTGGTTTCATTGGACACTGTTTCAGACCCATTACAGCTTCGCAGGAAGCGCTGGAGACCAAGAGTAATAACTTGTGGTGACTGGAGTGGTGTGTGTTGCATAGGTGTGGGCTGTGAGGTTTTCATGGTGAAAACAGATGGGTCTTGCAGATCAATCCATTTGGCCTGGGTAACGTTCCTGTCCCCCTTCCCCCACCTGATGTAAGCAGTCTCACGTGGTTTTGGTCTTGTCGCCAGCATTTTGGCACAATTCTGTGCAGAACTGCCCTTCTGCCTTCTGTATGCTCCCTCCCACTCAAGGAGGTTTGGGTGGGATCTCATGGTGGCCCAGGATTTAGAAACTGGTGACTTGAGCTGTCCACAGAGAAGGAAGAAACGAGGCCTGCTGAGAACTGTTGGCCAGGGAGGAATTTTGTTGTGGACCAGCAAAAAAAATAATGTAAAGCAGGTGTTTCTGCAATCGTGAGACATTTGTAAAACCATCATTATCCAGCAAGTCTCCCACTCACATTCTCGTCCACATGATATGGTGAGGTCTCACACGAAGGACCACAAATAGAAAACATCTCTCTGTACTAGTTGGCACACGACCTGTACAAGGGCCTCCCTCCCGTTCTGCTGTCAGTGCTTTTCTGTTTATTTAGGTGCATGGCTTTGTTTCTGGTTTTGTATTTAGCACAAGTAGAAAGGAACTGGGATTTCATACAGCTTTGGAGGCTGGGAGCTCACCATGCCCTGGACCATCGACCTTTATTTGTCTTCACACCACAGGTGCAAGTGTTTGCAGGCCAGATCCTCCACTAATACAACGAGCATAAACTACCCCAGCCTCCAGGAGAGCTTCCTTCTAGCCAGCTCATTTGAGGATGTTTGTGATACCCAGAAAAGCAGACAAAAGCCCTACTCAGGTCAAGCTGCTCTCGTGTTCAGGATTGAGAACTTGAAGCTGAACTACAACCATTTTCTGTGGGTGATGCTGTCAGGAAGAATAGATTTACCATGGCACACAGAGGGGCATCAACAATCAGTGGGTGCTGTTTCACTCAGGGTCATGCATGTATTGAAAACATAATGTGGTGAATAGTTTAACTTAGGAAGTAAGCTGCAAGGGAAATTTCAAGGCTCTTCTCAGGACCACCGCTGCCCAAACTGGGATAGCTTTGTTCTCCCTCTTTCTGTCCATGAGGGAAGTCCTCAGTAGTGTGGGTTTGCCTCTAGTATTGCTGAAAGGAAAAACTCTGTCTTTCAGAGCAGAGTTTCTCATACTAGAAAGGTGCTAATAGTTCATAAAGCTGGTGTAAACTAGCAGAGTTTTCTCAGCATCATCAGGACCATCATATCGATTTTTTTCAACTGAAGACATACCCCAGTGTCCCTTGACATCACATCACGCTCCTCAAAATCCCCCTCTGGATTCACCCATCGGCAAAGGAGCCACTCCCCAGTGTTTTGGGAAGAGCTCTCCGTCTCGTTCACCTCCCACTGGACTCATCCAGACTTATGCCCTGTGCAGGGATTCCCTTATCGTCCCCATGGGCACGATGTGCACACACTACAGCAGTGCCAATCGTGGCTCAGGCTGAGCTGGTCTGTAAGTACTGAACAGGTTTCAGTCACGACCCTGCAATCTCCAAAACACAGTCTCTCACTCTCCCTGAGAATAATTCACTTCTAGCCCTGTTGCAAAAGCAGCCGATTCTGAAAGAAGCCACTGAACTTGTGTGAGGTAAGGGTCACTTTATGGCTGGATAATTTGCCTGGCAGGAAGGTTGTGTGGTGACTTGGCACCCATCCCGTAACACAGCTGAAGGAGAACCCCTGAGCGCTGTCTTCTGGTTCTCCTCTTTTTAACCATGCTGGCTTGTTTACATTGGGGTGGTAGATGGGTGGAGCCGTTATTCCAATTTTTTGGCACATATCTGTCCACTTGGATGACAGTGTAAACTGCTGCAATTATATCATAATCGTGTCTCACTACTGGAAATGATTAGTCCGCTCATTTTCCATAAATACTGGCTGGCTTCACCTGGCAGTGGCTGAAAATTGTCATGGCAGATATGAAAGCCCAGAGAATATGTGGATTCAAAACTCCATGTGAGTTATGGTGTTTTCCAGGTGGCAAGGTCTGACAAGACTCTGCTTTTGGATTTAGACATAAACAGGATACCAGAGGAGAAATGTCAGCTTTCAGGCTGGGGTTCAGGTAGCAATCAAGAAAGCTCAGGTATTTAAAGCAAGGGCAGTCTTACAGTGCTACTTTAACGAGCAAGTTAATTTCTTATTAAAATAAACCCCAAACTAATGGGGGAACTTTAAAATTCTTTTACATTTCAGACAAAAGTTCCAAAATCTCCAGGCTTTATACAGAAATTCCCATTCCTAACTCTCTACCACAGCAACCTTTGCTCTTCCATACCCACCAGTTCCAGCGAGTGGAACCAAATGTAAAATGTAGCCCGACATATTAACTACAAGGCTATTTATTCTAGAAGCCAGCTCCAATTCCAAGCTACACCCAGGCCAAGCTTTTTTTTTTTCCTCTTTTTTTTTTTTTTTTCCCAGGACTCAGGCATAGAACGGACTTTCCTCTATTGGAGCTCATCATTCCATAACTCCAGAAACTGCAATATAAACCTTGGCTACTATGCACACTTCAACTTGAAAACACAGCAGTGATCTGGGATTTTAATTCAAGCAAATTTGAAAGTGGATTAGAAACAGGATCCAGCTGTATCTCTAATAGTCAAAAGAAAAAATTAGCAGAATATTGGAGCAGAAATGAAACTCTGTCTTTCTTTTAGCTTTTTCCCTCCCTTTTGCTTTAGAAGAGGAATCACACGGACCTAAAATACCATAATTAAATTGCCATTTGTTCCTTACCTTGGTAGAAGCTCTGCCCAGCTGAACACATCTCAGTTTCCATCCTAAGCATTTACCTACAGCACAGGGTTGGGGGAGGCGGAGGGGCGGTTTATGACTTGTTTGAAGAAATTAGAAATCAGAGGCATGCACAGTCTGTCTGTTATAGTCTTCAGCGAGTGTGTTGCCAGGCTCTACAGGTTATACATCATTAGTGCACAGAGTGTCCAGGAGAGCCCAAAGCTTGTGCAGGTGTGTTGGCAAAGCCCACGCCACTTCCCTCCCTTCTCCTTCTCCGCTGCACTTCCAGCAAGCTGATACTTGAAACTCGATGTGGCAGAATCACAGAGAGCTCTTCTAAAGTTTGTTAGCTCAAAGCTCACCCAGCAGACGTGACTACGCGATGGCGCGTGGAACCTGGAAGGGACTCACTGGAAAAACAAAACCATTTGAGGCAAAAGCTTAGTGTGTTTTTCCATGATTGTATGAAAAAAAAAGTGCATGTGTGTTTTCTTAAGCACTTTCAGATATTAGAATTTTAGTGAACACAGAGGGAGCGCTTTTTTTTTTTTTCTTTTTTTTTTTTCTTTTCCCCTGCCCTTGAACTTTAGGAATGACTATAGGGAATATATTCCAGCCTGTTTTCAATGAGCCATTCATATGGTGGTTTTATTTCAGCTTTTCCCAAAAGAGAGTGAGCTTCATTCGATCTCTGCTCCTGGCATTAGCTGCTGTTATTTGTGCATCCTGCTCAGATAATCAATAAAGTGGGTGGCATCTGAAAATAATTATACACGCAGCTCTTCCCCAGCTTCCAAGACAGAGACAGAAGCTGGGAAAGGAGCCTTTGCAAATTCAGCACTTGTTAAAGGAATGAAATATAGCGCCGTGTGTTATTGTTGTATACTGAGACCTGGGCATTTGGCAGCAGTTTCTTTTGACGTTGCACAGCACTGGCTGCACAGCACCTGATCACGAAGTTAATCATCTTTCCCATCTTTCCTGGCTTTGCTAGAACAGTGGTCCTGTCTGCTTAGATGGCATGCCAAAGGGCAAGAACTGTCAAATGGGTTGGGAATACAATGGCAGTCTCCGTGGCCTCCCTTTGGGAGGAAGGAGCTCACTGAGTTCAGTATCCTCCTTTGTTTGAGGGACACCACCACAGCTGCATTTTTACGGCCAGATGTTCTGGCCCCGAGCTAGAGTGTGGTGACAAGTGGGTGGCCTGTGCAAGGCACAGTGTCTCCCCATAGCACGGGATGAGTTTTTCCAGACAAAATTGTGTTCGACCTCCCCAGCTTAAATGGCAAGGCTCTGCCTTACACTACTCATGGCAAAGTTAGGTACCCGTAAGTTCGTCAGTGCCTACTGCAGAACCTGATTCAGGTTCTCTATCACCTGATGGAGCCCTACCAGCCAGGAAAGTCTATGAGTCATCTCATATCACAAGACTCATTTAATGATTGTTTTAGGAGGTTTTCAGCTTCAGCCTCCCTTCTCGCAAAGGCTAAGAGAATCATCGGCATGAACCTGAGCATGTCCACTGCAGCAGCTGAAACAGGTATCAACACAGGGGCCCTGAACTGAGCAGGTGGTAGGAAAAGGAGAGGCATGGATTTTGCCACAGCAGGTTGCATCTGCAGAGTAAGGCTTTGTCCTTTTACTCCTGAAGCTCCGGAGAAGCTTTCTGCAGCACGGTCACAGTGGGGAGCAGATCTTGGCTCCCAGCTGCTGGGTGCCAGCAGGGCTACTCCACATATCCGGACAGCAGCAATTACAAGGGAGCAATTATTTTTGGCCACTTACTACAGGGTCTCTGCTATCTCCCGATCTAGGTAGCAAGCAGAAATGTTTGTTCACAGCCTGCTCCTTTGTCCATCTCTGGCTTTTCTCCGTGATGGTACATTGTCTGCAGTGCTGTTTAAATCCTCCTGCCAGCCCCAACAATGCCTCGTGCAGCCCCAGCGCGTCAGGAGCTCCCAGAAAACGCCATCCTGCTCAGCCCAGCTCTGTTTGTTGTGAAGTGTTTGCTTAGTGATTAACTCATGCACGGACATACACAGCCACAAATCTCTAGGTTGTCTCACAGCCTTTTCATTCAATTAAGTCTGTTGACTTAGTCTCATTTTGAGCAGTAACTGGATTTAGATAAGGCAGTGGAAACCAAAACATCAATTGTGTGATTTCTGGCCTAGCTGGTATGTTGATCTGAAGGGAATGTTTGTGCGGGCGATAACCGAGGTAGTGCAGTGATTAGGACAAAAATCATTTGGTGCAAAGACTTCTATAAAGCAAAAACCCTCGGTATTAAGTGCATCACTGGCCAGAGGAAGCAAAGGGAGCCGTCCACCCCCTCAGACTCCCTCTCGGCCTCGCCAGATGTGCCATGCAGTGAACAGCAGTCAGCTGGAGAGGTCACGGTCTGTCTGAAGGAGCAGTTGTGGTTGGGCTGGGAGCTCCCACCAGGTGAAGGGGGTATGCCAGAAACCAGCTGATATAACTGTAACTGCTTTTCTGAAGCCATCAAAGTTCTACAGGGATGCAATCGTTTGGGATTCAGCCAGTTCCTGTTTGTCAGCCATAGACCAAATTATTCTGGGATAATTTCTTCCCACAAGCTGTAGGGCGTGAATTTACACTCAGTTCCTTAGGGGATTGATTTGCCCTCATTGCACACATCCCTGGGGAGAGGAGATGCAGGTGGCACACCCTCAGCATCTCCACTCCTTAGAAATCAGGTGGCCCAGATGGAGAAGTCCTGTATACTATAGTGGCTGATCTCTCCCTGAATAAGCAAGATAAAAGGAAATTCTTCTATTTGCAAGCACACCTTTTGGTGACGCACTCATGTGTCTTCTACTGAAATCTAAACTGAAACCTACTCTTCCCAAGACCTTTTGTGAAATGTGTTGTGATATAGTTGTCAAAAGCACGTTTCAAAGCATGACTTTTTTTGCTGACATTCTTTTCCAGGTTAAGCTCACAGGGAGCATGTGTCATTCCTGACATCCTGGAAATCTTCAGCAAGGAGCATGGAAGAAGAATGCAGAAAAAGAGAGTGAGAAGACATTGCCTCCACGCACACAAGGTACACCATCAGTAGATAGCAAATTTATTACTGACTTCTTCTTTCTTTTTTCTTATATGGGGAGAGTTTCTTCCGCAAATTATCCTTTTTTTTCTTTCAAACATAAATCTGTGACATAATAAGATTGTTCTAGCTTGTTGCACTTTGACAACTGCTGATGGACATTGAAAGGGGACAAATAAATTGTTAGTGGTTTGCAAACTATGGCCTGTATGCAGCCTCAGCACATATATTCCTCCAAACATCACAATTGCACCACCGGAGGAAGAGGGAAATGTGTGGCTTCAAAGGACTTTGTTTCCCATCTCCTCCCACCCTGCTTGTTTCCCCCTAGGGCCATGTGTCACTTTTCATAGAGGTGCCATTGGAAGCAGTGTGAAGTCCGGCATCTCAGGGGGTGGTGCAGAGCTGGGGGGGTGCTATGTAACTCCACACCTCCAGACAGTACCTTGCATCACCACTTTGCATTGGGAGTGGGACTCACACCAACCAGATTCGGAGGCAACACCCTGTCGATCGCACTTGTACTCCTGCTCCTTGTTTGATGCTCCTGAATGGAGCACACTGGCATATGGGAAGAGGGTATTCCACTGCACTCCTTATTTTCTGCAGTGACTTGGGTCACTGAGCACTTCTGGCACGAGGGCGTTGCGAGCGTGGTGAAAGGCACTGTAGACTCACCCCCGCAGATACCCTCAGCCTGTGCCTGTTTCTGTCACAGTTTCTGCCACTGGGTGCAGGACAAGCATGTCAAACTCTGTTGCTGTGAAGGTGGCAGCTACTGTGCTCCCATCGCCCAGCAGCGCAGGGCCCCGCGACGCAGCTGAGCACACCGCAGAGGAGCCGTGCCCAGCGCAGGGCTCTGCCCCAGCACGGCGGATTAGCGCAACACAGTGTGCAGCTCCTGCTATCTGAGCAAGTGGCTGCGCGTGTGTATACACACACACTCAAACACTTAGTTGTTGGCAACTTAACATATATTAAACATCTTTTGGTAGTGATGAAAGATGGCATCCTCCCAGAGTTTTGCATACCTGTGAGCTAATCAGCCCTTTGTGTGAAAGCGTAGGTGGGGACTCTTCTAACAATACGAAGTTGATTAGCTCATCATCTTGGCTTTAGGGGCATACTGATGTGCCCATCCTGCTTTCTGAGTTATGAATAATCCAGCTTTGCTGCGGTCCTCTTGGGGAAAAAAAAAAAGAATAAAAAAGAGAGAGTGCAGCTTCATGGCTTGGTACTCAATCCTGTTCTTCAGTGCAGGTGAAGAGTATGTATTTGCCTGTTATTCACTGGTATCACTATTGGCTTCAGGTCTCTTTTAGACAGCTCTTGGTATCAGAAGATATCTACCTGACAGATTTAATTGCTGTTTTTCAACCACTGTTTGGGATAATATCCTTGAAGATTAGATGTCCTCAAAGCGAGGGCACCATCAACAGAAGTCTGTGCTGGGGACAGATCTTCTAAATCTCTGTCAGCAGTTTGGATGGTAGAGCAGACAGGGCTCTCACAGGTTAAAAGAAAGAAATAGGCTGTGAGACCCCAGCTTCAGTAGGGGAGGAGGATTGATTTCAAATGTTCTGAATAAATTTCAGAAATATTCTTACATGAAAAAGAAAGTACATTATTAAAATACATATATGGAACCAGGGCACGGTACTGGCAGTATGCTAGGGAAGCTGGTACGGGACAAGCTCAAAACTAAGTCTATATTGTGATGCTGTGGCCAGAAAGATACTTGTTATTAGAAGAGGTATTAAGAGCACCCTTTCTGTAGAGGTCATTCTGGGCTGGAGAGGCCCAGACCACAGATATGCACTCCATACTTCAAATAAAGACATAAACACAGGAGGAAGTCTGGAGTAGAGCGACAGAACTGATAAGAGGTTTCAAAAAAACATGACCTGTAAGGAATTTTTTTTTAATTGGATTTGTTTAGTCTAGAAAAGCCTGAGGACAGCTATGAGAGACTTCACGTGTGAAAACGGGAGCTGGAAAGTGATCACCAGGACTACTTTGCGTGGGGAAGGACAAGATCTACTTGGCTTTGTTTGCAGCAAAGCAGAGGAGATGAGAATTTAGGAAAGCTTGATCCATAAATACAGGGAGATGCTGGAATTGGTGGCATAGAGAGTCTTTGGGGTCTCCATCCCCGGTAGTTTCCAAGAGTTTAACCTAATGTACAACAGGAGTGACATGGACACAGAGGGATGCAGGAAGGTGTCTCCATATCTACATACATTGGTTTAAACCCACTCTTCACAGGTTATTGCTTTGGCAGCAGTAGCAGAAGGCATGTTGCACTCAAGTTTGGTTGCTGAAATGGAAGAAACACTGGTAAGTGGGTAGTTCCGCACAGAAAACGTTGATAACACAGGAAAAATGACACCATCATCAGAGATGACAGCCAGAAGTTTTAGATGTTCTGCTTCAGAAAAGTATGTTTAAGGAAAACAGACCCATTGGCAAAGAGTCTTTCATTAAACAAAAGATTTAAATGGGAAAATTTGCACTGAGCTGTGTAGATTAGCAGCCCAGCAAAATTTCAAGCCACCTGAAGTGGAATTACTGCCCCTGGAAATGTTTGCTTTTTGCCATTCAGGATTAAGCAGAGACAACACAGCACATCTTCATGCAGTGGGAAAATGGGTGAGGCGATTCTCAGGGAGCTGAGGAGTAGCTTCACCTGCAGAAACAGCAATGCAAGAGTCACTATCCAGAAAGGCTCTGTGCAATGGTCTACCAAATGAGGAGGGAAACGGTATCTCTCACAAAGGCAAGGAAGGACTGCGGTTAAGGGATGAGAGTCAGAAACCCAGCAGTCAAAAACTGCTCGTTCTTACAAAGCCTGCACTTATATGTATTCAATCCAGGAAACTGGTTAGTGGGATGTGAAACTACCATATGTTTTTGCAGATGCTACAAGTATGTGTGCTTTCCTTATGTATATATGCTTTATAACCACTTTTGAAAATGGGTCAAAGCCTTCCAGTGCTCCAGGAGGAAAACTCTTGAGAATTTACACATCTGAGATGCTGTGATTAACATTTCTGGACAGCAATTTCACTTTCCCCTACTGAGGCTTGGAAAAACAGAGGAGTGTGCAACAGGAGATCCGCACCAAAGATCAAGGTGGACACATCTGCCTGGCTGTCAGATTTCACGCCAACAAATTGGAAGAAAATTAAAAAACCTAGTCCAGATCTGGTCCTTGCTCTGGGACTGCAAAGGGGTCTCCTCCATGGATGTTTAAGTGTGGCATAAAATCACCACAGAAACTCCCATGTTTCTCTCTGTATTTGCCATCCCTTTAATAGGAATTTGTCAAGTGAATACGAAGGAATGAAATCTTTATGTTAAAATAGTCTCAAATTTGTGTCACTCCAGTTAAGAGGAGGTTGCAATGTCCATCTCTGCCCACCACAGCTCGACAGCTGCCCTTCAAAACACTTCAGATTGTAGACTTAGATCTTAAATCAGGAGTCCCCCAACTGTGGAAAATACTCAAAAGTAGGGCTTTTTCTCCAAAACTCCAGGGAGATCTGCACCCTGAGACATCATCCTTCTGTCAGGTATGGAAGATCAGCTACTTTCATCACCGTGCTGCTCTGAACTTTAATTTCCAGTACAAATAGCCTCAAACCACTGTGAAGTGGGGGCAATATGACACTGCCACATGATTACGCATTGCCTCTTAATACAAAGCCAAATGTGTTTATATGCCATTACTCAGTTCCAAATTACAAGTCTTATCTCACAGGAAGCTTGGGATGGCTCTATACTTTGGGAAACCTCATGGTAAAAGGGTCAGGTTTTAAATATAGTGTTTTCCAGAAAAACTATCTTAAAAACATAGTGCTGTTCAAATCCTCTGCTTCCTTTAATGCTATTTTCAGGTTGGTTTTTTTCAAATTAAACATTAGGCTTAGGAACACGCAGGAGATGTTGGATTAAAGGGACACAGCTTGGGTTTTCCGTGACCATCCAGAAATAGCTATTCCCTGGGTGAGCCAGGTGAAGGCAAGCAAGGTTGTTGTCCCATGGCTTCCCCCAGCTTTCTGTGTAGGGGAGAGAGATGTGCAGAAAAATCTTTTCAAAAGCATCAGGCCACATCCTTTGTGGAGGTAAATCAACATCATCTGAGTGGCACTTCTGGAACCATGACTTATTTTCTTCAGGATCAGTCCTTTTACATATGGTGAGGAAGTGGTAAAGATCACAAAGAGAGGGAAAGATATACAGGCATGGCAATAATTGCAAAAAGCTATGGGGTTTTCCTATGTAGGTGGTGTCATTTTCTCTAAAGAATTAAAGTGTGGCTTTCCCAGCACTCTATCCCTTTAAGGAGACATGCTGAGCAGCGCGTCCGGATAAGACAACAAGCCCAGATGCCCAGAGGAAGAACAGTGTTGTTGTGAAGACGCAGCCCCAAAAGGCAAAAAGTCTGGATTTTATTTGCAGCTCTGCCACAAACTTCCTAGATGATCATAGCCAAGTTAACCAGGCCTGGGTTTGGTTTTTTTTTTTTATTTCCAAGCAGCATCTGTGCCCTTTCTGTGTATGCGTGAAGCATACATTCAGCATTCCGGGCTGTGCGCGAAAGTCCAAGGAAGCTGCACAGAAACACAGCCCCCTACATGCTGCCCTGGTTTCCCCAGGCTAAGGGTGATGATCTGGTGAAGCTGCTGGGTCCCTGCCAGCAGAGCTCCAGATCCAGAAACAGGGAAGAGCACCAGAGCAGCTGTACTGCTCCGGATCAAAGACCACTTTGCCTGATGGCCCACTGCCGGCAGGCAGCAGAAGTAGGTGCTCAGGGAGGAAAGCAAAGGTCAGGGTGAGCAGAGCTGGATGCGTCCGCACCGAGCTCTCCCAGCCTCTAACCATTGAAGGCGCAGGATGAAGGCTTCCAGAGCTAGGAGTGGTTCATATGAACTTCGCAACCTCAAAGGGAGATTTCTAAACCAGGGAGTGTGAGTAGTCCAGGACAAGTTCTCAGGGCACTTTGGGAATTTTAGCTTCCTCGGAGCAGGCTCATTTCTTCAGCTCTACGTCAGACTTACTGTATCACACAAGGCTTTTGTAGCTGCTACAAAGGACAGCCTTCCCATCGCTGTGTCAGCTCCCTGCCTCTCATCAGGAAGTGATGCTGCCTGCCAGGGAGTCGAGGCTAAAGGTGCTGGTGTTTCCTCATGCCTTGGGAAGGAAGAGAAGTCTGGAGAGAATTATTGTTGTGATGTATAGGAGCTTTGCCAGTACAATGCCCTGAAATAACAGCTACTCTTCCTTCAGGTCATTAAGTTACCAATTTCGTAGTACTCTTGCTCATGACAAGATGACCTTGAGTTTAAAGAAATGCTTTCCTATTTATTTTCTTTTTCCTGACTTAATATCTTTTGGAGCTTTTCTTTCTTTATGGCAGTGTATCCAAATATCCCTGTTCCAATTTCCATCTTCCAGGTCTTTGCTCAACGGAGCTGCAAGGCTGTAACCAGATAACCAACATATTTGTGCCCTGTCTCTGCAGCTCAGTGAGAACCAAAGCATGAGGAAATACTCTGAGGGGCACTACAGATGATGAAACTGGATTTAGAATAAAGGTCTATCTGTTCTCAGAGACAGACTCGCATCTGCTTTGCCCATGCCCCTTGAGTAAGCTACATCCTGTAAGTCATAGAGTTTGAGTTGGGTTGAGCTTTCATCCCAGCTCCTGGTGGGGTTCATAGATCTGGTCTCAGGAGGGTCTTAACATGGCTACATGGTGTCAGTCTCAAGATAGCTTTTGGCCAGCTGGCTGAGAAGGGGGCTGGACTGGCAGGCAGCTGTTTGCATCAGCCAGTGTAGACATGCCCAGATTCTCCTAATGGAGAGACTACTGGAGGGTACTCAGATATTACAGTGATGAGGGCAGTCTGAAAACCTGTTTAGACCAGAATATGGGTTTCAGTGGCAGTTTTCTGGCTGATTAATTGGGTGACTTTGTGCAAGTATCAACTTGCCATTGCCCTATCCAATAAATGGGAATGGCAGCATTTGCCTCCCTTCATAAAACACTTTGAGGTCTACGGATAATCCTCCTCCTTTTTCCCACCCATGATGATGGGACCAAGAGGAATCTTACAACACATTGAGTTTCTGTGGTCTAGCGTTTGCCAAGCATTAGAAAATGACTCTTTGGCTTGAGTTTACAATGTCTGTGATTGCCATGTGATTTCTCATGGAAGCTCCTAGTTGAAATCAGGTCACTATAAAACTGAAAATGGATGGGATTAGGAGAGAAACTGTAAGAGAAGTCATCAGGACTATACAGACTCATGATGACCTAAGTATCCTGCCTGGGGCCCTCTGCAAGCAGCAACCACACACATCAATAATCTCATCAATAACCTACAGCATTCTGTGGCTCAAAGGTCTGCAATGTGCAAACATTTAAGGGAAGAAAACTCTAAACAAGAGAAGATTCCTCTTGTCCACCACGCTGCTCTCTCTCTTACCCAATAAACTGTGCATGCAGTAGGAGGAGCTATAGAAATACATCTCAATTGGGCATCTGGAGATGTTCTTGCAACATAATGTTCAACATTTTGAATTCAAGGACCTTGTACTGCTGTGGACAACTTATATTTTAGGGCAGAGTTTTTTCTTTCACTGGATTTTCCTTGGTCAGGAATGTTTTCTCCTATGCTAGAGGTAAGTTCATTCTCAGATCTCATCCTTAGCAGGTACCAAAGGGATGTGTTACTGAGGTTGCGTTATTTTTCATAATGACCTGAAAGAAAGCCTAAATGCTTGCAAATAAACCTTACAAGTGACTTGGCAATGGAAGAAGAGAGTAAATATTTAAGAGAACAGGTCACTGATGCACAGAGATCTTCCCAAAGAACATTGTAAAGCTGTACGAGCTTTGAAGAGCCAGGAAGCCAACAGAGATTTATATCGAGCAGGGTGATCTAATGAGCTTACAGAAGAGAGGCTAAGGGGTGGCTTGATCACAATCTCTAAGTACTCACAAGGGGAAGAGAAATGTGGAAATGAGGCAGATGTATACAGAAATCTTATGGATAAATCTTAAAGCTGAACATTTTTTACTTTTTGTGGGAGGGGAAACAGTAACTCACTTCAGAGGAATGCTCAAAGGCTTCTGTAACAGCTCCTGTATTTCGTGGGGGGGTGGGGCTGGGGGCAGATTTATTTTTAAAAATAAATTGTAGTTCTAAGAGATTGAATGAACTGGAGGGTGTCCTATGGACTTTGCTGTGTGAGATACCAGATTATGTGGCCTTCCTGAGTACTATATGCGAAGCAGTATTTTGGATTCCTTCAGCCATAGTAACATAAATGGCAACTCCATCTTCACATCTTGCCAAACATTGAGAAGAACTAGTGAGGGTAAAAATAGTTTAGAGGGAATACTATTTGAAGACTCTCTCAACTCCAAATAGCATGAGCTAGTTTGAGCTGCCTGTTTTCTGGTCCTTTGCCTCTACTGGATCAGTACAGGATGACAGCATCAGAATTTCCTGCAAGCATTTCTTCCTTTCCATGAGGAAAAGGAAAGTAACATAAGAAGACCCCACCAGTGAGCACAAAGAAAGTCTGTTCCAAATGCTCCTGCAATTTCCCAGAGCAGCACTCAGGGTCTGCTCCTCAGACTGGGGGTGTGAGGGACTAAGCACCTGGCTGGACTGGACCCAGTGGCTGCGTATTTCATGAGTCCTATCAGATATGATCTGTCCATACACAAGCCATGTTTTACTTATAAAGTAAATTACATTACATGGGCTATAATGTACATTTTCAAAGGGGACCCACCTTAAAAACATTTTGTTTAATAAAATAACTTAATTAGAAGAGAGCTTCTGGCTGATGTGGTTGAGGCTGTGATAATTTTCCTTCTCAAATCATTTTCTCTGTTTATTATACTTAATTATAGTGTAATTATGTATCCATCCTCTAGGCAAATTATGCAATCAGAAAATGTGAGTGGCTCATTTGCCACTGCTGTTGGGACCAGTGTTTACATCCCTAGTATAAAATATGAGCACCATTTCTATTATTTATAGTATATGCGTATATACATATATATAAAAGATGTTTCACACGGAGTGAGGAATCGGTGTAACTATTTTATTGGCAGTCATTTTGGCTTCATCCACCCAATTAATTTGTGGCCTACTCATAACAACACCATCCAAAGCTCAGATGGGTAAAATCTTTACACCCTACCACGATTTTTTCTCAAACATAAAACATACACGGTGAGGAACGTAGAAGTTCCACGATTTAGCTTTCATTTTGGCAGGAGGATTATTATTGCTTTTAAGAACTTCTTTTGCATTTTTCTTTCTAATACACTGTCCAGAATTTCTTAGTCCCACAAGAGAGAAAAGAGCCCCATAATATGTGGCTGTGGGGTGTAGATTTGTGTACAAGTCATGGGTTCCGACTAATCTTGCGCTTCATGGGCTTTCTAGCCATGGCAGCCCTGACTTTTGAAGGCTAGGCTATTCTCCTGCTTGTTTTCCGGATGGGAGTTTACAGACTGTGCTTGAACCTAGTGAAAGAGGAAGCCACATGTCCAAATCTTGAAAACCCTTTTGAGATCGATGTTTTCTCCTCCTTCGGCCAGTTCTTCAGCATGAACATAAACCAGACTCCCACTCGGCAACTTCAGCTCCTCTTCATGTGCTTATTTTGCAGAAATGAGGCCACTCGCGCCAACGGAGCAGGTGGAAAGAAAACGCATCTGTTGGTGAAACTCAGCCTGGCTCAGCTGGCATCGAGCACCCGTGTTTATTGCAGCTGGCAAAGAGATGAGCCATCCATGCAAAATGGCAAGCCTACCTAACTGTCACCTGGCCAGCCCTGCAGCAGATGGAAATCTGGGTAACTATTTGATCTACCACATCTTCCCCCCACCAGTGAGCTGGCCCTGCCTTTCGCAGTGCCGCTCATCTGCATAGTGCTCTCCACCAGTGTCTTGCAAACACACCTTTTCAGGAAATACTTTGCAGGCCTCAATGCGGCCTAGCTTCCACCCCGTTCCCTGCAGGCAAGATGGTATTTTTATGAAGAGCCAACTTTTCTTAGCCATGTAGGCAAAACTGAATTTTGCCACACTGCAGCTGAAGGGCCAGGAGCTGCCTGGGGAGCAGCGGCCAGGAATGTGGGACTTGGAGAAGTAGCTAGCGGACGAGCCAGGAGAGGTGATCCGATAGATTTAGAAATTAGAAACCCAGGGGAGGTGAAATAAGATGGTTCTCGATCATTCTCACCAGCCCTGCAGATTCCCCATGCAGACAGTGGCCTCAGACAGCCTTTCCCTCTCCCTATGAAGGTAACCACTGCCCCATTCCTCCCTCTCCCTTAGAAGAGAGCTGTCAGTTGTGGTCTCTGAGGTAAAGGCACTAGAATCAAAGCTCAGATCCCAGCAGATATTTTGTGGTATCCTAAGATCTAATAGAAGTCCAGGGAGATTTTTCAAAGGATCCACCAAATACTCCCGAGTAGGTGCTGTTGCTCCATCTTGACCTGCTGACCCACTGTGGAGGCTGCATGTTCATTCACACACTCAGGTGGGCCAAGCCGCCCCAAACAGGGTGGCAACAGCCAAGCCGCTGATTCGCGGTCTTGGCTGTAAAGTCCTCGCACGCAGCAGATGGGATGAGATGAGCCAGAGGCCCCAAGTCTGCAAACAGAGTCATGCCGTGGAGCGCCGAAGGACCACAAGACCAGGCACTGACTCAGTCCACACCAAGTAGGCATCTCCCCAGAGTGGGATGAGATGGGAGTAGCAGGTATGTAAGATGTTTTTGGTTTTTCCTGATGTTATCCCCTTTTTCCCAGGTCCCAGTCTCAGACAGCTGTCTGCCATCCGCTTTGGCCAGACACCGAGGCGCTAGCAATTGGCTGGTGCTACTGTCATGAGCAAAGGCACAGGGCTATGTGTGGTCTGAGCCCTGTCAGCCATTTCCCGCGGTGATTTTGCATGGTGTGAAATAGGTTGGGACTCAACAAATGGCTCACTGGCTGATCGGCCGGCTGCCAGAGGAGGATTTGTCCATTAGAGTCTCACTTGCTTTTTGGGTGTGGTCTGAAAGGGAGGGTTCAGGCCAATATTTGTTGGGGTTTTTCCACGCTTTGTTATGAAACGCTTAGTTTTCACATGCCTTGAATTTTGGACTATTTGCCTTAAAAAGCAGTATTATGAGTGCCTGGCACCAAGGTAAGACTTTCCACCTGTCAGTTTGTAAATCCTATGGAATTAAAGCTGTATTTAACTGTATTGGAGCGATGGGGAAGCTGTAAGCAATTTACCTGAGGTCGGGCAGTATCCTGAAGGCAGGACTCGGAGCAGGAGTCAAACTGTCACGTCCCCAGACAGCATGCCAGGCTCGAGCAGGGCTCCTCCATCCCTTCTGTGCTTTCCTGGTTCCATTTCCCCTTTTGTTCCTAAGACAAAATGAAAGAGGGGGAAATGAGACACGGATTATAAACTCCAGCATCTGCACTAGGAATCTGCAGCCAAGTGAAAAGATTTGGTCCAGTTTTGGCTGTTGATTCTTAAAGGACTTATCACAGCGTGATTCAGAAGTCAGCCCAGGAGCTGACAGCTCACAGCTCTGAGTGACAAGGGCCACTGTGCCTAACCTGAGATTTAGTCAGTGACTTTCAGTTCTCAAAAAGCCATAAGAGAAGCCTGACATGTGTTTGCATCTTGCACTACTCTGGTGAAAGCTGCATCTGAGGGAAGATAGAAAGTACACGTGGGTATGAGATCTATGTGTTACTCTTTTTAAAGCTTTCAGATGATCACAAGATGCACAAACCAAAGCCATAGATGGTGTGGTTATTCTATGTATGGCTTGATGCCACAGTCAGTGGATTTAAGTCTGTGCATCCCACCTGTCAGTGGGTTTGCACAATGGGCATGAAGGGGGCCAATTTTACAAGGCTCATAAGAAATTTGTGTTCCTGTACGTGCTCTCAGTAGGTACCAGTGGTGTGCTGAGGAGCTCTACCCGCGGATTAGGACTACTGTGCAAAATAACTGTACAGTCATGAAGTAGAGAAAATATTCTCATCCCCACTCCTTGGGATGGGTATGTCTGTGCTACAAACAAACTTGAGATTGGTAGGGCAGGTGATCAGCCAGTGTGGGGAAGCCAAGGCTCCCTGGGAAGCCTCAGCCACAGAAATGTGGCCCAGGACTGCTTCAGGGGCAACATTGCATTGATATCTGAACTGTCGCGAGTTAGAGCCAGCAGAAGTAGCTTTCCATTCACACCTTCACTTTTCATGTCGACATGTCATAATGACATGAGGCAGCAGATGGATGCAGACCAGGAAGAATATCTGGACATATTAGGCAATGGGCTGTTACTCCAGCTGAGAGATCAGGAGCCAGTGTCTGCAGCTACAGAGGACGAACCGAAAGCTTCTCGTAAGTGAAAAGCAAAATGGGCTTTGCCCAGGTTTCTCGAACATTTTATTTAAATCACCACCTCCTGTCCCAGTCTGCAAAACCTAAACCCTGCCATTAAGAATTACTCCTCCAGTTCTGTCTGGGTTCACAGTGTTCCTGCTCCCTCTCAGAGCTGACACCTTTCACCTCTGGGGAAGGGTTGAATGACAGGCATCCAGCTAAAACCCCATGCTACCAGCTAGAAGTAAACCACACTTTTCAGTCAGCTATGGGATGTGTTTTCCAAGTGCTCTGGTATCTCTGGTCCCCTCTACTTTGTCTGTGAAACTATTACTTTGCATAATAGAAGGGAGAGACACTCGACCATCTGGTAGGCAACACCATGTATAATTTAGGTTGCTTCACTCACTCTCCCATCAACAACAGGAACATAGCTTCCTCCTTGTTTCCCTTGATCTCCTAGCCCTTTGCTAAAAATGCAAGGTTAAAAGCAGCTGTGGGGGAACAAACCTTATCCTAAACTGGGCTGCAGAGTTTGTAGGGACACCTCTGCTTGTCGGTGAGACTCACAGCCAGGTCATTGCCTGACTGCCTGTGAGCCAAGGGGTAAGTCAGGAGAGGGCAGTTGGTATCATCATATATGCAAATGCCCCTTTCCCCATCCAGGGGAACATGGTTGCCCTCCAGCAAAGCCTGGGGACTGGGGATCCTGTCATACGGGCATTGTGCTCTGGGGAATCACTGCCAAGGTCAGAGTCACTGCACTCAGCCAAGCAGCCCCCTGCATACATCCAATAGGGCGATCATCCACTTGTGTCCAGCAAGGAGAGAGGTCCTGGAGCCAGCACAGGAGCTACATCATCCCCAAAGGACCCTCATCCCAAGGGACCAAACCACCTCTTCATCCCCATTGGGGATCCTCTTAAACTTGCACCAGGGAAACTACCACTTGCTGCCTACTCCTCTGTCAGGAGGAATATCGTGAGCACTCCTGCTCATAGTCAGGGGGCTAAGGGCAAGATGGTTAAATCAACAGGCTTATTCCTAAGTCCAGAGATAACCATGTGCTTTTATACCTGGCTGGAATGCTGACAGCTGGGCGTCAAAAGCTCTGAGTCACCAGGTCCATCCTCTCCTTCCTGTGTGACCAGTCTACCTATATCTGCTTCCTTGCCTGCCACATAAGGAGGATGACAATTGCTTTTATCTGATGGTTGCTTTCAAATGGCCCCAAAGGCCTCTTTTGGCCTGATAAAAATTCAGTAGAAGCTGGGCTAGCGTGGAAAAGACAGGAGGACATTTAACTAATGAAAGTGCTGAAGCTCAGGAAGGCAATTACATCCCTTCTTCCTCCCACATTCCCACATGGGTTACTTGGCAATTCCTGCAAAATCTTCTAGGCGCAGAGGAATGCACTTATGCACGTTGCAAAATGAAAACATGCACAAAAGCAAAAGAATGAGGGAAAACACAGGCCATATATATGCTACACCCTGATACTGCAGAAAGTGCCCGGGGAAGTGACTGGGAGGGCTTTCCACAGCTGGGATGCACCCCTCTGAATAAAAGATCATTGTAAACACAGACTCCATCGATTCTCCAGGTGTTCCTCCTTTCCTGTGCCAGTCAGTCCAGCTCTGGGACTCCTCTCCCCTCAGACCTGGGCGAAGCACTGTCTCATGGCACACAGTTTTGGGAGAGACACGCTGTCCAGGCTGGTGCCCCGCACCTTTGCTTGGCCAAGTTGTCCCTTCGACACCATCGCTGGGAGGAAAAGATGTTTTTGTGAGCCTCCTTGAGCGCCCTGACACTTTGCAGGGAGAAGCTGGCTTTGACATGCCTCTAAGGTACAGGCTACACCTCCCTCTTGGTTAACAAGTCAAATGGGATCATCTGCTCGGACTGTGTGGGAAGCCCTGTGCAGCTGCTGTACCCGTGCAAGTACACAGGCTGAGACCCTGCAGAGGAACTGTGGGTGTCCTCCCAGCTGCCCGGTGCTTCTGCAGGAATCTGTAAATCCAATTGCTCTCACTTTCCAGTGATAGAAATCAAAAAGCAATTAAGAATCAAGCTCTGCAAATTGATAAGTCTCCTGAATTTGAAGCATTTTTCATTCTTTGGCTGGTATCACTGCCTAGATTAGATTATTTTTTAAAAGGGAAGATTAAAATAAACAGTATTTATGGTTTAATTATTTGAATGAGTAAGATGCTCCAGCTTTATTTTAACTTCACAGAGGACCGGGAGATGTTTTCAGTGATATGCTTTACTCACATAGCGTCTTTCATCCAAGGATCTCAAACTGCTTTTCAAATAATTAATTAATCCTTGTACCTCTCCATGAGACAGTTATTATCTCTGATATTACTGATGGGTAAACAAAGGCACAAAGACGTCAAGGCACAAACTGTTTTCCAAATATTAATTAACTAATTCTCACTCCGCTCCGTGAGACTGTTACTATCTCTGCTATTACCAGTGGGTAAACTAAGGCACAAATATGCAAGCGAGTCGCCCGAGGCCATGCAGGTGAGTCAGTAGCAGAGCTGAGAATAGCTTATGACCAGTCTGAGTCCAAGCTAATTGCTTCTAGCAAGTACTACATCGTACTCCGGACAATGGGCAGAGCAGGGCCCGTGTGAAGCACAGCTGAAACCGTCTGGTTTATGAAAGCATTTCTTCCGGTCGGTCTTCACCCATCGGAGATCACATTAGTTTGCAGCTTCCTTTGAACTCGTTGTGACCGGCAGAGGCCAATGTAACTGATGAGAATTGGTTGGTGTAAAGCACCGGTGGAGGTCTGAGATACCCTGGTGATGGTGGCTGTCCAACAGCAGGCAGTTCTTCTCCAGTGTGTCCCCGTTCCCATCCCACGTGGCATTCTCAGACCAGCAGAGCGCAGACTCGGCCTGGCACAGGGTGCCACATGCAGAGTGATGCCGTTGCTTCTCTCTCCTCCATCCAAGCTTGCAGCAAGCCATGTGCCCCAGGCCAGCAGCAAGACAGCGGGGCTGTCCCAGGCATACAAGCTGCTGTAAACCTGTGTGTACTCTCCTCCTTTAGCCACCTTCCTTCTCTGGGGCAGGGCAAGGTGTTGTTTTTAAGGGTCCATGCAGAGGGTCTCTGGAGGAAGGTGGAGACCCCTCAGGCTAGGGCCTCTCGGCAGCCTCCTGGCACAGTCCACCAGTTCGGACTTCAGCATGCATTTATACCACTGAGCGAGTGATTTCTGTCCTCCCCGTGAAGAAGAGCAAGAGCAGGGAAGCTGAAGGCAGACTCTGCTCTCGGGAGAGTCTCCCCTTTTCAATTCATCTGTAGCCATCTCCGTGCAGGCACCTGAACCCTCACCATGCACATCCCAGCTGAGCTATTTCAAATATGGGCTTGGCCCCATCAAATGCAGTCTCATTTCCACATGAAAGGGCTGGAGGAATATGAAGCCAGCTCATCTGTATTGATAAGAATTTGGCATTACTTTCCTCCAGTTATCTCAGTTTTCTGTGTACATTCATCACAATACAAAAACCAGGAGAGGGGGATGCGTCTTCTCAGCTGTCTTTCCCTGGACTCAGGCAATAATCTGGGGGTGGGGTTTTTGTGGGGGTTTGGGGGTTTCTGCTTGTTTGGTTTTTTCCTAAGCTTCCTTTTTCCAGTTCCATGCTGCTGCAGTCTGATTGCTCCCTCCCCTCTGCGATCTGGATGCCTCACACTTCTTGCTCGAGCTCTGATGCAAGCACTCCGCTTCTGTGTTTGCCAAACCTGGCATGAGTACCCACTGCTAGTCTAGACACCAGTCTAACTGTAGCACTAATGCTAGGGTTTAACAGACTGATCTCGGCATTTGTCATAGCTCTGCCCACGGTCATCGCTTTGATCTTTATCCTTGAAAACCACAGCCATTGACAAAGGTAAAATGAATTTCTGTCTTTGAAAGACTTTGATGGCATTCCCTTGTTTTGTTTTGTGTTGTGCTTTTTTTTTTTTTTCTCCTCTCCTTTGCTCTTCCAGCTGAACTTCATCATAAAGCTTCTGATTACAGCGGTAGCAGATAGAGCTCATGTTTTGTTGCTTTCTGACATATGGCCGTTTGAAAATCCAGGGGCAAAGCCTGGGACACTTCTTCTGCCAGTGAGTGTAATGTAAACTTTAATGGGAATTGGAGACAGAGGGCCCTCAGGATTTGGTCTTGTGCGTTCTTAAGAAAAACAAAATCATCCTGAATAGGGCCAAGTGCCAAAAGCAGGAGAGAATGAGAAGTATTTAGTATTAGATTTCTAGTTTGAAATCTGCAGTCTGCCAAGTGCTACTATCTGCCTTCACATAGTACCCAGAGGTTGAGCTGAGACAAGGGCCTTCTATTAGACATTGTATAGACACGTTGTAAGAGATTGCCTCTGCCTGGAGGTGTTCAAAATTTAAATAAACATGATGAGCAAATCAAGTGTTACTAGCTCCAGCTTTTAGATGGGGAAGCGAAGACAAAGAGAGTATGCACCTTGTCCAAGGTCACACAGTGGACCTGAATTCATTGTAGGGCTCCAGGTTGCCTTCAGAGCGGTGACATCGTCTTTGCTGGTGAGCTGTTGGCTCCAAAAGCGATGGCTGGGCCATTGGTGTGCAGCTAGATAACAGTGCTTCTCGTTTGCAGTGATTTACAATGCTTTTCTCTGCTCTGAGTTGCAGGCTTTGGCTCACAGAGGAGGAGGGTGCAGATCTCTCAGCAGCTCAGCCTCCACTGGAGAAAAGTCAGCAGCTTTTGAACCAGACTTTTGGTTTCTTCATAAGGTTATAAAAGCCAACTCTGAGATGTCTTATCCTTTTGAATTTGCTATGAGTCTACATGAGCGACCTTCAGCAAGGTAATTCCACCAACCTTGATGAATTTCAGTGTAAAGAGTAGGATCCTTCCACTGTGCCCAGAAAAGGGCAGGAATTTCGAGTGCTTGAGTTTCATGCCATGCAGACTGTAAAAGTAAATAAGCTCAATAGGAAAGGTTGTGATGATGGGATATACACGGTGTGTTATTTGGTTGTCTGTAAAAATCTGGACTGGGGGTGCAATCCAGGTTCCTTGAACTCAGTGGGATTTTTGCCACGTGTGGTGGTGGGGCCAAGCTCTCCCGAGACACCTGCACGGGGCTGGGCAGCTGCTGCCACGGAGGGCAGCACACAGTGAACTACAGCAGCTCGGGCAGGAGCAGTCCAGGGGACTCACTGACAGTACCTACTCTGAAAGCACCCCCGGCAATGTCCCCTCCCAAAGCCCATCCAGAACAGCTTTTGGGGTACCCAGCTCCTAGTGAGGAGAGGCCGTTTGCCAAGACAGGTTTTGTCAAACAAACAAACAAATCTGCCTGCAAAGTGACTGGCTCAAAACTGGAGCTGGCTGAGTATGTTCCATCGTTGTATGTAAGTATTACATAAACACATGGGCACACACACAGCTGGCAGCTGGAAAACCTTGCATATAGGTAGTATGTTTATTTTAGATAGATAGAAATTTGTGTATGTTTAATGTGTATATACTCACATAGATACATATTCCCAACGTACATAAAATCATATTTTCCTGTTTTTTTCAACCGCTCCCAGTTGATTCATAGATGCCAAACAGAATATCTCAAATAGAAATGATGACAGTTTTAGAGTTTTCTGCAGTCTCAGACTCAACATTTCTTTTGAGATTCAGAGGCATTTGATTAACATTTTGCTGTTGCCCATTCCTGACTACTCAGAGTTGAGCTGGGACTGGAGGAGCACTTGATGAGTAAGTCTCTTTTGTTATTTACAGCCTTGTTAGAACAATAGAAGTAGCAGGAATCTCCTCAGAGAGCAATGTATCTCAGTATTTGTCAAGACAATTTCTGAATCAAAGATGACTTCCTAGGAGCAGCAAGGGTATAATCTCAGAGCCAGTCAAGCCAATGGCAAAAATCCCAATTTCTGCCCAATATTCTTAATAGAGCCACTCAAATTTTGACACTGTATGTATTATGGCTAAAAGGACCCATCCAAATTCTGCATCTGTGTGCCTTACAGAGGCATGACCCTAAAAAGAAGTGATGAAAAATGCTTATTTTGAGAACAAATAGCCCTGTGTATAATGAGACCAAAGGGAAAACAAAGAATTCATTACTTAATACTGACACATGCCACTTGCAAAATCTCTCCACCACTAGAAACAAAAATCTGTGAGAGTTTTGAAAATTCTGGTCACTCATTTTTCCCTCCTTTGCTTCCATGTCATTCACTGGTACATCTATCCAGTAACAGCACTGACACTGCTGAATGTCATGAAGTTGATGAAGTTTCTTCATACAGCAGTTCCAGGTGAGATGGCAACAGAAACAGCTGTAATTCTTACCAAAACAAGACAAAGGAAGTGTTTGCCAAAGTTTTTGGATATAGTTTTTAGGTCCCAGGCACAGAGATGGGTCAGACTGCCCATAGATATTTCCATCATTGAACACATTTCCAAATTCTTTGCCCAAACGTCCACAGTCTCTGAAAACCCATCCGAGTTCTGGTGGCTGCGCTGTAAAGTCCTTCTGGGCTCTACGTGAGTTTTGGTGTGACAACCGGGGATTCCCCATCAGTGAGAATTTCAGGAGGGGAAGCAAGAGGCACATCCCATATGGTGGGTCACATGGTAGGAACACCCTCCATTGTAAATCATACAGTGCTGGTGACCCCCTTGCGCTTCATTCGCCTTGTCACAGCTTCCGGTCCCATCAGGAGGAAGGGGCCAGTCCCCAGTGTGACAGAGCAGATGTGGAGGCTGCCAGAGTACCCAGGGCAAGTAACAGGAATGCACCGGTGAGTTTTTACATTTCTTTTCATGCCTCTGTTGGAAACCAAGCTAGATGGGTTCTTGGTCCCAGTAAATATGGTAGTTCTAAACTGTCATGTAAGAAAATCCAGTTTCCCAGAGAAAACCTCAGACAAAATTACCAGCCCAAGACATTTATCACTTTACATTATGTTAATGCAAATAAAACCAATGCACACTACAATAAACCCCGTACGGAGTCTTACTAGAACAAACTGATATTCCCACATGACTAATTTCAAGCTGTAAGAGTTGAGTTTGGGGTTTTTTTGTACTGATGTGCTTTTTTTATACAGAAGGCATTTTTCCACTGAATGAAAAATTTTGCCTCCAACAATGTCCAGCTTCATTGAAAGATTTAGAGGGTTTGATAAGAAAAAACTAAATCCAGGTACTGAATTATCACCTGAGTGAGAGATTTCTTCAGCACCTCAGAAGAAAAAAAAATAAAAAAGACAAATATTAACTGAAAGAACAAAAATCTATCCGTATCACCAACATTTTAATGAGGGAGAGCAGTAGTCCCTGGCTACTTCCATCATTTACTCCTTATACTTAACTCTGGGTTTGGTCCAGGTCTGACCTCCATCACTGGCTGCTTTACCCAGGGGCAGCAGTGCCCCAAAGCCAGGCAGGGCTGGACTTGGAGTCCAGCTCAGACTCCAAGCAGACCACTGCAGCTCAGCACCGTGTATTAGTAGCAGGAATAGTGATCTGCTTAGAGCTTATTGGAGCCTGTTTAACCTCAAAATCAGCTCTGATGGGTGGGAAATTCTCTTGGAGATACATATGAACCCGTAGGACTCGTTTCAGCCAAACGCAGGCTGGGCCAACACAGGTCCATTGGATTTGCAGAAGTGAACAGAGCTAAGAAAAAAGCATGGCTGAATGGCACCATTTAAGCCTCAAAGGAGAGCCCAAGTGCCAGCCAGCACAAGGAGATAAGGAGCACCCTGGAGAAGGGTACAGAGGTAGCACTGATGAGCAGCCCTTGGCTTTGCTCCCACAAAGGTCACAGCTGGGACCTCTATTAACTTTTTCTCAACACAGCATTATTGAGAATTGCACCAAGCTGCTCAGTAGTAATGCCTCCCTCCCACAGACCTTTCACAAGAAAATACAAGTATCTGACATCCCTGGCGTAAGCACAGACAGTCAAAGGCTCTGTTATCTTCTTTTATAAGCGAGAAAATTTGGCTATGAGCAGAGAAAGATCCCTGTCCAGAAAAGCATGTGGGTAATATTAACTGATAGTCGAGCCTGCAAGATTTGTCTAAGCAGGTCTCCAGAGATGTGTCCTGGGCTTAGCTACAAGAGCCTCCATCTAGAAATACAAGTAATTGGCAAAATTGTGTGCACTCTGAACTGAGGGACAAAAAAAAAATAAAAAAAAAAACAACCAAAATTACCTCTATTACAACAAGGGGAAAGTCTTCTTTATTGGCATTTTATTACCAGCATCCTTTTGGAGATTAAATTCCTGTGCACACACAGCAGCCAGATTTATCAGAGGACCAAATCTTGAGTGCGGCAAAGTTGTTCCCATTCATTTCTCTGTTTATTTTTCAGTTTCCCATCCTATTGACTGAAATGAATCAAGGTGGGAAGAGGTAAAGCAACTGGAACGGTCAGTTTTTGAGGCTGCAGCGAGTAAAAGGTAAGAAAATATCATAAATTTTATTTCATGCCTTCTTGCCAATTGTTAGAAATGTGCAGTCCATATGAATTCATATAACAAGGAGGGAATGTTGGGAAAACCAATAAAGATTTTGTGGTCTTAACTATAATGAATGTAGTTTGATATAGAGTCTGTTTTTCACTGCATGGCAAAATGAATCATAAAATACTGGACCTTGAAACTCCTGCATTTTTTAACAATAGCCTGGGGACAGTTTACAGTGTAATGAATTGTAATTAACCCACCTTCAAAATCTTTTATGAGTATTTTGCCAATTAGCTTCGCATGCTTGCTAATGACTCATGGCCAGCGCATGTCTTTACAGAGCAGGCTTTTACAGCACATGCTAGCCTGTTAAGTCAGCAGAAGTATGCAGGACGGTGAGATAGACACAGGTAAGACCCAGCCAGTCCTAGCAACCTACATATTTCAACATTCAAAGAGCCCTTGCTGTTCTCTCAGACCCAAAATAACTGTAATAATGTATAGCGACGTCAAAAGGCTTTGGTTTCCGAAGGATCGTGAGGAATGCAAAGGGCTCAAGTCCTGACATCTGTTGTTACTTAGTACTAACATATATAACGCTGCTAATTGCTGAGCCATCTTTGTTTTCCTTACTTAGCACTAGGGTTAGAATTATTTTATTTTTGTGGTTCATGGCTTCCTGCCACTTGCAACACAAAGTCCACTCTAAAGAAAATAAAACAACTACCAGGCTGCCTACTAACAGTGTGTGGAGGACTAGGGCTGTTTCTTCCCCCTCTTCTGTCTTTGGTTGTATTGTAGATTTAATTTTTTTGTTGGGTTGGTTGGTTGATTGGTTGGTTGGTGTTTTTTTATTTAAAGAGGAGTAAGAAGAGACATGCCCCAAAGAGACCCAGCAGAGCTGGGACCTGACCAGTGTCACACCATAGGGCCACATGGGCCACTATCCCATCTCTCAGTATCCCATCATCTTCCAGTATCCCATCTTCCAGTAACCCATCTCCCAGCACAGGTAAGAGGAGATGCAGGAGGAGGAAGCTCCAGGAGGAGGCCAGCCGCACTCCCTCCCTCGCTGTACCCTTCAGGCAATCTGTGGTTTATAGCCTTCCCAAAGCAGAGGCCTCCTCCAGACCAGTGTGTTTTAACAGCCACTCACGGATCTGTCCTCCTCAGATGGTTTTGATCCCTTTCTAGATCCATTTATAATTTCTGACCTCTGCAACATCCTGTGGCAATGAGTTCCACGGATAATCGTGCTTTGTATGAAAAAAAAACTTCCTTGTATAGGTTTAAACCTTTTAACATGACAGCATCATTGGGTCCCTTCTAATTCTTATGAGAAACAGTGAATGACCAGTTTCCATTTGCCTTTTTCTATGTCAGTCATGATCTGACTGACCTTTCCTGTGCCTCCTGCTGCTGTCATCCCTTTCTACCTTGAAGAATCCTCATGTGCTTACTTTTCCATTTTTATGGAAGCTGTTGCCCACCTCTCCTCGTCCTGAATGCTTTTCTTCCTGTGCTTTCTAGTTCAGCTCAACCCCTCTGGAGGTTGGATGTCCAGAAAAGACACTACCACTGAGACACACTTCCATCAAGGAGTGCTATAATGATGTGTTCTGCTTTATTCCTGCCTCTTTCTGATTCATTCTTAGCATGATAATCACCTCTTCAGATAGACTTTAAATTATATTTGCAGAGGTCCCCAAGCTGTCTTTGCTAAGTGCTACATGTGGGGCTCATCTATCTTGAAGTATCGTTAGGAAGAGGTTTCTGCATGCGCTCTGCTTCTCTTGACACTGCACCAGCCATTTCGTGGCCCAGCCACCCAGGATCGTGACCTCTTTCAGCAGCGCTTGGCTTTACAGCGCTGAATAATTTGCATCGTCTGCAAATTTTCTGATGTCACTATTCATTCTTCTTCCCAGACTATTTACAAATATGCCTGAACATTATCAAATGAGGATTTCAACACCCTCAGTTGTAAGTAAAGCACAAAAACTTCTCTCTTGCACAGAGATGTGTGGCAGACATCCTGGCCAAAGCCTTGAGGGGACTCACCAGTAACCTTCCACGACAGTGAACAGAGCTTTATGTCTGTCTTCCCCAAAGACAGCTTTTAACGTCTTCTAACTTCAGGAAAGAGCCTTCTTTTCTCATCTCTTATCATGAAGCCTTGTTGCAGACAGTTTTTAGGCATTTGTGTTTATTGGCATGACTCTCTTAACTCCTCTGAGCACGTTATCAATATTGAGTGGGTACGCTGGAGAAATCGGTGATAAGAAGGCCCATCTGGTGTGTCAAGTATTTCATCCCACAGCCAGGGATATGTCATTTGTCAGCCTATTATTTTTAATAACTACCAGATCATCTATCCCTGGTGATTGTGGTTTCTCTGTAAACCATGCAGACCGTCGTTTGATGAGACCTCAAGTTGGTAAGAAAAACTCAACTTACAGCAGTGCCTTTTTTCACCAAATATGGACATGTGTTTAGGTGAGTTGCACTGAATCCCTGTAGTTTACCAGCCAAAAAGACAGAATCTGCCCTTCTCACCCTACCACAAAGGACCACAGCATCCTGGGGCTCGGTCTGATGCACCTGAACAATACCTATCACTCCTCTCCTCTTGGGGAATTCTCAGCTACACCAAGAAGCAAGTTCATCTGATATCACCCTGTCAGCACACGCCAGCTGGAGAGACTTTCTCTTTACCATACCCCATATAGATCCAGTTCTCCTGGAGGATTAACCCTACGGTGTGAAGCCCCGCAGGCCGGTTAGCATCGGTGAGCCACTTCCTTGCCTCACTAAATGCTGACACTTCTCTCTTGTCCTGGATCATTCTCACTCTGTCAGCTGTCCGAGTGGCTTATCAGGAAGGGCCAAGCAGTGATACACTTCACCCAAGACTTAACCTCTGCCTCCTCCTAGAAAGCTGTGAGTCCCTGAGGCATTCCCAAGGGCTGTGACTCAGGTGTCCCCTGGCTCTGTTGTGGTGCAGGACCTGCCACAAGAGTTTCTGAGCGTTACCCCAGCAGGCGTTGCTCCGTGCACCACTTTGCACCTGGAGAACCTGTTTGCTGGACATACAGGTGACCCACTGCAGAGAACTGTAGCACTAACGTGAGAGCAGGGACTCGCAGAGAGCGTAAGTGGAAAGGGAGCCAACCCTTACTGCGTGAACTGTACAGCCCCTGCGGGGAGGCAACAGCGTTGAGCTGGATGTTTGGCCCACTTGTTTTTTCCCAGAGAAAATCTGCAACATGTAACTATTTCAGAACTGTGCTGATCATGCTATAGCGACATTTAATTGCAATTGCAAATTTTTTGTTTTTTAGGTTTTTTTTCTTCTTAATTCAGTGGAAGCTTTGCCTGTACTGTGCGGGACTGACCACCTGTACATGTCCAGGTTATGGAAAAATATTATTTCTCTACCAAAGGAGCTCATTATGTCTCTAAGTGAGAGGGACTTGATTTACAGAGCTGTCTACTTCTACATATAGGGTGCACTTTTCTACTCTGGGGGTCTAATCCTCAGTCACCTCTAATCCTCAGTCACCTCAGTCAGTGGGAATGGTGGCATTAAATTCAGAGCAGGATAAGACTGTGTGTTATTTTAGCCAATCTAACATGGCACAAAAAATGTGTTGAACCATTTATTTTTTTTTATTTTTTTTTTTAGAAAAGAGGAAAATACAACATATGGTTAGATAATCAGTAGGAATCACTAGACACCTACACAAGAGAGTTGCAAGCATGGAAACACTCATAGACATATTTGAAGTTACACCACAGATTTCTTGGGTGGGTTTTTTTTTTCCCTGCCACGCTCTGTCTGGACAAATAATTTGGATGTTGATCACTCAGGTAATGTAATTTGAAATCAAGTGATGTCGCCTGCGTTGCGAACAGAAGTGAAGGACAGAACATTTCATTCCCGTCTGACACGAAGCAAATTTCACAGCTGTGGCATTTGAGAGAGAGTGTGTGTGTGTGTGTGTGTGTCTGACCTGCCAACTGGATGGGAGGGGATGGAAGTGCAAAGGACTTTGAGACTGGCCAGCTGCACCCAGGGTAGGCTAATGCCTATTGAAACTCTCAGGACTCATGAAATCCTGTCACTGATTAACATCTCTCTGCGTTATCTTCTTTAGCACTTAACCTCTAAAACTTGGTGGAAATTTGAAAGGCTGGAAGCAGCCACCGCAGCATCCTTGAGTAAAAGGCTGCCCATTTTACAACGGGCCAATTCATGCATTAGTCTGTGAATTCCACAGTGGGTCTCTGTTTAAATGCTCAGTCCTTATTTAGGATTATTCACTAAAGTCTGCTTTTCTTGACATCACCCATGGTTTAAAGAAAAACCCCAACAACAACTTTCTCCAAGCTGCTCCTCAAGAGCACAGTGGTTCCCCTCAGGCTGCTAATGCTCAAATAAGAGGAGTTATTTGGCAGTTGTGCTGTCAGTCCATCCTTACATGATTCATTTACCTGCTCCTTGGTAAGAGAAGGCTCATGGGGTGGTTTTGGGGGCTGGGCAGCTGTGCAGGTATCTCTCCACATGCAGGGGCACACAGGGACCCTTTTCCTCTCTCCTCAGAGCAACCACAGGTTCTCACCTGCTCCCCACATCAAACACAGGCGGGTCGAAATTGGGCCCAGTAGGATCATATTTTTGGGAGGGTGCACAGCTTGTATTCAGACACAAGGACAAGCATCACAGCAGCAAACACTTTGATGTCGCCCATGCCTTAACCTCGCCAAAGAACAGGCTTCCTGAGCAGCCCTCTGCGCTAACCTGGGCATTTGAATCAAGGCTCAGACAAATGCAGCAACCTCTCCCCTCTGATTTCCCTCAAAGCACTTCATTTCTTCATGCTTACCTGCATTATTGTGGTCTAAGCATCCATTTCTTAGGCAGAAATACACTTTTTATACAGTTCTTACTTTTTTTTTCCTGTTAAACAGCTTTCTGATGTCCTTTTGCAAACCAAGAGCCATCTGCTGAGAGCACACAAGCACAATTCCTGCCAGGCCTTGCAGCTTGAGTGAGAGAGGATTCACAGCAGTGGAATGTTTGTGCTTGCTACCACCAGTAGTTAGGAAACCTTCCTCTAATTCCAGCCTAAGTGCTTCCACAGCAATTTATATTATCATTCTCATACCTCTGCACCCCTTTGCCTAAAGAGTTCTTCTTCTTCTTCTCCTCCCTTAATTCTTAGCTCTGGCATATTTATAGGTGGAAATCTCAGCCATTGCTTTGTCAACTCCTCCCTCTCAATCTCCGCTCCTAAGACTGGCCAAGACTCCCAAGACTTATATTTTAGAAGAGCAGAAAAGTGCACCTTGTTCAGGCCAAGCTCTTAGCTGCACCTGGTGTGCTGCCACCGTCCCAGATGTCCCCTTAGCCTGCATGTCCCTTCTCATGGCTACAACAGCTAAGTCTCACAGTCACCCTCAGATTAAAGTAGAGCAAAGTCTTCCTCCTGCCCGAGAAACTCCGAGTGCACGGCTTATGATGGAATGTTTTGTTAGTAACATTACCCATCTTTGTGGTGATTTGCATTAGCTACGGGTCTGGGCTCTCTTCTCAGAAGAACCAGGACTTCTCCAGTTGACACCAACCGAAGAACCAGCTCTGGTAAGTTACAGCACTACCAACGACTTCTCCTGCCAACTTGGAAACAAGATACAAACGAGAGCGTTTCTATTTTTGCATTAAAATGGAAACAGGTGGGAAGGACGCGTGGAAATTATCGAGCCAAAAAAAGACTCTTTTTTTTCATGTTAAAATTCGAATGGAATGGAAATTATAATCTTCCAGCGTTACCGTAGAGCTGCAATATTGGGTTTCCCCTTACTCAGCCTTTAGCAGTAAGGAACCAGCTGCAGTGGGGCTGGAGTTTTGGAGTTTGCTTCCTAACCCAATCTAACTCTCTCCTACTTTGAATTATGACACCACCTGGGGTGTTACTGACTCTGGAGAGAAGAGTAGAGTTTTGCAATAATTTTTTCATAGATTTCTAACTGAAAAATAAGAACAAAAATGAACTGCTGGATAGCAGAAACCGCTGGTTTTCACTATTCCTACCTAATTTATTGCAGTGAACCTCCACTCCCACACTAAGTTAGGTGCTTTGGCTCATCTCTGGTATTTACCGTGTGTCAGCACCAAACTAGAGGGGTGGTGGAGAGGCTGGGGCCACACCAAAGCTTTGCATTTTGAACCAGATTGCTCCCACCCCCTTCCTACCTCCAGATCAGAACAAGTGCTACTGCAGCTGCCCAAAACCTGAGAGAAGTGACACAGCAGAGATAGAGCATGCTTCTGAGACGACTTACTAAAGTCCAAAATCAAAGTAAATAAAAAAAAAAAACAAACCCAAAACAGAAACTTTTAAAAAACGATGACATAGAATCTAAATAGGACAAACTTTACCATGAACACTTTGCACAGAGGCTAGGGCCATCTGCATCGCTGGCTGGGCAAATACAAACTAAAATGGATTGACATAACTTCAGAGGCTCCTGATCACCTGCAGATGTAATCATTTTTTTAACTGTTTCCAGTAAATAGCCCTGTCATTTCCAGTAAATGTCTCTGTCATTATTTTTGAGCAGGAAAATACTGATCCAAGTACTGCAATGTTTAATAAATGTTTTCATCCATGTGCAACCCCACCACAATCAAATGGATTTGGGTACCTGTGTTCATTCAGCTTGGCAAGCGGTGTGTAACCACGGCTGAGGTCTGCACTGGTAGAACGTCCTGCATGGCCCATTTCACGGGACTGTGTAACTTCTGCGGGGCTATGTGCCCAGACATCAGGGCAGAGTGCTACCTGACAATCCAAATGAGCTTAAAAATGGATGCAAACATCTCTCTCTGTCTCAAAATGCTTCTCAGTAGCTTATTTGCATTTTTAATTTAAATGAAGACTGCTTTTCTGATATGTTAAGGTTCAGAGGGTTGGTGTGTGCATGTATATATATGTATTTTTGAGGGTTTTTTACTGTTTCGTGCTTCCTTGTGCTTCTTGGTTTGAAACAGAATCAGAAATCCAAAGAGCAAATTATTTGCAAAAGCTCCATGGTTGAGAGGTCTTTGAACTCCTTAAGGCCAGGAGGAGATGAAAAGTTCACAAGACAAGTTACTCTATTGAGGCTCTCAGCCCAATTACCAGGAATGGAGGCAGGTTGAGTGCATGCAGGGGGATGGACTGAGGGAGGAAACATTCAGGTACCTTTCAAATATGCAACCAAACAATCTGAGGTTTGCCTGTCACTTGTCTAGACACATGTTTCAAACGGGAATAAAATAAAAGAAAGAAAAATACCCTGTCTGGGAATTCTTCCCCTGTGACTGTTGCACAGCTGATGGCTGGGTAATTCTCCTCAACTGAATAAACATCGGAGGGAGTCTGAGAGCAATTTGGCCCCAACACAAATATCGTTACCAAATTCTTCGCACCTGCAATGGTCAGGGAAATGATAATACACCCCCTCTGTAGTTTCCTATCCCACGCTTTAGAAAGCAGCCAGGTAGTATCTCACTGCTACAGCATCAGTGTTTGTGAAGGCAGAGCTTTGGTGCACCCCACAGCTCCATCCCGTGAATCCTACTCACATCCTAACCTCGAGTACATCAGAGGCCTCTTGGTAAGAGCAGCTCTGCTGCTGCTGTGGTCCCAGCAGCGCCACGGGCTGATACCCATCTGGTAAGTCACCAGCCCTGCACAGCCAGACGAGTTTGTCACAGCAGTTAACCAAGCAGGGTTAAAAAACAAAAAGAAAGCTGACAGTTTTGGCTGCCATAGTTTCTGGTGCTGTTTTTCCAGCACAGGCACAGATATGCAGGAAGAACACGCTTTTGCTTGGACATGGACACATGCCTTGGACCAAGTACAGCTACTGGTACAGAAGCAGGACCAAGGAAGGTTTAATCCTCTAGTGAGGGAGCTCCCCTGCTCCCCAATCCATCTGTGCCCTCAACCTGTGCCTCCAGAAGCACGCTGGAGATGGCTATGCATGGCAGCTCTGGTCCCACTGAGACTGATGGGAACATGGACAAGAAATGGCTCAATTCACCCAGCAGGTCTGTCAGCTGCACCTCAGACAGACCAACACTCCGAGATACCATCTGGATGTGGGTGCCCAAATTTGAGTCTATCAATCACCACCATGGCTGCTCAGCTAACAGCCATGAGACAAATAACAACCAGGGGATGAACTGTTACACTTGTAATATTTTTAAAACTTTCTGCTATAAGTGTGTATTTTCTTCCACTGGAAGAATCTTAGGCAGAAATGTAATTGCCTTATAAATCACAGAATCGCAGGGGTTGGAAAGGACCTCCTGAGATCGTCGAGTCCAATCCCCCTGCCAAAGAGTTCTTGCATCACATTTGGAGACGGAATTCAGACTTGAGTCATAACTTACTGGTTTTATGCTACTCTTTAAAGATATTTCACTGCATTTCTCTCATTTTTTAGTAAATGCTGCGCTCACAACTTTTCAAGTTATTTGTATTTATCAGAAGCACAGAAAAAATAGTTAAGCTCTGTGTTCCACTGGAATGGCTTGTCCTCAGTACCTCAAATTGCTGGCATCACACTTCGCCACCCTGCATCACACCAGCCATAGAATTCAGCCATACAATAATGTAGGAAGCCAAATAATTGCATTTTAAGCACCTCTTAGCTGTTCCCTCCTGTAGAACTCCTCAACAGCAACTCCAGTGGATTTATCAGGAGGTGAGTGAGCCTGGGACAGGCCCATGTAGCTGAGCAGGGTACCACTGAGTTACACTCACTCACTCACCCACTCACCCACTCACCACTCCCAAACTGCCTCACAGCAAAAATGAGGGTATTGCAGTGTGAGGAACTCCCATACAACTGTGCACAGCACACTCACTGCTTTAGAAGATGATTAGTCTTGGGGTCACGCCTGGCATGTGTTTCTATACGGTACATCAGTCGTTCTCCTCCCTCTGTATCGACAGGCAAGTTCAAGGGCTGGTGACAGCAAAGCTGTTTGGGCTCTCCCTGGGGAATATATGGTAAGTAAAGAAGAGGAAGTTTCACCACAATGTGAAGATGGCAGTCGGGTTATTAGGAAAGAGAAGAAAAATAGGAAGCAACACTGAGTTACAGAGCCCAAATTCAAGGGAATGATGCCAATTTCTGTTAGCTAAGTAGCTGTAAAGACTAGCAAATATTTCCTTAAGATTACTTAGCTGATAATTCTTAATATCTGCTCATGAAAATTAACCCCCTACAAGAGCACAATTTAATCACTGCAAATTCAGGGTGGCAGAAAAAGCGTTCTGGTTTTTGTATCACTTGACTGAGCTTAGTAAATGAAAACACAGGAGATTTGGTTGATCCTCCACAAAGCTTTTGGGACATGATGCGATCAGAAAGGAACAGGACAGTCTTGTGATTAGGTTTCAATTACAGGGTAGTCCCATGCATTGAACCGGACTTGTGAGCTGTACTACTTCCAAGCCCAGTTGTGTCACATCTTTGCCGTGGTGGGTAACGAAGCCCCTTGACTCTGAGGTGAGCACAAACCCCCTTGGCCTCTTTGTTGCCCTGGCAAGGTATGAATGCAGAGCCTGCAGCAGCACACGAATAATTCAGGAATGAACGGGAGCAAAACCGGGCTCTGTTTTGCTCAAATAAGGGTGGCACGGAAGGCTCTCCCCCAAACCCCAAAGCACCAGGAAGTGTTTTGCTCCTCTCGGCATGCTAACAGACCCAAATCAGCCCCCGTAATCTTATCCACCCTGGTAAACCCAACCATTAATTTCTGCTGAAGACATACTCCCACAGAGGCACAGGGTAAACAGCTCGCATGTCCCAAGTCAGCGTCGTACCGTTGCCCTCAAGGAGCAGCCCCATTAGCAGAGCCTCTGTAATATCCAACCCAGACTTCCTAACAGCATCACATCATAAAACCATCATGCATCTGGCCCAAATTTAAGGCACGGTTGGCAGCATTTGATACAAGAAAGAAACCGAGGACTGAATTAGTATCCCACGAGGTTGTTTTTTTCCAAGTTGCAGATGAAGTGCAGAGCCATGTGGAGAAGTCCTCCACACGCCTACTAACCCTCCTCAAACCAAAGAAGGGCTGTCTAGGTTTTGCGTTCTGCGTTCTTTGAACATACCACTTCATTACCTCCCCTTTTCTTGTTGCCAGGAGAGGTTAACGAAATTACTGAGGGATGAAACATTCTTGAAACATTCTTTCTGGATCATCAAACAGGATTAGCATATGAATTACACTGGGTGGTGCAGCACACCTAAGGGAGACCAGGACTGCATGCCCACCCTGTCCTTCTCTTACCTTAAGGAGGAGTCAGAGTACATGGTGTGTGCACACTCACGGGGTGGTGGTCACTGACTTGAGATTTTGGAGGGAGGGAAGGTGGCCCCCAGACACTTAGCAACAGCTGGTTACAACACCACCTGTCTGAAAATTTAGGGTGAACGTCACATCTCCCAACACATACTGTGGGTAAGTATGAGAAATGTTCTCCACCCTCAGCTGAAAAAATGCACTTGTGAACTGAGCAGGACTGTTCAGGTGCAGGGACCCTGTGCAGCCTCTGTGCTTCAGGCCAAACACTCACAGCCTCTGTGAGGCTCAACCACGACATGAGCCATGTCAAGTAAGAGGCAACGGTAAAATCACTGCTGCGAAACATCCCATTGTACCCTTTCAACACATTTTAATGATTCAAATAAATTAACTGAGGATTTTAAAACTTTGGATTCTCTTTCTGGCCAAGGTTGAGGCTCAGCTGTTTGTGCAAACTGGAAGGTTTGGTTCCTCACGCCTTTGTATTTACAGCAACTTATCTACTCCACAGTCCAAGTGTCTGAGCACTGAACAGCAGGAAAGCAGGAAGCATCAGAGGGAGGACAGCTAGAAGAGGTCAGTAAGGAGGCCAGATTCACAGGTGATGTCAACCAGAGTCTCCCCATTGCTTTCAATCACCAACTGGAAAACAGGGGACCATAAACCACATCACCCCCNGTGTGTTTTTCCTGTAAATGATGCAGGATAGGGATTGTCTTTTAGATCCACATGCACATCCCCCAGCACACAAGGCCCCAAACCACGCTCACAGCTTGAGGCTGTACTGCAACAGCAATTACTTGATTCCAAGGGTTTAATTCAGATGCACCAGCTCTCCCGTGCTGCCAGAGGAGGTATTGGGAATTGCTGCTGTCCACCAGAAGACAAACACTGATTAATCTGCAGCATTTTTTACCATTTCTTTAGTTTTTAACATGTCACTTCTCTTTCTTTAGCAAGTTCCCTTGCTGATTACAGTTATTTAGATCGTCCTTGCAGCCCAGAGCATTTACGGTTGTTGTAATTTAAATTTCTTTGTTCTAATCTTCAGAATCTCCTGAAAATAGAAAGTAAAACTAATGGGAAACACAAATGTTTTACAGATTATATGCATGTCTTTAAGAGGTAGTAGCCAGCTAAGCAGAAGGTAAGGGAAAAAAGCAGAGATCAAAATCTAGGTCAGAACAAATGCTGGACAAGAGCCCACGCTGTCAAGTCCCAGGCCTCCCACAAGAGAAAGAATGAAGGGGAAAAAAAGGGAAATGATTTTCTTTTTTAAAGAGGGGGAATAATGGCCTTTTCAAACATCCCATATTATGGAAAAAAAGAGACGTTTCAGAAATACTAGAGCTCTGCTCTGTCTGTCTCTAGGACAACCGTTACTAGTCACTAACTTCACAGATGCATCGCTACTTGTGTCGTCGCCTTGTGCTTGCCTTGCCCTGCCTCTCCTTCAGGCCCAGCCTCACCTCTGCCTTGCGGCTCCCAACTGTACGACTCATCTGCTCCAGATGCAGGAGAGACACAGAGAAGGCCAAGCCCTATGGGCTGCTCACTCCCCACCAAACCCAACCAACCCAACCCAACCCAACCCAACCATCACTTCTTTCAGCCAGGTTCTGGTGTTCCCAGCAGTGGGACCTATTTGCACTCCATCGTATGTGCTTCTCAATTTCTGCTGAGCCATCGGCACGATAGCTTTTGTTAGATCCCATTTTTAGGTGCTGCAGATTTTATATCAGTTAAACCACACTGAAAAGGGAAAGTGAGTTTTATGGCTGCAGCACAGGCTTGCCCACAGGGAGATTGTCAGGACCCATCAATATGGGGAAGGGTGCAAGTTATCAGCCTAAGTAAAGGCGAAGGCCAGACGCCAGCCCACACCTCTGCCCCTGCTGCCTACAGTTGAAAGCATCATTAAATGCAAGTGCTGGCCTTTCAAAGCATCATTAAATGCAAGCACTGGCCTTTCAGGTGAGAAGACACAGCCACAGCCATTGAAGTCTGAGGTTAATGCTTCACTGAAGTTATGGCCTTAGGCTACATTTTTTTCAAAAGCAGCAGCATTATTTAAAAGCTTCACTTTCAGAAGTAACTTAAGCACTTAAATGGTAACTCTTATTGGCTTACCCTGAGGTTTACACCCTTAACTGCCTTAGGTTACCCTTGAAACAGGCTCTAGGCTCCAGTGGTTTCACTGTTGTCTCATTGAGCTACCAAATCTTCAGGACAGGGGCTGCTTGCTGTCTCTCACTCCATGAGGTTGGGTTTTTACATCTGTGCCCGAATCACAGGAAGCTTTGGGTGCCCACATGTTCGAAGGCAGCACTGGCCTCTATATGGTGGGGCTGACTCCTCATGGAGTTAAAGCTCCCTCTACTTTTGAAAGACACAAAGGAAAGCAGCCCACCATCTTGTTGCCAAATCATTCTCCATGGGAGATTTGATTGGAAACTCACAAAATACCANGGAAAAATACCTCACTTGAGGCAGTTTAAAGCTTCTCTTTTTGTAGATGAAAACTACAACTCACATAAAAGGATAACCCGGAAATTCAAGACCAAGAGGGTGAGATTAAAGCAGAAGCCTCTGTTCACACACAGATGTTTGCCCAACAGGACAAATTGGAGAACCTCTTCGGCTTTAGGGAGTGTTTCCATTGAACTGCTGAGATTTTCCAGTCCATGACTTGCAGTGCAAGAAAGGCAGAGTGTGGCTCCAGCCCTTAGAAAGATACGGATGTGTTTAGGGAGGCGTGAGCTTTAAAGAAGCATCACATCCTATGGCAATTTGCAGAAAAGTAATCCTCGCCTGGAGCATTGGAAGAGAAGCTAATTCCCCTTCTGCTGTCGCAGGTGCATGTTTAAATGCTTCCAAATATGCTCCAGGGTTTAAGTCCCACTATCACCAATGCTCAGGACAAAGCATAACATGGGAGGGAAAGCTTTTCCTTGCTTAATCTCATGGAGTTTATATGTACCGCACTGAAATCTGGTGCTGACCTTACCCAAGGCAATGTACCCAGTTATAACACAGTTTTCTTGGAGGTGCCTTTAGGGACAAATTTCAGAACAGGTTTGTTTGGGGTCTCTCTTCCAGATGGGACATTGCATGAAAGAGCATTTGCCAAAGGTGCTGTAACAGAAATCATTTGCACCACCATCACCCCAGGAGGTAATTCTGCAGCCAGGATTTCCACCACCCATCCCGGTACAGCCTGGAGTCCAGCGGTGCAGAGGACCACAAGCTATAGGCACAGCGCACAGCACCGGAGCGATAATGGCATTCTGTGAATCTAACTGATGGACAACTAGAGACTGGGACATTTTCCAGGAATATTGTTTTCTTTTATATGTTGTGTTCCATAAACACATCCACAATAGCAAAAATTTTGCTCTTCTGGATGGTAAGCAATGCATTCACCCATTCTCCATAGCATGAGTGGGGGATAACCCTCTGTTGACTTGCTTTGAGATCATCAGATCAAAGGTGCCCCTGAAGTACAGATTATTAGTGTTGTATTTGTAGTAAATAGATTTTACTATTCGCTATCAGAGCTACTGCAAGTGCCCGTGGTGGAACCTGAGAGGCCGAAGCATTGGCTGGACTCTGCGTTCATTACAGAAATGGAACTGAGCACAGGTCCAGTAAAAGTGCAGCTCAAGCCCTGAGGTGAATCACAGCCCATGGTTAGGTAACCCAGGGGCAAGGCCAAATACATTATTATACATCCGCGTCACATGAAACAGGAAAATTGTTTTATGGTTTTGACATCCAAAACCACTTGGCTTTAGATGAATTCCACACAACCCCCAAATTGAATCAAAATCCGAGGTAGGAATAGAGCATTCATAGCCTGTGTAATGACAGATCTCTGCTCCCAGAGCTTTGATCCCATCCCGGTTAAAACTGAAGGGAAAGGTTGATATAAATAGAATTAGCTAGAAAATAAGAACTCCGGCTAGGAGCATTTCTGAGCATGCAGCATGAGTTGTGCTGTGAATTTTGGAGAGAGTAGGGATCCCCTCTTCTCTTGAAACAGGACATTTGCTTGGGAGAGGTGGAAACCTAAAGCCAAGTCACCGATCTCAGCTGAGCGGGTCACTGCTTGGACCCTGAATTCCCACATAAGCTGGCAGGCAGCAGGCTGGTTCCTACTCATACACTGAAATATGGGGGTAAGAAAGGGGGCATCCCTCTGCTTGTGTGTACCTGTCTGTCCCTGTCCCTTCTTTTCCTCTCCTCCCTCAATCCATCTTGGACTAAACACATGATGTTATCACTCCAAACAATCTGTCTGAAGGTAAACTACTTCCAGGTAAAAATTCAGCTCGAATAAAGAAAATTTCAGCATTTTCTAAAGACAAGAGAATGATGTTTAAAAACTCCAAGAATAAATACTTGAAGGTCCTTATTGTGATACACACAGCAGCTGCTGCTGCAGCTCCCAAACTTGCAGGAACATTGCAGGATGGAAAATGCAATGCACAGATCAATAAGCAGCAGTTGTCCTGCACTACAAACTCAACAAAGCAAATAAGAAAGTACAAGAGACATGAAGCTATGCACATCATCACAGACAAGGAGCTCTGTCTCTCACCAAAGAAACTAGAGGAGCAAGTGCCATCTCCATGCCTGATTAATACCTTACAAAAGCCAAAAATGCCAGTACAGAGCAGACACAGCTTTCGGAGGAGGAGAGCAAGGTCGAGGGATACCCAAAGAGGTGTGCTCACCTTCTCCCAGCAGGTCGTGGCTGCTTGCAGTTGTCAGGGGAAAACACCAACTTGATCCATTTCCAGCTTTTCTGGCTACAAGGCTGATTGGGCAATGCCTCCTGGACAAGGGTTGGCCTTTGTAGTGAGCGTGGAGCCCAGCACCAGCTCCACTGCTTGCTGCGTGCACTTCCCAGCCGTCCATTCCCATCTCCCCTTGGTAGGTCCTTCATTGCATGTGACCTGAGCTTTAGGTCTGGAGAGAAACAAAGTCTTGGCAAACCCCTTGTTCTTCTGGATGTCCAGCTCTGCAGGTCTAGGAGCCAGTGCTGAAAACTGGCCACTGCTAATAAAACACAAGTGCTTTGCCCTGAAAATAGTGAGTGGCACATACAGAGTTGGAGGAAAGAGAGACAACACTTCTTAATTCAGCCGTGAGCACTGTTTACCCCTTAGGAAATAATAATGTTTCCTTCCAGGGGTAACTACTACAAGATACCCACACATCTGCCTGGCTTGCAAGGACATTAGGAGACAGCTCTCAGCAAAGAGCTGCATCTTACATCACGCCCTAAACGCAGGCAGCCCCAGGGATTTGGCATACCTTTGTGAGGAGCAAATTCCCAAGTCGAGCCCTCTCTCTGCACAGGAACACCCTATCCTCCAGCACCTTAAGACACAATTCATAGGCCCACCAGCCAGCCCTTCCCACCACCCACAATTCCCAGGTGATGGAGTGACTTCTGTTCATACCCGGCTACACTGCTGGCAAACAGCCACTTACATCGGCGTAGCGCTGCAGCAAAAGCAATGGAGCGAGATTCAAAGCGAGCCGTTCGCGGCTGTGCCACACCAGCACGTTCTTCAGTGCTGTAGCTCCCCATCTCTCTCACTCTCAAGAAGGAAAAAGAAAAAAAAAACAAACAAAACAAAACAAAACAAAACAAAAAAAAAAACCAAAACAAAACCTAAAAGATTGCATGCTTAGCACATATGCAGAGTGCTCCAAGATGTATAACTGGAAGCCTGGATCCCCTTATTACATTTCAGGACTCAATAAACTGACATCATTGGTAGTGCCAGGCACAAAATCCAAACATGGAGTCCTTAGCTCAGTTCTGCAGTCAGTTCTGGCGTCTCATATTCTAGATTTTTTGTGTGTATTTCCTTATGTGTCATAGTTTTAATCAAACCGTGTCCTTTTTTGTCCAGGTTATCGTCAACAGATTGATTAGAACAATCCAGAGTAGGGTTTGAGTTTTTTTAATTAAGGGCATATTAATGATGCAAAATAGCTTTTCAGCTGGACACAGTTTTTAGAAAAGGGAGATTCAATTCTCATTTATTTTTTTGAGGCTCATTCCAAAAAAGCAATGCAACCCTGACCTATTTTGGCTAAGCGGGGGAGAAAAAGAGCTATTTCTCTAAAGGGACAGGTACCAAACCCTGTGTTGCAGAACCAGGCCCACTGTGTCTGGCAGGAGGCTCTGGCAAGACCCCCAAACCCACCAAGAACCAAACCAGGAAAACCCCAACGGTTCAGCTCCTGGCTGGACCTGAGGCTGGGAAGACACCGCAGGTCTTTCCTCACACTTGTGTTACCAGAGGTCTTGCAGCGACCTGCCAGAAGGTACCACAGCCTGCCCCAAAGCCCCAGTCGGAGAGGTGAGGGGTGAATTCCAAACACTCCTGCCCTGTCACACTTGGGTTGGAGCACCCCGTGCGCAGATGTCAGTGGGAAGGAGTGCATTGCCTTTGGGCTGTGGTGGGCAGACTGGTTTGGTAACTGTTGCATTTGCTGTTCCCTGGCCCCCGCATGCCAGGTGCTGCCCCTCATAATCCTAATCCGTCCCCGCGGTGCAGCACCCCGTCCTGCCTTCCTGCACAGCAGCGCAAGCAGCTTCTGCATTTTCATCATGATTAAGAGAAGAAAGATGATCTTATGGCCGCAGGTGAGGATTAGAGGTTGGGATCTGTGTCCTATTTCGGGCTACGCTGTTGGGCAAATTATTTAAGCTTTCCATACTTCCTTCTAAAGAAACCTTACCTTTGGAGATGAGGAAATTGCTGTACTTCCTTCCCCCTTTGAATTAAATGCCCATCAAGTCTTTGTGAGATGTAAAGGGGTGGAAACCCCACACAAACAGGGCTGTGGGTGCTTTGCCCCGGATTCTGTACCCAGAGGGTCCAACTGAAATGCAAACATCAGGCCCATCCCAGTTAAACGAGGTACCTGTCCCTAAACCTCCGATAACCTAAGATGAAGGAAGTGGACTAGTCTCTATGGAAATAACCATATTCAAAACTTTATTAAAACTAATTCCTTTCATCACACCTGGAAAGGAGTTGTCACTTGCACAGCACCCGCGTGACGTGACGCCAGAGGGAAGTGCCTCTGGACAGATGCAGAGGAGCAGGCCGAAGCCTTTTGGTACCCTGAGATAAGCTCTCAGAAGGAAAAGAAATATCTGCTTTGTGTCTCCTGTCAGGGAAGTTGTGCCAGAAAACTGGATTTACCTGTGTGTTTATCAACACAGAAAGCCAGTACATGGATGTGGTCCTGCTGATCCCACTTGAGGGTCTCCTGGAAGAGCATGGGGGCACTGAACCACAATACCTCATGGGAAAGTTTTGCAAAACCTGGGCTCGTTTTTTACAACTCATGTCCCATTTGAGCTACAGAAAGTTGCCGTCTAAAGGTGCAAATACCAGGGTTTTTTGGTCATTGTAACAATAAACAATGCCCAGTTGTAGCTCATTTAATTAAGAGGGCTAATTTCCTTCAGTTGTCTGTTAAGGCATCACACAGATGTTCCATTTCAGAGCGTATTAGTACATGGTGCTCTAAGCCTAAAAGCTAATTTTTAACTTAACCTAATAATGTCAGGAATAATGACCTGTGATTACTGCCTTGTGAATCAGAACCTATGATACTTAAAGTAATTAGCATCAAAGCCTAACTAGTAGCTTGCTAAATTCATTATCAGCCATAAACCATCGGCACTGAATTGAACTTTAAACTGACTGTTGGCCTGGGGTCACCCCACCTGTTTGAGGCAGCGTTTTCACAAATTGAATTTGGAAATGGAGTTAAAGATCTGGTCACCAATCCTTTCTTGAAGGAATAAAATGTGGTATTAGCACAAAATACAATTTGATTAAACCCCACAAGCTATGTTGTGTGGTCCCTGTTGTGTGTGGAACTCATGTTCACCCAGAATTGCTACAAGACCTACTACACTGACCCAGACCTGTGGCAAATAAAGCCCATTAACCTCATAGTGGTCATCTCTGGGGGCTTCAGAGGGTGACAGCAAGCAAGCTGGCTTAAGCATAGCAAGGTTGGGTGACCCTTGACACAGAAGATTCCTCAATGCCTCCTTGCCCAAGAGGTCATCTTCCTGCTTCTTACACCATTCCTTGACAGCCAGCTTTCCCACCAAAGTCAGATAGAGACTCAACTGGCCTCTAGCTCTGGGAAGGAGATGCTCGTTTCTCAGGAAGTGGCTGGTCACACTTGGTGAGCTAGCAAACAAAAGAGTAAGAATAGAGGATCAGAGCTCTGCTTTCACCAGGGACTAGCACAGGTCACTAGGTCCCCTCCAGTAGCTAAAGGAGAAACATAAACCTTTCTCAAAACACAGTCAACAACAGCAAAGGAGAAAGAAGGGCTTTGAAATGTAGCTCTTCCTCCTGGGTAAAGTGGGAAGAGGTGGGATAACAGCAAGTGCCTGTGAACAGCCAGTAATTATGGCCATGAACATGGGCTGACTTGAAGGAGGTCAGGAGTCCTTGGCTCCCTCAGCCTATGGTTCGTAGATGTTTCCCCAGGGGCCCTCCAGCTTGCCCATAACTATCTCATTTTGTGGCTAACACTTCTGTTGCTAATAGCTGCGAGTCTCATTTGATGCTCAACATCTACCACCACAATGGAGGGGTTTGGAGGACGCACCCTGTCCCAGATAAACAGATGTGCGCACGCAACCGGGGATGGTGGCTGCAGCATCCATGCCGGCAACCTCAGCTGGGAGCCAGAGAACAAACCAGAGGCGACAGCTGCCCTAAACTGGCAGGAATCACTTATCCTATACATGTGCCATGGAGCAGAACCACCAGGACACCAGTGCCTGAGGAACAAACAACAGTTCACATATTGCTTACACGTAGCATAGCTGTGATATCCGTTGAGTCCAAGCTGAGATCGGAAGCTTGGTCTGCATTTGAACCTTCTCCAGCTGCTCGGATTTCCTGAGGTAGGTCTGCCTGGCAGAAACCAACAACAACAGCAAAGGCCTGAAAACATGCTGTTGCTTTGGAGAAGAATTTCTTCCCCGCATTCACAGAAGTTCAGAGAAGAAAATCACTCGACAGGGATGTACAGCTGCTCACAAGCTTTCCTACCCACAGAATGACCAGCACAAACCAGTTGGCTTTGGGGTATAAACCAAATGAGGAACAGGGAAGACAAACCTACCAAGTACTCACAAGGAGTCTGATCCTGCTGAATGTTTGTCTTCATAATTTCCCACAGAAAATCAGGACAAATTCTAAACATTCAATTATGTTTTAAAATGCTACTTTGGGTCTCTATGCCAATTTGAGAGATCCGCAAATTTTGCCCTGATGCAATTAAAATATAAATCCCCAGTCTCAATCATATTGGATGTCCCAAATGTTGTCTTTGTCCTGTTTAGCCCAGCTGCCACATTATCACAGCCCAAAGCGAGCGAGTCTCTCTAAGGCCAGTTACGGTCAGAGCATGAGGGAAAGATGCTTAGGGAAAAAAAAAACAAACCTCTTGGACTGAAAAAGTTAGAAAATATTTTTGTTGACTTGGTAAAGATCCTGTAGAGAGTTCCCAGTTTTCTTAGGACATAGCAGGAAGCTGCGTCCTGCTACAGGAGGCTCTGGCTGTGCTCTAAAAGGCTCTCTGAGCTCACGTCTGTTGACGAAGGATCCCAGAGGAGGTTTTATATGATTGTGAGCATCTTAGCCAATACTCACCCTGGACTATTAGAATTTTATTTTGTTTCTACTATTAATTACACTTTTACTATCCTTGAAATGTACTAGGATAAGCTTTTTGCAACCTTATAAAAAAAAAATCAGTAAAAATTGGTTGCTGTCATTCAAATGAGAGTAAAGTGACTGGTAAATTTTCCTCTCTTCCCTCTTCACTTACGGTTTGGGGCTTTTTTTAAATACTTTTTACGGGTCTCACCTGTTTTTTAACAAACGGGTCTGTTAAGGTTTTTCACCATGATGAATGGAAAGATGAGACAAAGGCTGGTGACAACTTTTGCAGGTCCTGTCCTTCTCTTTTTTTGTTTTGCAGTGTAGCCATCTGGTCTGGTTTGTTCAAGTACCAAAGCTCCAATCCCTTTAAACAAGTGGGCACACCCACCAGCGGTGTCCAGCTTGAGTCTCCTGCACAGCCCCAACTGCTCCAAGGTTCCCCTCCCTTCAGATCTATCTTCTGCAAAGCCTTTCAGCCAAGCAGGTCCTCCACTTCCCTCACTGCTAGGTGGAGTTTTGAGCACCTCGCCTGTCCCTACAAGTCAGTGAGCAGCAAGTGAGCAGCTCCCTGCAGGGCTCCAAATCCTCCTGCGAGGGTGGAGCAGGAAGAGACTCCGGCGGTTCTCCTGCCAGGTATCAGGAGAGGTGTGCAGCATGATGAAGGACCATCAGGTCACTGCATGGGGAGGGAGAAGGGATGTGTAGAGGAAAACAGGTCAAGAGAAACGAAAAGAAGGACTAGAAAAGGACATGGAGAGAGAGAGAGAGAGAACTTGGGGAAAAATGGTTTGGGTAATCTCTAACCCTGGAACATCCTTCTGCACGGTTTCATAGGGATGGCACACACAGGACAGGAGTGAGTCTGCTATGAAAACATCATGATACCTACACCACAAATGACAATGAAGACCAGGTTCACCTGGAAGGAGGAAGGTGCACAGGCACTTAGGTAGCCTGCGGGAAAGGAAAAAAATCTGGCTCTGAAGCATTTGGCATCAACTCCTCTGTATCTCTGCAACGGCATTCCCAGACTCACCGTGGAAATCCTTGGATCCCCTGCATACAGAGCCACGCTGTTCGTTACACGTAGGACCCCTGACAGGCACACAGCTGACCACATCCTTTTCCTCCCAACAAGGTGAAGTAACCAAAATGTCACTCCTTGCAACTTTGTAGGATTGTCCTGTGCAAAACAATTTCTATCACTAAGAGACACTGCCCCAGGGGACCACTTTGCTGTCTAGGCATCAGGAGAAATGGGCTGGGGTCTGGGAAAAAGAAACCACTCTCCATAAGAGCTGGTGTCACATTGGTAATCTTCAGCTTCAAACTCATCTTTGGGTAGCAGTCTGTGGGAGAAACAGAAACAGAAGGCAAAGCCTCATGGCCAAGTAAATAATATCAACAACTGAGGCTTTTACGCGGTGCCTGGTGTTGGCTGGCGATGAAGGGTTTCACTGCAGCCACAAACCTGTTGTTCCGCCTCCCTCCGTACTCACACAAAAGCACAAACACGCACGTGGTGTTCAGTGGATAAGTTTTCCAGGCCAGCCTGTGCTTTCCCCATCCTGTGGCCCACGGTGTCACTGCCTGGCTTTCAAACCTACGCCTGACCCCAGCACTGGGCGCCTTTCAACTACTGTTGCAAGGAGGAAGAGGAGCAGGCTGCAGCTCTCTGGATTACACCTCCTTCCCAAGCTGCCTTGAAGTGCTCAGACACCCCTCAGCATTTCACAGCACTCAGATCCACAGGAAGCATGAGCAGTTGCCACCTTGCCAAAGAGCTATTCTGATGGCTCCATGCCACAGTGCTGGTGCAAAGAGTTCTAGAGTACTTTAAGAGGCACTACAAATTCACAAGGAAATCTTTTGGTAGCTTTTCATGGCATAACAGCCAACACTAGGATCAAAAATGAACAGAGACGTTTAATGAGAGCGCTCCCTCCAGTCTCCATGTCAAGGAGCTGAGCCAGATCTACATCTGGACATTGCAGCTTGGGCCCCTTCTCAGTTCTGATGCTCAGCAAGCTGAAGGGTCTTGGGAGGTTCTCCATATTGCTAATAAGCATCCATCAAAACAACTGTAAATGAGTTATGTTTCAAGTATGCAAGAACTTGCTTCTCCATGCCAGAAAACAATTAGTGTTCTCAGGCTTCCAGCAATGCAAAGCAGAGTCTGAAATGTCCTGATGAGAGATAGATGCATTTCCTCTTACACAATTAATATTAGGGGTGGGTTTTATTGCTATTCTTTTTTATGTTGTTAACATCCTGCCCTCTTTCCTGGTTCCTCCCAAAGAGCTACAATGCAATTTGCAAAACTCCCCTTTGTAAGATGTAAACATTTACCAAACATTGTCTTTCCACTTTGTATTATGACAAAAGAATAGAAGTTGAGATGTTAAATATATTTCTGTATTTGCATCTGAAAGCCCCAGGCCTTCCTGAACATTCCTGTAGATAACCGCCATTGTTTTGAGCACGTTACCTCTGCTGTGGATCAGCATCGCCACAGAAATCCAGAGGCTGAAACACATGGGACCCACTTCTTGTCCCCAGTGCCTTACGAACGCGTTAACGCCACGTGACCGTCATCCACCTGGTCCCACCTCACTATTTAACACTGGGACACACAGCTCACAGGCTCACCGCTGGGGATGTGAGACCGGGTGTCTTGTGCCCCCGTGCAACTACAGCCAAAGCAGAGGGTGGAATCAGTCTGCAGAGGTCATTTCTACAGCCGCCATGTGCTTTGGCAGCAAAGCCTGGGAGAGTGAGGGTGCTAAGAGCGGTCCAACTCTCCTTGTGGGGTGTATCAGCTCTCACGGGACTCACGCTGCTGCAGAAGAAACTCGCCCTCTGCCCAAGCAGCCTGGGAGGGCAGCAAGTGCTGGCGAACCCCGAGTCAGCGCACAAACCACCGGCAAGCCAAAAGCTCTCCCAAATTTTCTCTGAAGCCAGAAACACCTGGAAACACTTCAATCACCTCCCTCACGTCTCCACTAGATAGAAGAAACCCAGTGGCTTCATCAACTCTGCCTCTGCCAAAAGCCTTCATAATGAAAACAGGACCTTAAACCTAGTTTTGACGAAGCGTGGAGGACCCAAGGCCTCCTTTCCCAGCCGCCTTGCTCATCACCTATCTGCAGCCCCGCGCAGACCTCAGCCACTCCGGCAGCGCTCGGCAGCAGACCCACACTGAGCTTGTTTCTCTCCTTTTGCCTTTGCTTCTCCTTCTGCTCAGTGTAAACATGGTCCTGTATTTCACTGATGGTAAGAGACAGCAGTGCATTAATTGGTGGTGGAACGTTCTCCAAGCGCTTGAAAGGACTGCATGTCATAAGCATAATGTCCTTTCCCTTTCTTCCCCACTCTTTTGTTCATGGATGTGCACACGCTTGTTTCCACACGAGAACAGTTTTCCACGAGTTTTCCCATCACACACACATACACCCACACACACACAACTGGCACAAGTGTTATTATTTGGAAAATTGCCAGTTAAAAGTCCTACTAAATAAGCAAACATCAATTAAAGGAGAACTGCTGAGTGTCACCTGGCATTTTTCTCCAAACTGTGGAGATCCCTGGGGCTGTAAGAAGAGATGCCCAGACTGACTCCCTAATTCAAACGTGACTTTGGGATATGAATTTCCAAAACCTGCTGGAGACTAATCTTTTCTAGAGCTCTAGGAATAGTTTCAAAGCAGACCTGCTTAAATCTTTTTTTAAACCCACACCACCACCACCACAGGGGTCATCTTCACAAAATTTTTTGGTGGGAGGTGGGTCTGTTTGTTTGTTTGAAATAGCCTGTTAACCTCATCTGCTGCTGCAGACAAAGCCTCCAGGCCAAGCCTGCAAACACCTCTGGTATTGTTCAGAGCAGTCGCTTTTGCACCTGCCAGGAAATTTGTAAGATCAGAGACGCAGATCCACCTCCTGCAACCTCTTTGCCTTCCTGGAAACTCCCCCAAAATAGCTGACTGGGTAGGATTAGGCTCTTGCTTTGGAAGTTGATTATGTGATCTCTGTTTCTTTCAGTCTTGCCAGCCAGGGCTTACCTCCAGATGAGTATTTCAGCACGTGCTTAACCTTAAGCAATGAGATACTCCTGCTTATAGTTAAGTATAGGCTTAAAAATTTTGTTGGAAGCAAATCACAAGCACATTCTTACATACTTCTCTGGGCTGGGACTAACCATAGTTCTCCTGTTAAAACAGTCTCTTTTTTTCTTGGGTTTGTTTTTTGTTGTTGGGGTTTTTTTTCTCCCAACACTTATCCCATCACTATAATTTTCCTCTTCAACTACCCTCTCCAACAGCTTTGTTCCAGTGAAACCAAGGGGAAATGACATTTTTTTCCACAGCAAGTAAACCCTAATTGATAACAAACCGTTAGATTGCCCACAAATGTGCAGGGAAGAGGTAGTACCTTTTATATAGCTCAACTAACCCGTCTCTGTCTGAGATCTGCCTCGCCCTGAAACATCACCTCTCCTCTGTCTCGGCATCCCATAGCGCTGCGTTACTTGTGCTTTACCCAGGTTTTATGGGTTTGGGGAAGCATCTAGGGAAACAGAAGGAATGCAGCATATTGCTCCTGCTGCGGACTAGCAGAGAGTTAATATCATTGCACATGAGCCATTTCACCTACAGCAAGAAGTGAAAGCATGCGACTACACCCAACAAGTGATCACAGAGCACCCTGCAGGGAATGTGCTTCCATTTCAAAGGGAGAGATCAAAACCCACAAAGAAGAGGGAGAAAGGGGGGGGGAGGAAAGAAAGGAAAAAAAAAAGGTGGGAAAAAGGGAGAAAGGGGGAAAAAATGGGAGAGAAAAAAAAAAGAAAAAAGAAAAAGAAAAAAGAAAAAGAAAAAGAAAAAGAAAAAGAAAAAGAAAAAGAAAAAGAAAAAGAAAAAGAAAAAGAAAAAGAAAAAGAAAAAGAAAAAGAAAAAGAAAAAGAAAAAGAAAAAGAAAAAAAAGAGAAAAGAGGGATGCTCCCAGTCTGTGCATGAGATCAATGTTGGGCCCAACTTCACAAGTCTTCTGAGAGGAAGGGAGAGATATGGACAGAAGAAGCACAGAGCACCCTCAGCACCTGATTATTTATGTGCTGGGGGTTTGATCCTACACACCAAAATAAATGGGAGGTTTGCCACCGACTTCAGTGGAAGCAGAAACAAATCCTATCACCTTGAGGTGTATTGGCTGTCCACAGAAAGTTCAAAAATTTATATAGAAATTAAACAGGATAATTTGACAGTTTAACGGTGACGTCGTGGTTTTTACATTCAAAAACACACAAATTTATCTTCTGGGTTTTATAATTTTTTTCCTGCCTGTTGTTTTTTTTAAAGAAAAATTCTCATGTTTCAAGGGAAGACTGATAGAAATGGGATATTCCTGTACACAAAAACACGAAAGAACTTAAAGCTCAGTCCTGCCCTACATCCCTCACTTGGGGCTCAGCAGTTTAAAGCCGTTGGCATTAGTGGCAGCAGCAAATTAGCTACCGTGTAAGTGCTCCACTCCTATGCCAGAAACAAAAAAGGCTGTCCTAATTTGCACTGTGCCAAATAGGGCATCTGACCATGAAAAATGACTTTAAAGAGCTGGGAAGGGAAAAAGAACATTAAAAACAGAAATGTGCTGTGATCAAGTCCTGTGTTTGGCACTCATCATCTGGTCCAAAGGGTGAGGAATCTGTCTTGGGTAAGAAAACCAGGCTCAGGACTCCCTGCAGCTCCACCTTGGGCAGTCCAGACCGAAATGCATGTGGAAATGCACGAGTAAATTACTTCCCAACCCCTTGGTTATGTTGGTCACTTAATCATTAATTATTAAATCAATGCACTCACTGAAGCCAGTTAATGCTAGTGCAATGAGCGGGTCCATTCTTACCCAGTTTGGGCTCAGAAGCCTGGTGGCAAATATCTGAAGTTAGGACAATGATTGCATTCCCATCAATAAGAAGCTTAATGAAATTATCTATCTTCAGCTGTTTGGAAAATTCAGTGTACTATGAGTGGTGGCTCATTACCTCCACAAAAACCGGGACAGGATCCAGCCTCTGCTCAGGACCTGCAACATGTGGAGAGGGCAGATGGCAAACGACAGAACTGGTGAGCAACAGGAGAAATGCAAGACCACAGCATCCACCCAACACCACCAGCCACTTTAAGGTGGCCTTTTCCAGACACCCTTGCAGACCCTCTGTTAAACTCATCACTCACTGCTCCAGTACTCTCAGCCAATGCATCCCACAGGGACATTCTTCTCCACCTTCACATGTGGAACATGTCAGCCCTGGAGACCACAATTATATGAGCCTCTGAAGGGTGGAGGCAGCCCCTGGAGGAAAGGCAGGTAGGAGGGAAGGACACAACAGTGATGGGAAGAAACACTGGAGGTTCACACAGGAATGAAAAATCTCTGGTTCTTCCTTCTCCCACAAAAAGCTTTCACCACCTAGGACTGTATTACTCCTTAGGAAAATACAAGAGAATCCTTGATCTGGGCAACAACTACAACAAAATCTTTAAAATTAACTGTGAAAAATACAGCTCAACCAAAACTATTTGAATTTGTGCCATATTCTGTGATGAGGTTGTTTTGATTGCCGGTTCAGGGGAGGAGGGAAGAGGAAGAACAGCAAAACCATTTCAAATCAACCTGAAACTATTTTGTTTCTTCCCCCTCCTGAGACCTTTATACTTCGGTCAGCACGCTGGAGACATCACTCACTCCCCCCAGCCCTGCTGCTTCCAGCCCCTGACAACACTGAGGTTCAGTTGTCTAATGCCAAATGGCTAGAGCAGGTACCAGCCCCAGGACAGCGGGGACGGAGCTGCTCCCAGTGGGCCACCCGGATGCTGCATTTGGCCCCTGAACTTCCCTGCCAGAGACCTGGGCTGCCTGCGCAGCAAGCTACGGCCAGTGGCTGCTCCAGCAAGGAGACAAGCCTCTGCTGCTAGATGCATAATCTCCAATTTATACAAAGCTTTGAAAGGCATCCAACAGTCTAATTGGGAGGCCCTTAAATTAAAGTGGGGATGGGATTTGGAATCCACTTTAGAGCCTGCGGTTTGGAGGGAAACATGGGGATCCATTTCATCTGTGTTGATATCAGGGGAGCCCAATATAAATGTTTTCTGGCGCTTTTATTCCTCCAGCCCTGGGGTTTACATGAGGGTTGGCGTTTTGTTCAGGGTTTTTTTTCTTTCTCTGGTGGTGTTTTTTTTGCACTCTGAAGCCTCTTCCAAGTGTAATTTTAGAAGAGGCGCATTATCGCAGTGTCTGGGGCACCACCGCTTCACCCTCAGGTCTGGCTGCTGGAACCCAGCGCTGCCCCACACCTGTCACCTCGCTGGTGACTCCAGAGGCTCAGGCAGGACATCACCAGTACGTACAGGAAGCAGAGCTGTACTTCTGGCTGGAGCCCAGCCACCAGCTCCATGCTGCCCAACTGATGCCATCAGGGGAAGGGGATGTGCTGCCAGGGGGTGAGGGGAGTGAGGAGATGTGCCCATCGCAGCAGCCTTGGGGCTGCTCTGTTATGGCTCGCTGTCTCTCACACAGCTCCAGTGTTAAAAGCGCACCATGGCCTCTGGCCTGGAAGACATAGCTCCAGGACAACTTTACTGGCCCACCCTGGGCAGGAAAGTTGTGCTGCCCTTAAACAACAGCCTTGCAGCACAGGCAACTACTGGGGGCAGGAATGGAGGGAGCAGTGGGGTGGCAGGGGCAATTCTCCTTGGCAAATCTCCTTTTAATTGGGCTCTGCTGGAACACTGCGGCCTTTTTGCATCACTCCTAATTTGGCCCACTGACAAGGACGCTGTGGCTGACTGCACCTGAATGCTGGCTGCAGACCTTGCGCCTCGGCACCCTTCGCTCCCAGTGCACACCAGGATTTATATTCTATAGACAAAGACATATATATACATATATATATATACATACATATATATATATATATATTTCTGTTTCATGGGAACCAGAAGCAAAAGGAACAATATTGCCAACTTGTCCCACTCTCATAAGTGCCAAACACCCAAAAGTGAGAGTCCGGGGAAAAACTCACCATTCCATTATGTTTTTTTGTTTGTTGAGATGATAGATAATCTGATAGATAATCAGAGAGATAGAGAGAAAGAAGACCACAAGCCCTCCCAGGTCCATAGCACAGCCAGGCTGCGAAGTCAGGCTGATTTACAGCACTTAAGAGCTGACCTCGGCACGTTGAGAGTGCTGAAACCTGTCAGCAGCGCCAATGCGGCCACTTGTCATCTTCTAGTAAAACATTCAGCAAGCAACCAGAAGTAAAATGATTTGAAGGAGTGGGAGTCTTCCTAACTTTGCATTTTTACTGCCAGAACAGAGTATCATTTCTCCTTGCCACCTAGCGTGGTTTACGTCCACTGCAGCCCTGCAACAACAATGCTGTGCGTGCGCAGGAAATTCCCTTCACATCACGGTGACACCAGGAGGAGGAACGGGGAGCACACAATGCATGTAAAAATATAAACACGAGAAATGACCTCACTTGTGCCAACTGATTATATAGGTTCATGGCCAGAATTCCTCCTGCAGCCTTATTTTTACTCTCCTCTGCAGCATGCTCTGATCAAAAACAGGATAGTGTCATTAAATAAGACTTGGCCCCATGTCACGTACTTTCCCTCTAACTCCTGAACCTCCTCCCTGGCCGAGCACCACAGTCACTCCCATTTTCCCACAGCTGGGAGGACAGGTTACCTTCAGTCCTGTCCCCATGGGGGCTGAACGCTCTGCTAGAAATTCCTTGGTGGGAAACACACTTGAGGCTTGAGGCTCGAGTCCTGTCAGGAGATGCAGAAAAACTTGCCCTCACCTCCCAGCTCTCCCTTGGTGACATCTGGCTGATCCTGGGAGCACACAGATTACCTTCGTCCCCCAAGAGCAGCAGAGGATAATGGTCCTGCTGCTTCTCACCCCTCCAGAAGAGCAGGCTGGGACTCTCCATCCCCCTTTCCCAGGTGCATCATTTGGGACTACACAGGGTGAAGACACCTTAGCCCCAGACCAACTCTTTCTAGCCAGCAAAAGTCACAGATCCACTGATCAGAGGTGAGGTGGTTGAACCACCACACTCCTATTGTGCAAGAAGCTGTGACATTTTGTGAGTGAGCATGTGTGTGAGAGCAGCTTCAGCAAGATAAAGAACATTTCCTGCAGAAAGGAAATCAGACAGGACTTTTTGTTTCATTTTAAGGCGGGAAATTGCAAAACCTTTCCACAGGGTTTGGTTCCTTGTGAAATAAATAAATAGCTGGCACTTCCCACACTTGAGAACCTGCTGCTTTACCCTGCCCTGGGGTGACAATAAGCATTGTAGACCCTCATAGTAGACTCAGGAAGGGTTCAGGCCTTGGAGCAGGGCACAGAGCAGGAGGAGGACACCTGCACGGGTTTTGGGGTTCCTGTCCCAGGGCAGCAAAGGCAGAAGCTGTAAGGTCCTGAACTCCCAAAGCTGTTCAGATGAGCTGTGTTGAAGCTACACACCCCAGTGATCTCTGTGCCTCAATACCTGGAAAAAAAAGTGCCCAAAACATTACCCTGAAACCATAGCCTTGAGCGAACCTGGCTCTTCAGCTGAGACACTTGGCTCTGGAGAGCCTGAATTCAACCACCACCCATCAGCCAACGAACACCACAGCCCCCAGCTCTTCAGCCCAGGACTGTCTCTGCCCGCTGTGTGGTGCACAGTGCCCATCTTCCTCTGCCACGCAGCAAAGGAGGACACAGAGCTGCTCCATCCTCCCAGGAAAAGGTGCCTGTCATTTGGTTAGTTGCCTCCTGCTCCTCTGCCAGTCCCCTCCTTCATTAAATTAACACCTCATTATAAACTGCAAGCTGCTTTGTTCCTACAAATGGTGCTGGAGGGTGTTTACTTTTCTAATGAATATCCTGTGTAGAATGGAAATCTGTCCCTGGCAGTCCTTAACAAGTGCTTCATTAAGCTGTTTGAAAAATGTTCCTTTCTGCTCTCCTTTGAACAGGTTACGCTTTGCCCTTTTAAGCTAGTTTTTGGCTGCCTCCCCATACCTGAGAGGATGGGTGGAGAGGTAGCCATCTGCTCCCAGCACAAGCAGCTTTTTTAATCCTCAGCAACAGGAAACATGCAGTTCTCTCTTCCAGCATCCCTCTGTGGCCACGGATGGCTGCGGTGCCCGGTACAGCGCAACAGGTATCGGCATTCACCTGCAAGCTGAGCCTCGAGGTTCACACTCTTACATTACTATTACAAACCTACAGACTTCAGCAGTAAACTAGGAATGTGACAGAAGAGAGGGGCAGTGGATGGGGCAGGGGGGTGTGGGGGGCTGAAAAGTCTGGCTGTGCCAGCGGAGTGAATCTGAACAGCAGAGCCTTGTGGTGAAATGGGATTGTCTCTGTGTTAGCAACAGCAACTAAAACTGCTTGTAATCCTGTCGAACAGAGCTCCAGTTAGTAACTGTATATTACAAACTGCGCGATAAAGAGTGCTTGGTAAAACTTGCTCCCCTATCAGTAAATGAAGTAGGTACCACACATGCTGCCTTTCACCCCCAAAGCTATGGAAAGCTTACAGAATGACAAAGAATGCAAGCAGCATCCTTACAGGGCTGGAGACTCATTGCTCTGCCGACAATATGAGCCTCCGGAGTCTCCCTGTGAGCAGCAGTGTGTTCTGAGCTGATAGATCCCTGCTTTCTCTCTCCACTCATCCACACACACAAACCAGGTGCCTGTAAAATTCCCTCAGCCTCAAAGGGTATTTTCATGGACTCCTCCTGCACTGGGCAGGCTGAACATCAACTATTATCATGGATGTTGAGGTGAATTACCAAAATGGGATTTCCTCCTGGATTTTTGTTAGTATTAAAACCCTCTGCTAGGTTCAAAAGAGATGAACTATATCGCTTTGAGGGTGAGAAAACTGCACTAGTTCAAAGCTAACACAACCTCCTCTGCCCTAGAGCTACTTCAGGAGTCTTAATTCATCTGGATAAACACGTAACACGCTAGTGAAGTGCATGTGGCCATTAAGAAAAGAAATTATTCACCAGCACACCTCCAACCCCAGGGGTTTGCATTTTGCCCCACTAACATGACTCTCCTCAGAAAAGAAACTTTGGGGAGGGAAACAGTGTTGGAAAAACAATCTCATTTCCCTGAGAGTAAATGTGGGTCCCTCTTTAAAGCAACCTGATCACCTTTCAGAACACAGTGATGCTGACACAATGCAGGTATGAAAAAAAGCACAGAAAAAACAAGTATCAGAGAAGTCTATGTTGTTACAGTCACCAGTGGTTTGGATACCGGTATCTTCATCACACAGCTCAGCACTAGCCACACAGCCTTGGTCCTGGATGGTGGGGCTTGAACTTTGCCCTTCAGATCTCTGCTTTTCCCAGCATGCAGCTTAACCAACTTGAAGGGAAATGTCTGCTCTGTGTTGGACCCTCCAATGGCACATAAATCCAGTATTGTAATGGATATGGGGGCGGGGGGGTGGAAGCCTTTTAAAATGTGTTTGTGTTGGGTTTTTTTCCTTTTCTTTCCTTCTCCTACTGCATGGTGAAACGTTGCCATCCAGGGTTATCATCAAGCAACATCTACAAGCACATGACAACTGCAGTGAAGTCAGTGTTGATGCACATTAAGCTCCAAATCTGGACCGAAACATCCAGTCCTCAAGAAAAAAACGATAATAGCATTTGCAGAAGGAGAAAACAAGATAACTTCCTAGCTAATCATCCCATTAAGAGAAGTTCCCTTGTTAAAACTGTACTGATAGAGTTGATAATTAACCAACCAATGTCCATACTGTACTAGTGCATTGTCCAGTGCTATCTGACAGTGGTTTCAGAGATAACACCAGACAATGGCCTGTTTGGAAAGGTGGGTAAAATGGAAAGAAGAACTGGAATGTTAGAATGAAAAAAATAATGCCACTATTCCAACACTAAAGCTACTAAATTTAACCACTCCACATAAATACTCGTTTGACTGGGATAGCTTTGGCTGGAAGTCCAGCAGTTGCTTCGCTTGCTGCCCTTTGCTCAGTCTGTCAAACAGCACAAAAGAGAGAAAAATAAATTCATCTGCCACTGGCCATTGAAAGGAGGAAGTATTTAGAAACCACAATGTTGAAAGCAGAGGGAAAATAGCTGAAATAGCCCAAAATACCAGGACAAAGCAAGCCAGATATTGTCAAACAAACCCCAAATCTGAATTCCAGCCATGGATCTGTGCAAGGAATTGCTCTAAACCGAGCGGATAAAAAGAGTTCTCACATAACCTAGAGAAAATAATGCCTAGAATAAACAAGTGACTCCAGTCTAATAGTCTGCAGGTCAGTCCTAAAAGTGAGAATTTCTGCTTTTCCTGTGGCTGGACGACTCTGGCTGGCACGTCGATATGCCACCTGAAGCACTCAGCCAAATCAGCATTGCCATTGCTATTAATACACATGGCCCTGGATTAAATACCAGGACGGGCTTCGTTCTGCCATAAGCGACTGATATCCACTAGGAACGGCTTTACCAAAACCACCAGAGCTGCATCTCTTGGAACTGACACCAGAATCTAACTCCACAGCTCCAGAGATATTTTGGTGCTCTCCACTCTGCACGAGCTAATGAGCAGCTTTGCCTCTGGCATAAACTCTGACAGATGTGTAGTCTAAGGAATCATATTATCATTTCTAACCATTCTACACCTATTGGATCCTAAACTGTGAGTGTGACTACGTCTTTACGTAGATCAGCTTCCCAAAAAAGGCTGCAAGTCTTACACCAAAGCATGCTTAAAAATGCACCTTCTTGAACTGTTTTCCTCTGAATTGTCCATCATATATGCTGCAGAAATGATGGTAAAAAATGTCATCTGCATTCAAGAAGTTGTATTTTACACACGCTTTGCTCTTACTCTGCAGTGTAAGGTTACACAGGGAGGAGGACAGGACAGAGGCAGGCCTGTCTTTCTTACCACCAGTCCTGCAAACCCACCCACATCAGGACATGTGGCTGAGCACTATTTAATATACATTAAAAACTAGCTTCAAAGGCAGGCAGGAAACAGAACCTATCAACCCTGCTCCTGAAGAGAAAGGGAAGGTGCTACATTGTAAATAACCTCTCACTCCCTATTCCTGCATGCAATTCCAAACAAGAGCTAGAATAGGTTTTATTGGACCTCTGAACATCTCTTCAAGGCTGGGCTAATGAATCATAGCTAGTGCCGGAGGCATTGGCAGAAAACTTGTCAACCTGCTTCACATTTTGTTCTCTTGCCATAAATTTGGGATGGGGTGGGGAGGGGGAGGGCAAAAGAAAAAAAAATAATAATAGGGCATGCAAAGTTCTCTCCAAGGTTTTGGAAATTCATATACACTCCTCACCCAGACAGGCCTGCAGGAGCTTTGTGATAATTACATTAAATAAATCTCACCACCAGCAGCGCAGTTTGTTTAGATGAGTTCACCCCTGGGACCATGACCAAGAGCTGCCCTGGCATCACCAAGAGCACACAGGGACCTCCAAGGCCAGCGGGAAAAGCACTCCCAACACCACTCCTCTAGGCAGTGACAGGAGCATGATCTCTAAAAAGCAGGAGTCTGATGTCTTCCCACCTGCTCCAGTTGGGCAAATCAAACTACACAGAGAAACCGGAGGAAGGGATGGTGCTTGTCAGGAGACTGAGTTGAGCTTTGCAGTTGTATCATATTTGGAAAAACCTGAGTACTGCTCTTGGTGAGAGCCAAGAGGAGTTTGTTTTTAAGCTGAGTGAAAAAGTAGTACAAGACAGGAACGAAATCAAGGAGGCAAACAAACAACAACGTCATCAATAAAATAAACCCATAAGAAACTGACCCAGAGCTGTCCTCACCAAGAGGAGAAGAAGCCAAACATCATCTCGACACGTTTACTTCAGCAGAGAAAGGATGTAGTAATGGTACTCTGAGCCACCAAAAGCCTGAATTCCTACCCACTCCTTGCACCTCTGTGGAAAAAGAAATGTTGAAGAGCACTTTTTTCAGGTAATGGGATGACCCCAGCATCTCCTACAAAGAATGGCAACTCGAGGTGCTCATGTTGTAGGCATACTGTATGGCAAGGGAGACAAAAAGTTATCAACCTGCTTCACATCCTGGTCTCTTGCCACATATTTGGATTTTTCAAAAGGGAAAAAAAATGGGGAAAAAAAAAGTATGTATGCTAAGAGCTACATTATAGCTGCTTTGGCCCCTCCTACTCCATTATATCTGGCCCCATCCCTATTCCCCCAACACACTGCCAATTAACTGTCCCTCTTTCAGCTTCTCAAAAACATTGATCAGAAATTCTACCTGCTTCAGCCTCCTATATAATATTGTAGAAAAAGAGAAGAAAAAGAGCCAGCAGGTTTTCCTACACCACTGCAGGATAACCCCAATATTGCAGGTCAGCTTCCTAAAGGCTTGTAACATGGGATGAACTTGCACTCACACTACTTCTGCACCTCCACAGCTGAACCTCATGCCTTACAGGGACCTCCTCCACAGATCCCAGCACCATGACCACTTGCACCTCCTTCAGGATGTAGTCGCTTGCATCTCTGCCACTCCCCAGCTAACCTTCACATCTGAGACTGTGCTACCAGCTTTTAGGGCTGGCCTTCAGGGCTTCCCCGAGGGCCTTGGGATTCAGCTGGGGACAGGAGCAGTCTTGCCACCCACCACCACCCACCCAAGGGAGAGGGCAGCTGGCACAGCAGGGGCGCCTGCCCCGAGGGGACTACTCTCAGTCAAAACTGCAGCATGCCAGAAAATGCCAGTCCCTCCTTTCAGCTTTGCTTTTTTTCCCTCCCCCCCTTTTTTTTTTCTCGTCAAATTATTCCAGGGAACTCTTATTTTTGTAAGAACTCTGATATCATTCCTATTAGATGATAAACATTTATAAGCCAAAGCATAATTCCAAATACTTAGCCCTTAGGTAAACACTAGAAAGTAAAGGTCAAACTGTAAACATCAGTATTTTTGTAAAGATTGTGCACATTCATGTTTTGAATTCTTGTTTTCCTTAAGTAAACCCCAGGCAAGAGATAACAGATGCCTAATTTCAAAGATCCTCAAACGTCTAATTTGGCACGCAATGGCATGCGTCCTAATGAAGTTTACAGAAGCATTCTCTGAAGCGTTCACACATGAAAAAATTAAAGTGGAGATAGTTGTTTTATTTAAATCAAACCTATTTTCAGAAACCTTTTATCCAGCCATAAACTGCTGTGCAGGGAAAGATCAACATTTGTGCCTCCAAGTTTTCTTCCTAATAACAAGGCACTGAGGCAGCCGTTCTGCTTTAAAGGACCATTAGGAAAGCATTTCTCTGCTGGAGGGGTATGGGGATGTTTTGTTACTCTCAAACCAGATAAAGACCACTTAAAGTTCTTGCAGAGCCCAGCACTTAAAAGTGAGAAAAAGACAGAATTACGGTAAAAGGAGCAGTTTTACCTCCCCTCACGTATGTGCATGATGACCAGCCAGTAGCAGTATGACCACGCTCCTATTTTCACCACGGGGTCAGTGCCCCAACCTCAGCCAGGGTGAGGAAGGGGCTGGCCTGACTCTGCAAAGCAATTCAATAACCACTGTGAGCCCCCTCCCAGACTCGCTCTGCGGCACCTGAGTCAAGCCCAGCTGCGGCGGCAGAACTAGCCATGTCCTCATCTGTTTCGCTGTGGCACTCCTGACGTTATTGCTCAGGCACATCACAAACTTGAATTTGTCTTCACTGTTGCCCAACAAAATGAAGGGATGACCTCTCTCCTCCATCTTGCAGGCTGGGAAGCAAGGAAGGAAAAGGGGAGATGAAGGATCTGGACAGTGGGAACCCAAAGGCTTTTCATTTTCCAGAGCACCGATGGTGTCTTCTATATTGCAGCTCTCTTCATCTTCTCATGCAACTGTGACTGCTCAGGATGTCAGGTCAGACCCCTGGGTCTCAAGTCAGATATCCAGAATATGAGGAATGCTTAATTAGTGACCACCCATGAAGAGTTTTTGTTTAAGTAACTTGCCTGGAATCACTCTGGCAGAAGCTCTGAAAGTGCTAATTCTCTAGTGTACATCTGAACAGCCTCTAGTATTTTTTCCTCTTTCCACAAACCCCTTCCTCATCTGCCATTCATCTTTCCACTCCTGCCAGAAGTGGGGTAGAGATCCTTGGACAATGGTGTCTTTCTACCACACAACCCTGATTCATTCCCCAAGCAGGTCTGTAATTGTAGTGGTCTAATTAAAGACTGTATCATAACACAGAAGATGGGAGCAGGGCTGGGAGGAGAATTAAAGTGGCAAGATAATTTTGGTATATCCTAAGTGTTTTAAATACAGTTTGCACACACAGACACATGCGTGTGTGATGTCCTCAACATAAAAAAAAAAAAAAAAAACAAAAAAACCAAAACATAAAACAGCTAAGAAAACCCCCTGCATAGCTGCAAGCAAATTCCAGCTGGGCTGGGACCCTTGGAGTTGCCGAAGAGATCTTGTCTCATAGATGATGCACAAAGTACCTGTGGGAAAGAGAGCACCCTGTCTTCTGCTGTGCAGACAAGAGGGAACGCTGTGTCTGGAGACTTTGCAGACACTTGCTGAGAAAGGCAAAACACAGGAAACACCAGCTCCATTTCAGGTTTCTGGAAGGAAACATGCTCAACACAAACGTTTCTACTGCCTCCTCAAAATACTGAAGTCTCCTGCTCTCTTTCCTGCCCTATTCCATATGTATCTATGCATGGACAGATGAGCTCTTTGCAGACATCTATCCCCCTCCCATAAGCACAGACACTCAACCAGAAATGCAGGCTTTCCCGAGATTGCTCCTGTCCTGAAAATGCAGCTGCAATTACAGAGCAATTCCTCTTTCCCACATGCCCCACTCCATCTCCCCGAGGGACAGACCCATCAGGGGTGGGGGCTGTGGGAGAGCAGTCCCCACGCAGCAGGGAGAAGCCCGAGCCGGCTTTGCAAGGATGGGATTTTTCCCTCCAACATCGGCCCAGCACGTGCAAGCCGAGAGGTTTGAAATGTTCATTAAGTGGCCAAGTTTGGCAGGAAAACGAAGTGAAAGTCACTCTCCTGCCAAATCTCAACAGCACGGTGGTGCTAGAGCTGCTCAAATTGGCGGATATCTCAGTGTTTCAAGGCAAGCAAAGCCTTTTTCCTCCTTCCAAAAGGGACCAGTCCCACACCAGCCACATGCCATGCATGCACACACACACACAGAGCAGCACAGCCACAGAAATTTCTGCATTACTCTGTGAAGAGATGCCTTTCTCCTGATTTACAGCAAATGTCTGGGAAGTTTTCTATCTCAGATCCACCCATCATAATAACATGTGAGCCACAATGGCTCAAATTCCTTCCCGCAACATTTTATAAAGTATTTCCACTATATTTGCCCACGTGCAACCAGTAGATGACTTTTGGACCAAACTAGCCCTGGTTTGTTATTTCAATATAGTTAGTTTTGATCATCTGTCAGGCAAAAGGGGTTTTTTTTTTTCTCCTCACTTTTCCCTCCCTTGGCTATGGTTGAACAGCTCATCATCACCTGTCCACCTCAAGCTGAGAACTCCCACTTTTGACTCACCACGTTGCATATGCTTTCTTTTCAGACCTACTATGTCACAGGCAAATAACAAATGCACTAAAACAAACTGCAAGTGGATTAATTTGGAATAGGCACAGTAGACGTGAGGACACACCTTCCTGTTTAAGCTGTTAGGAACAAATATCCATCTTGTTAAGTACAATACACATCCAAAAGCAAATTAACTGCCCATATTTGGTTTTACAAAAGGAAGCCATCATGGAGACTGGGTCTACTAGCAAAATCTGGTTTTACTGGTCTTATGTTGGACAGTAAAGCTGGCAGCAGTTGCCAAAGCTGGGACTTCAAAGAACACAGAATTTGCTGGAAAAGATTTGACCAAGTCCATTCCAAAAAGCTCTTCCCTTACCCTATGAAGCATGAGAAATAGAGAAGAAAAAATAGGAGGTTCTACGTAAAATACAGTAACAGTTGAAAAAATTCCAGGGGGGAATTTTCATTTGGTTCTGCATTCAGTTGTCCTAGAACCTTCCTCCTTTCTCAAAACAAGTATTTCCACTTCAAGCAAAGGGAAAACGGAAAACAAGAGGCAACATAAAAGGAGCCTGATTTTCCAGAAGATCTGAACCATGGCCACCTGAAGAAACTACTCTTTGAGCCCTGTCCGTCTAGACATCCAAGCACTGAGACGCTCAGTATTGCTATTCAGATCTGAAGTGTTGGCCAAGGTTTTCCTTCTGCTTGACAATTATTATTCTGAGGCAGCAAAATCTGCTTGCACAACCATCTGGAAACCTGTGGATCCCTGCTGGCTTGAGAATCCAGTGGGGAGGTAGAAGCAACCAAGCTTTGCGATAACACATTTTCAAGTTCACGAATCTCCCATCAAAACTCTGAGGGGAAATGTTTGGCTGTTTGCTCAAGCATACACTACTCCAAGATGGTTTTGTAATAAAGCCCACTCACGTTGTGCACACGAGAGGTCTTGCAGGCTGCAGCAGCGCCTTCCAAAGCTCTGCTCGGTTACATGTTAACTACACAAGTTAGTTTGGATTTCACCATATTCGGTCTGAATGAACCGAAACCCACACAAAACCTGCCCAGCGTGAGCCAGTACCAGCTAGATTCTCAGAAAGTGACATTTCCCTTCAGCATCACTGAAGTTTGGGAGGTTTGCTTTGGTGACCTGTGGCCTTTCTTTCTTCCCACCCGGCTCATTCTTTCTTTCTTTGCTATGTATGTTAATTTGGGGAAAATCATAGCCTAGGGCAACACACCTGACTGCTTCCCACCCCAAAATCATTTAGCATTTAATGCACGGTTACATTCATTCTTCTGCCTTTATAGTTCCCTAATGAGCTTGAACTGCAATTAACAAAATGATTGTGTTCACTTTAGTACAATGCACCTGCAAATACCAGGATGGGAAGTCGCATTCAGAACATAAAAATACACCCGGGTACATATTACAGCAGCAGCTTGATATTCTGGTACAGGCTTGAGTTTTAACAGGTGTCAGTGGCTGCAAATAGCAAGCTCTCTTTTTTTAATTTTTATACTACTGGGTCAAAGGTGTCCTGATGTCATCTTCTCATCCATGCTGCAATGATTTTGTGAGAAAAAATACAAAACGCTGCATTTTTCTACTAAATCCTTTACTAACGTGTACGGAGCAACTTTTGCTGTAAAAGTTCAGATCAAAGTTAGCATTATAGTACCTCCTGTATGTGTGAAGATCTCTTTAATGCATTTCATAGGATTCATTCAAACCCCATGTTTATGAGAAAAAAAAATGCTGGCCAGAAATAAATTTGTTTCTTAAATCATTTTGTGGATATTGCACACAGTTTCAACAAATATGTGACATCACATTCTGCAGACTGCAGCCAATCTCCTGCCTACAAACTTCGGGTGGTTTTAGGGAGGTAAACCCAGGTAAAGTGAAACAATAAAGGAAACAAATTTTCTCCCTTTCTCTGCTTATTAAACTGAGCACAAACTAGAAATAACATGGCAGAGACAGAAACAAGAACTTGCTACATGGCATTCTTCTGTGTCACAAAAACAGAACTACTGAGGTCAGAAGGGACCTCTGGAAGTCATCTAGTCGAACTTGCTGCTCATGGAGAGCAGGTCCAGCTTCAGGTTAGATACGGATGCCCAGGACCTTGACTAGTCAAGTTCAGGAAATTTCCAAAAGTGTAAATTTTACAACTTCTCAGGGCTCAGGTGCCAAACCACTGTTGCTACGAAGATTTTTTTTTTCTTGTATTGAGTCATATTTCCCCATGCTATATTCTGTGGCAGCTTTCTCCTGTCCTTCCACTGTGCACCTCTGAGAAAAGTCTGACTTCATCCTCTCTATAATCTTCCTCTGGGTCACAGAAGAGTGCAATTATATTCCCCTTAGCTAAATAAATTAAGGGTCCCCCACCTCTCCTCATGTGTCTCAGTCCAGATGACTAACCACCACAGCTGCTCTCAGCTCTCTCCAGTTTGCCAGTATTCTACCAAAGAGTCTCAAACTGGACTCCCTTGACATCCCAACAGACACATGCACCAGGGAACAGTCAGTTCCCTCTGTGCAATCCAGCATGCAGTTGGCTTTCATTCTTGCAGGAGTCACCTTGGATGGGGTGTCTGCCAGGTCTCCCTACTCCCTCAGGTGCCATGATACCTCAGGTACCCCTGTACCTGGGCATGGGGTGTTTCTATCCTAGGCATGGGACCTTGCATTCATCTGTACTGAACTTCAGGAGATTCTAGTTGGCTCTGCAGCTACACAGAGGCCTGAAAGCAGATCATGCTAATAAAGACCAAGACAAGGCATGGAATACTTCAGCCTTTTCCTATGCCTTTCATCGCCTGCCATGCTCAGCAGAAGGCCCACATCTTCCTGGTCAGAAACGATCTGCTGGCACTCCAAAAGCCTCACCAGTTCTAACTCCATCTGAGCTTTGACTTTCCTAACTCTGTTCCTACATGCCCAGGCAACGTTTCTGTATTCCTCTTTGGTTGCCTGTCCCTACTTCCACCTCCATACTCTTCCTTTTAGCATGTGAAATCAGTCAGGAGTTCCCTGTTCAGCCAAGCTGGCCTCCTGCTATACCTGCTCAGCATCCTGAACATCAGGATGGACTGTTCTTGTGCTTTGAGGAGGCTGTCCTTGAAGATCAAGCAACTTTCATGGGTCTCTCTGCCCTCCAGGGCAGACTCCCAGAAGATTCTGCCTACAAGTTCCTCGAACAAGCCAAAGTCTGCACGCTTGAAGTTTTGAGTGATTATTCTATTACTTGCCTTTCCCACTTCCCTCAGGTTCTTAAACAACCATCTCATGATACTGCAGCCGAGTCACCCCAAAACAGTTCTGCCTTATTCATGAGCAGCAGGTCCAGCACAGTGCTTCCAGCCAGCTCATCTAGCACCAGCATGAAGTCAACTCGTGGAATATGTGAAGGACATTTATGCCCCTCACACTGCCCTTCCAGCAGATGTAGGGAAGGTTATGGTTCTCCTAAAAGGGTTCAGCCTAATGTAAGTAAAATGAACCCTCTTCTTGATAACCAGGTTTTTGCATGTGTTAACCGCAGAACACTCCTATGCTGACTTTATATACTGAGGTACTACCACAGTGAGTACACTGTAGGATTACAGTTGCAATCCATACTGTGCAAATGCAACAGTTACAAGCAACTTTGAAAGAGATCAGTGTCAACAATTCCACCCCTGGCCTAACTTGTGGAGGATCCTTGATACAGCGTTGAAGTGGAGACAACGCAACCCAGAATTAATGCCTGGAGTGTTCACTTACAGCCAATCTGGGCCTGCCAGTAAGCAACACTGGTACAAAGATGCATAACATGACCTACCTGAATGATGAAAGCTCCAAAGCCAGACAGTCCAGAGGGCAAGGCTAGGAAATGACTAAAGGAAGAAATATTTCTGTACCTTGTGGGCCCAATCCCCAACATCAATCAATTCCAGTGACTGCTGGGGTCATCAATTCTTACAACAAAGACAGAATCTGCAGAACTGCAACTGGACGACACTGGAAACCTGACACTCTCTTTCTTATGGACTTGGATACAGGCTGCACGCAGCACTTTTGCTGGTTTATAAATCAGGATGCAAGCAGGTTTTGTAGACATTCAGCCAGACTCCCACTCATAATCTTTCAGCCCCACTGAAAGCAGAGTAAGAGAAATGCAAAGCTGGCCTTCGGTACGAACGGGCGCTTGCAGTTTGAACAGGCTCTGAAAAAGCCCAGTAATATAAATGAATGCCTGATTTGACTGTGACTCATCCTGTCAGACAGCCCTAATGACTGGCCTGCCCTGGCTCTGCAGCAAGAAAGAACCCAGAGAAACTTCTATTCACACACTGACTATTAAGACAATCATAGCTCTGGTCAGCGACCTCCTTCCTCCACATCAGAAGTCCTTAACAGGACCCCCAACATCACCACCATCCTTATGTGAGCACCTCCTAAATGTTACTGAATTTATCTCCACAGCAGTCATGCAGGATGGACTTCCTCAAGGACAAGGCAGTGACGGGACAGTAAGGGCCAGGTTTTCTAAAATGGAATTCAGTTCAAGTTCACACGAGTTTCAATAAACCTTTACTTTGCCTCTGAGCTGGTTGAACTCACTGGCCTTGATTTTGTGGAGTGCTCTTGGAGTTGTCAGGGTTCAGGCCATGCAAAAGCGCCAAGTTTCACACTGTTTCGCACATGAAACCATAAATCCCTCTCCAGAACCCCAGGGGCATGAGGGGGGCCGCTGTTCAAAAGGTTCATGAACTTGGATAAAGTTGGGCAGATACAGCTTGTAACGATGCACTAAATTAAGTTATGTCAAAATGTTTTTTGTGAGCCTGGAGTACAAAATAGCTAACAACAACATTAAGTTTTCGCAGAACTGGGCCACTGGTGAAACACATTCCACATATCCATATTTTGTTCTTGGCTTTAACTTTTTCAGTTAATTCAATGCATTATTTATTCCTGGAAAATCCAGAGGCAGTGTTCTTTATCTGAGGTAATTTTAACTTTTGGTTGATATCTAGATATTATTATTTCCCTTTTAATTTGCTTTTATTTTTAAACTATGCACCTACCAGAGAGAAATGAGCACATTTCCACAAGGTGAGACTATCTGAGAACATTTACTTGACTGACTGTAAAATATTCTTCTGCAAAGTCTTCAGAGATTATGTTTGCTTTTACACAATAGAAAGTAATAATTTGCCAATACTTCTTACCTGCTCACTTCAGTTAAAAAAAAAAAGCCCAAGGAAAATCTTGGGTTATAACAGCTACCACCCCAAATCCTTTATAGCTCTACTTGCTGGTTTTCCATTAAAATTTAGAGGAAAATTTGCCACTCGATATTCAGGATGCTTGTAATACAGACTTTAAAATAAAACTGAGAAATATCTGGTCACCTGTCCTGCAAACACAGATGTCAGCATGTTAAAGCAGCTCTTAGCTCATGGTTGCTTTGGAAAAAGAAAAAAAAAGAAAAAAAGTCATCGAACTGCAAGAGAAAAGCATATTTTGACAGACAGATTTGAGACTTACTAATGATAAATAACAAGTTACCCCACTGCCATTCTAGCTAACAAGAAGTGAGAGGGTCAGATATCCTTGACTACAGAGCAGTTACAACAAGGCAACGGACAGGGTAATGAAAAGGACTCTGATTTGATTCATCCTGAAGTCACAGATGCAACTGATTCAGTGGAAGCTGTTGAACACAGCAGCTGTCTCTGCTTCATTTAACTAGTGAAGCCTCATCCCAACATTTATTTACCACTGAGGTATCAATAAGTTTTGTGACAAGCAGGATCAGATGTCCTGAGGGTACGTGACACTGTACAGTGAGTGCTTTGCATGTAGTTGGCAAAGCACTTTACTCAAAGGTTCTTGGTGATGGTCATCTCAAAGGTGGGTGACGAACCAAAGTCCTAGGGACCTTCAAACACTTCCCTACCCTGGTATACATGCTTTTGGGTAAAGCAGCCCCCTGTAGACAGGCATCTCCTAAACATCCATCACCCAGCTCTGGGAATCACATCAATGGTTCCTGAGGATAGCTTTTCATTTCCTGTCTGCCTAGCATGCAAAACTGACACAAATAAAGCAAGCAGTGGGAAAAAAAAAAAAAAAGTAAAATCTGAAGGAAACTTTAATCTCTTAAGTTAAAAAAAAAAATGCAATCACTTACTAATGGAATGTTAAGATTGTGTATTAAACCCACAAAAGTCAGAAAAGGAAGGAATTAAAGACTCCCTTGGCTCTTTTAACCCCTCCCTCTGCCTGTGTGCATTACAGGCTTTTTATTACACAATCACATAACAGCGGGCAAAAGGACACAACCATAGGTGACGTTAACGGGGGGCATGGTTTGTTATGAAGTAAAGCTACAGAAATGAAAACGGTAATAACTAGTCATTTTATCTTGTAAAAGTTTATAATATTCACTATTAAAGAATGGCAAGACACCAAAGAAACAGCAAGATGTTGTTATGGAGCTAAAATGAAATAATGAATAAATGAGCTGTTCCTCTCAGCAGTTTACATACAGTGGTATTTATCTCCTATGAAACGACATGACAGTAATATATCATGGTAAGGAACTATTCCCCCGTTTATGCCCACATGTAAACAAATCTCACTGGATTAGGCTATGTCTGTCCTGAGCACAGCGCCTGTATACGTATTCGAGCCCCATGCCTGCAAAACTCAACACCCTGTCCCCTCCCTCAACTTCCCAGCCCTGCATCTGCTGCATTTGGAGTAGCTGCACACTTCCCCATCGTCCACACACACATCCTCTTCATGCGCAAGGGAGTATTATTACCCGGGTTCCACAAACGAGAATCCCAAGCACGGAGAGATTAAAGCTGAGCATTTCAAAGCATCCCAGTTAATTAAAATGACTGGAAAATGGGTGTCCAAATTGTTTAGATACCTTTGAAGTCTCAGAATAATTATATTGCTCAAGGTCACAGAGGGAGTTTATGGCTGACCCACAACTTGAACCCAGATTTCCAGCGTCCCACTCCAGCACCTTAATCACAAAACCATCTTTGCTTTCCAATTTAATACTGGCCAGACCTGGTCCGCATGCAAACTCCTTACCAACGGACGAAACCTGTTATTATGCCATACAATGTAGCTATCTATCTCTACCCTACAGGATAAACAGCAGTGCATTTGGGCATCTCCAAATTCTTGAAGGTACATATCATTACAAAACACTTAGGAGACAGGGAAGTGCTATTTGAGAATCAGCACACAAGGACAGCAAGGGACATTTCCAGTGTGGCACTCCAGCTCCACGGCAGCATGACATTTGTTTTGCTGTCTCTCCTGTCCTTAGCCTGGTGGCCCTGACACCTTTTTCCTGATGCAGTGTTTGACCAGCAGTGTTCCCTTTTAACGCACTGAGCCACCAAAGCCTCAAGTGCTGCTGTCATCTTAGCTGAGAATTCCACTACCTTTCACAGCCAGGACCACCAGATGCTACAGCCACCAGCGATGCTACAGTTCTCACTATCAGGATGCTACTACAGCACAAAATAAATCCTCAGTTACGCAGAGTGGCACCGAGCCTTCAGCAATAGAGCATAGGTGGAAGACTTCTCTCCCAAATAAAAAACAATAATCAGAAGGGACCTGTTGGAGAGGCCTCAGCACCAGAGAGACCCGAGTGTTTCTGCACATAGCGCTGTCGGGTATGAGGACTGCATGACACTTGTTGGCCTGTCTCATGCCTCTGGAATCTTTGCACTGAGGAAGGGGGCTGTACTGAATGAGCCAGTTTTGGTATCCACTAATAAATCTGATTCAGCTTTATTTCTCTCAAGCATACACTCCAACTACATGTGCCCCTTCTTTCAAGATGCAAGTCCAAACGCCAACTCCTATGGTTGGCACAAAGTCTTTGGTCCCCAGTACGAACTGATGCAGTTGCATGCAGTAAAGCTTCCCAGGTAGGATTCAATCTCTGGTTCTCCTAGACACACCAACACCCTCCAGGATGAGGGACACAATGTAAGATGGTGATCAACATAGTGAACATGCTGACTTTTTATCACGGAGGTTGCCGATTTCCCATGCTAAGAACAACCTTTGGAACTAAAATGAATTATGCGTCTCCTTCTGAGCGCATCAAAGAGTAGACAGCCTTTTTAAAAGAGTCAAGATCACCTCAGCTGTGCTTTGTTATCTAGCCCAAGGTTAAGGATTTGGCCTTGGGCTAACAAATGGCTCAGAAAACCAGGATCATGTAATAAGAGTTCCAGGAAGAGAGAAACACCAAAGCTTGGTAAAGGCACACTCTTCAAAGTGTCCCAGTATTTGACACCCCTTTTTTTTTTCCTTCTTCCCCTTTTCCTCCCTCAGATAAATCAGTTACATAATAAATGAATGGAGCCTGAAACCCTGAAGGAAGTACTTGCACACAACAGAAGGTGGAAGGACCTTCCCAGACACTCAGGCTCATAGAGAAAGGTCTGTCAACAAATTTTCCTCACCAGCTGGATGGAAAAGTTGGCAGTAACCTACTACACAGCTCAAGTCTCAGGAGGAGAAAGCTCTTGGAAAGGGCAGCACCTGGTTCATTTTCTGATATAAAACATAAGTTAAGCTGCTTCTCTTTGAAAATGAAATCTAACCCTAAAAAAAATGGCTAAGACCCTCCAGGAGGTGAGACCTGCAAAGCTACCTGCAAGCAGAATGGCCTGCTGGGCTATACAGAGCTGCTCACAAGCTACCGATTACTTCCTTTTGAAGGGCTTTGATGAGAGGGTTTAAGGGGTTTTTTGTCTTTTTTTTTTTTTTTTTGTCAGAGCCTGCACACAGGAGATTCACAGACCACTTTCTCAAGTTCTGCAGCTGACAAAGAAAAGCAAGGTCTACCCACGCTCTCAGCACCATTTTCCCAGGGCTCGGTCCTTCTCACCACAGAGCTCTGCAGTGGGCAGGAATCAGTAACTCAGCAGGTGTGCAGGACCTCTCTCTAAATGACTCTGCCCTCTAGGGTACATTTGGGTTATATTTTCATCTTTGAAAATCTTTTCATCTGCAAACCTGGGAGACTTCTTTGCCCAGCGTGTCAAGAAGCAGTTAAGAATTGTTTCTTTAAATAAAAAAAAAAGAGTCACCAGACCAGGAAATATGAATCAATTAAGTCTTTGATCCTCCTCTCAGTAATAACTTCATCTAGAACATGGGTTACTGCTAATCCTAAGTAACCAAAAATGTTGATGGACTTTAAAAGTAATGCCAGTGGTTAAGGAAAAGAGAACTTCAATTCCGTCTGATCTTTGGGTCTCAGGGTGGCATCTAAGGCTTCTCCTCAGAGAGTGTGAGGAAGGTTTCTTTTGAAGACTCTCAGGCCCCATGATGTCCTCATGAGATGCCAGCAGGTGAAACTTTAAAGTAATCCCACAAGATGCCAAAAGTCGGTACACTGCAAGTAGTGAAACAACAACACACCTGCCATTCCAGCAATCTATGTCTCAAACTGCAGGAATACAAGAGTATCAGTAGGACCAGTATTCTGCAGGACACAAATGCTCATTTTTCACTCAAAGCTATTGTGCCCATCTTTAATTTACAGTGCCAAGGCTGGGAGAATGGCCTCCATGTGCATTAGGGCCTGGTCCAATAGCTACAGCTTCTGCCATCAAAACTGCCTTCACGTTAACATTATGATGTCAATTGGAAGATTAGGATTCTTCATGAGAATGGACAATAAAGCTGGGCTCTTAAAGTGAGAGACTTTTACGTAAAATATATTTTCATTCAAAGGAAGAGAGAAGAATCAAAGAAAAAAATGTATCAGAACTATTTTTAAAATAAAATAATGTGAAACAACAGCCAAGGTTACATTTATAATGGTACATACCCTATCTCTCTTCCTAATTCCTCAGGAGTCAATAGCTCCTTTGGTCTGTGAATTCCCATACAAAGTTATCAATAAATCATGAGAAAAATGCAAAAGTCAAGATTATAACGAAGTGAATCATTGCTTCTGGCTGTAAAGCAGAGGCATTCTGCTCATGCCGTGAGTTCGATGCAGCCATAGTCAGATATCCCTTCCCCCTCTCATCACCAGTGGCCTTGCAATTAAGCTTCAATATGCCTGTGTGTATATTACTGATGTGGAAACAGCTATTTCCATCATGCCACAGACATTCTATACTTTTGAAGTCTGTGGTTACAGAGTCATTATTCCATACAACACTTTCCCATCACTAGGGTGTGCAGGGTGCCATAAAAATGGTTTTGTGCAAGTTCCAAGCTACCAGAATTCTCTCAGTAGTTACCTCAAATGCATTATATTTTATATATGGTCACCCTGGCTTTGCTTTAATAAAAAGAACTGGATCATCTATGAAAGAAGTCAGCAGAGCTATGCTGCTTTGCAGACCTGTTTGGTATTTCCATATTTTAATCTGCATCTTGTTTCCAGGATGATGATGATAGTAACAACAGCAGTATTAATATATTTGCTTCTGTTTGTAGCAAAACACTGCTGGAGTTGAACGCTCTGTTTTAGTGAGACACACTGAATGAAACGGTATTCCTGCAGTGCAATGAGTACATGTCAGCTCTCCACTGCCTTGGCATTACAACCCAAGCTACAGTACAAGATTCATAATTTTCTTGGTGATCTCCCAGAAAAACCTTCTTAATTTAATCTCTAATGGGATTATCAGCCTCATTAAATTGTAAATCTGCCAAAGTCCAGCTGTTGTGGGAACCTGAACTTTCAGGGTGTTATCAATTCGCTGCTCTGATCTGATCTCTCTACCTGAAGTCCCTCTAGAAATTTTTAACACTTTCAGCTTCAAAAGTCTGCAGGGTTCTTCCCCTCTTCCCTCACCCACACCTTCTTCTCACAGTTATCCCTGGATGTTTTCAAACTGAAAAGCCACTGATCTGCTGCTTTCCTGCAATTAAACCAACACACCCAACCAGAGACCTAATACTGTAGACCTAATCCAGTGGCTCCCCTCAAACGTCTCTATGGGCAGCCAAGCACATTTCACAGAAGCTACACGAAGGAACCATGGAGAGCAAAACTCCATCCCATTGCTACCCTGCCTCATGAGCTGAGAGCCAAGCTCATCCACTGCAAGTTTCCAACCTCTGGAGAAGTCCGACAACTCGCAGCCTCTGCTCACCTATCAAGGGCTACACAAGCCCAGGCAGGTATTACAGCTGAGTGCCTTCACAGCACTATGTAAATACAGATGCAAATAATCTTTGGTCCTCAGACTTCTGGCAAGTTACAAACATGGTCCTTGGTGTGCTGTCTCCAGCCACACACAACAGATACAAGCCTTCAGACCCTTCCCAAACCAAGATCCCTGCTGAACACAGGGACAAACTCGCCTCCATAAAGAACAAGGAAACAGGACTTAAACCAGTGTACCTGCTTTTCTAAGTGACCATTGCACAAGGTTTGTGGATGGAAGATTGCTAAATCCTGGAGGGCACTGACAGGTGATTAGATTCCAAAAAGAGAGGAAACTCCACCTTAGGAAACCATTACTGCTTGTTGCAAACAAGGCTGTCAAGAATACAGGTAATGAAGGATTAGCACTGGAAAGACAGGAAAGAAGTAATCTTAAAATAATTGTTGAATTCTTTCTGTGCCCAAGCAAGGCACAAATGCAGTGGAAACACACAAGCGGTTACTTTTTCATATGCCTGCAAAATTTCTTAGGGAAAATAAACAAAAAATGTGGAGTACAGCAGAGTAAGGATATATTCTGAAGAGGCTGGGATTTTTTCCTTGTACACAGTCTAACCCAAAAGACTGCTGCTTTTATCCAACACCTTCCTTACAGCAATAATATGTAAAATCCAAGTATCCTTCTGAACCTTGCTTCTTTTTTCTTTCCTATGTAACTAGAATACAAAGTGGTTTGTGCCTCTAACAACCACTTATGTCTTTAAAAATACATTTTAATGCCTTTGGCTTCTCATCATTATTTTGAGCAGATTAAGTCAACTGGGAACAAGATTTGTGGTTCTCGTGTTGTAAGAGCACAACAAATCAAGTTCTCATAGCAGCAGTCTGCCCTACCAAAAGGGGTAGCCTTAATATAAAGGAGAAGAGAAACATTTCATATCCACAATTAGATAAATAATACTTCAGGCAAGATATGGCACCTTTAAAAGTGCCTTTTCAGTCTTGGATTTTTCTCTGCTTGTTACTACAGAAACCATCTAGCAACCAGAAACTAAGACAGACTCCACCCAAAACAGAGAAAAACAATATAGACAGAGTAGGCTTTTCCTCTTCTTTTTTAATTTTTTTCCTTCCCCCCACCTCCCTCATTTTTTTATTTTGAAAGGGTGGGTGAGTGCTAGGGTAAAGTATCTTACTGTGCAAAGGATAGGAGCGTTTTGCATGCAGTTGAAACAGTAAAGCTCTGATTACAGATGGCAGAAATGAAAGCAGGGAATGAGTAATGAGCAATGAGAAATGCGTAATGCGGGATGAGGATATAATTTCCACACATTGGCTAGAGAAAGGTTTACACTCTTAAGCAATAAAAACAAACCATTAAGCCAGACCTGCACTGTCAGGAAGTATAAAACAGTTCTTGAAACTCTACAGTTACTATACAAAAGCTTTTCATAAACTTTTGTTTCCTGATCTTCATAAAACATTAACATCAAGCTGCCATATGGCAATTAGCTGCCTCCTGAAATCAATAAATCCCCCCCATCAAAATCAACAAGTTAGGAATAGCTGTACAACAAAGTAGTTTAATAATTATTCTCTTCTAATAGCGTAGCAAACTGGGTCTAATGTAAACGCAGTCCAGATGAGCTGCTTCTTCAAAGCAGAGAGGACAGTAAGTCTCCCTCCTCTCCAAGCCTCATCGATACTGACTGCACAAGGGAGACCTCTAACTCCCCATCAGGGGCAAAGCAGGTGACAGCCTATGGACACCCAAACCCAAGCACAAAGTGTCAATGCCTGATTATGATGAGCCCAGGTGAGCACAGCAGAGCAGATCCTGCTCCATGAAATGGCCAATGCTCTCGGGAGAGCTTACCTCAGCTGAAGATCTTCCTGCGTCATTTTTACATGGTGCTGACCCCAGAAGTCCAACTGAATTTTGCGCAAAAAATATCAAGCCACTCGACAAAGCTGTTACTGAGTCTCAAAAGGACAAGGAGAGATGCTGATCACATTTGTGTTTAGAGAGATGCTTATCTGAAATGCACAAAGGGTGACATTATCTATCACAATCTCTGCCTATATAGATTACATAAGTGCCTAGAAGCAATATGTTTAGGGGAAACTGGCTACAGGGTAAGAAAAGCAGTTTTGCCTTCCAGATCTTCTGATTTTCCTCCTCTTAAGAGAAAAAACAAAACAAAAAAAAAAAGAAGCAGCTCAATTCTTCTCACTGAGCACTATAAACACTACAAAGTTCTAAAGAACTAGAACAAGCACGGGAGCACTGGGGTAACGGCATACCTTTAGTAGTCAGGGTTATTTAGCAGTCATTACCGGATGGAGATGATGTCAGCAAGCCCAAATCTTTCACAAGGACTGTCTGACCATCAACACTATTTAGCAGAGTTCAGGAACCCAACTGACCTCTAAGAGAATTTTCTGCTACTCATGTATGAAAGTCCATTCTGTTTGCTTTAAATCCTAAACAGACTCTCCAGTGGAGCACTCTGACATCTCCAATCTAGAGAGAGGTTAAGGCTTAAGGATTTAAAGATACATTACAAAAGCAATTCTGCAGAAACATACTGACATGCTGAGCTTCACACATGCATATTTCTACCTCAAAATCAGCATGGAACTGAAGATTCTGTGACTAACTCTGAACAGGCATAGAAATGCCTACGAGAGTGGGTCTTAATCGGTTTACAATTATACATTGGCCTTGCAGTGTATTTCACTAAGGATGCAATTCTTTGTCAAGCAACAGGAGGTTTGCCTTCACAAGGAATGTGGCACCACACCATGAGCCAGCTACTGCTCATGCACAGACAGGCACAGTAGCCAATTTTTTTTTAAAATGAGATTAACACCAATGTATTCTCATGCCTTAGAGGAGAAGTAAAGCAGTTGCCACTCTGTAAAAAGCCCCCCTCAATCCAGTTACAGAAAAAGGCCTACGAGCTGTGAAGCTTAAACCTTGCTAGGCTGGAGTTTAGGATCTGGTTAGAAGCACCAAGGGATCTTTACTGACTGCAGCAGGTTGGGGATCACACCTTTCCTGCTCATAGAAATGGTGCCATCTTCAATTTTTCAGCACTTTATGTCGAGCTTCTAGAGTACACTAGCACTGCTGTGACTTGACTGGCACAAACACTCATCGCAAACAATCAATGAATTCTTGCAGAACCTTCACCGTGGCGTATCCTGTGACTGACAACCTTCCTCAAGCAACCATAAACTCGCTCATCACTAGTAAAGCTGGCAACAAAGCAAAAGGCAAAACTAAACTGCTGTACATGTGATTCTTAACCCCCACCCAATCTCCCCCAAAACCCCACACAACCAAACAAGCCATTTGGAACAGCAAATAGAGGATGCCCACCCACCAAATTCATAGGCCACTAAGTAGCATTACCAGTAACATCAGCTGCCTCTGAAAAGCAAGCAAGAGCCAGCCTGCAGAGTGGTGGATTGTTCTCTACTAACTATTGAAACTGCTGCTGGTACAAGGAAACGTGAGGTTTTATCTTACCACAGAAACCCACAGCTAGCCTAAAATATTTCTAGGCTCAGAAGAGAAACTGAAGCATCCAAGAGGAAATCCTGTCTTCTGAACCAATTGCCTCTTGTGATAAATTAGAGAACTCTTCCGTAAGACCCCCTGTAAGACATCAAGTCAGCCTTTCTGATCAACAAATCTCCACATAGTACCTTCACCATAGCCCAGATGATTCTGGAGAAAACAGAGGAGTTTCGGGAGGGCCATGAGAAAGCGGCAGCTTCCATTAATAAAAAGTTTGGTTAGTGGGAGGCCCAAACCAGAGGTTCCCAGAGTCGGCTCAGAGAGGTCTCTAATGGGACAATTGTACACATGGCTTTAGTGTACACGCTGTCATTTCACCAAATGCAGACCTGGATCCAGGATGGAGCACAATGGGGTTCTGACATCCTTGGAGATGTCAGCACAGCATCATTTCATATCCACCAAACACAGGGGAGAGCTCCTGAAACAGGCAGAAACATACCACTAGCACCCTAACTCAATGTCACTGCAGGGGATCACCAAGAAGACAATTTAAGCTACTGTCCCACTTGCTCTCCCATTTCAGCCCAACTTTCACACAGCAAGCAACCCAGCCTCTGCATGCCCGTCCCAGGCTCTACAGCTACCGACCTGACAGCAACACCCCTCCTTTAACGTGCAACAGGCATGCTACTAGCCTCAATGCCGCGCTGCCATGCTGTTGTTTGTAAAGCAAAGGATTTACAAAGTAGAAAGATGCAATCCCAAAGTTACCCTTGCGATGACTGCATAAGTGAATCATTTTTTCTTACAAACTGGACTTTTCAGAAAGAATTATCAGAGTGATTTATTATCTGAAATAAACATTTTTTTGGGGGGAGGGAGGGAAGAGGGAAAAAAGCTTTCAAACAAAACTCTGGAGAGGAAGACAAGCTAATGTGAAGAACAACAAATCCATCAGCTGAGGTTAGACAGGAGCTGCATACGACAACAGCTTGCCATACACAGGGCAAAGACTTGAGATTAATTTCGCTATAACACTCCACAGAAGTGAGCTCTCATCTGAGGTGAGGAAGTATGCAAAGCTTTTCCAACTGTTAAAGACAAGGGCCAGTACAAATATGATAAATGTTCCTCTTTAGTATACATTGTCCAAAAAAAAAAAAAAAGACATTTTAGTTTTTATTATTTTATATTTGGCCAGGACCTTTAAAGGAAGGACTTTTAAAGGAAACATCAAACATTCACTTTTCTGTAGGTCTAGAAAGGATTCAGCCTTCCCCCGCCCCCTGTAGGATTTCTATTGGCCCTTCTTATATTCACACTGCAAATTAGTTGGGAATAGCAGTATTTATACTAGATCAGCAACGTCTGGTTCTTATCCAAATGTTCCACCTAAAGAGGATGCCAGTTCTCATGGATTGGACAGCCCACCCTGCAGCATTCCTGAGAATTGTACAATATAATAATCTTGAAAGTCAGCAGAGTGGATTATCCACTTTTTTCTGGACTTGAACTTGTGACCTTAACAGTAGCACAGCAGAAAGCAAATGTGCTATGCACTTTGCCATAGTAACCTTCCATGTATTCTTTTCAACTTAAATACACACAATTGAAACAGCTACAGTTTTGGAAAATTATGTACAAACCCTATATTTTTTTCTTTTTGATTACATATAAATACAAATTAGCTATTCTTCTAAAAAGTGGTTATAATAGTAAATAAATACAAAATAAGAATCTGACCATTATACTTCATGTGCTGGGGGTTAAACCCATATAAAATGTACAACTAAAATACATTTAAAATCTTTAAAGGAATATTTCTCTGATTAAAATATTTGTTTTCCCAACTTTTTCGTAGACATAAATATATTTTCAAAATAGTTGTGTTTTTTTTTCTTTCCATTTCATTACATAAATAAAGTCTTCATTGGGAAATATTAAAGTGTCAGCATTTTTTTTTCTTTTTGTATTTGTCTAATATATTTGCTGTGTCAGCGGCACCCACAACCCTCCACAACCATATCTTGATAGTTCTTTAATACAACTTTTTCATTCTCATCAAGGTAGAGCATGGAAATAGCACTCAGTTCTGTCGGCACACAGCAAGCCTTGGGGATTTTGGAATTCACTGAATTGACCAAAGTCTGAACAATGGCATGGTTTGTTGAGTTTAGGTGATCTGCCAGTGGAAAAGGACATTCCCCGTGGCAGTAAAAGGCACTATACCCCGGCGGGGCAACAATCCAGTCATTCCACCCCACATCATTGAAGTCCACATATAACGGATGCCTTTTGCAACTGTATTTGTGGCGTTTACGCTGTTTGTGTTTCGCTTGACGCTTTTCTCTTTTATGAAGCGGGTGTCCCTTGCCATCATGCCCAAACGTTACTAATAACGGCCTGAGCTGAGACCAGCTATCTTCATCCTGATGTAAAGACCTGCTAATCCTAACGTGCCTCTTGGAGGCACTGTTCTCTTTGTCCAAGTGAACCACTTCTACCACAAACCCATGATTAGGTTGTCCATGTGCAATCCACCTCAAAACAGCTGGCGTTACATCAAAACTTTCCCATTTACTTGCATTATGATGCACCAACCTGGTGTCCAAAAGTCTTGTGACAGGGTCCTTAGAGGTGGCTGTGGCTGGCTTTATAATTTCATAAATATTAATGCGGTGATGGTAGCTGCTGTTGTTCTCAAAGGCTCCGTGCACCTGCTTCCGAAAAATCTGGAGTTCAGCTGAGGTGATAGACTCCTCGTTAGGGATGGAAGTTAAATTAAAGAAGAAACGCCGTGCTGTTTTCCCACTTGTTTCTGGCAGTTCTTCCAAAACTTCTAATTTGATTAAACAGGGAAAATAAAAAAAAAAAAAAGAAAAGAAAAAATTAATCAGGAACTGAGACAAGCAACCAAACCCCTCAGTTGCTGCTGGCAACTTTCAAATGACAGCTACTGCACGCGATATACAAGATCTGACAGACTTTCAGGCAGAAAATACAGCCTCCTTGTCTATTTATTTACACAAGCACATATAGCATTAAGTTAAGAATGCTTCATTCATTATTACACATTTTTATTGAATACCAGTGCCCTTTGCATTCTGGGTGTTTGTCACAAGTGGCAAGAAACACGCTGTAGCTGGTTGGGTTTTAAGAAGAATCATTACAACTGAGGACTTGGGGTAACTACTGCATTTTTGCTCTTGCAAGAATACATCTCTAAATATCAACCCCTTAAACTCCAGTCAGGAAAATATTACTCTGCCATTTAGTTGACTTACAAATCTCAATGTTTGGATTTTTGCATCTTAATGAGATAGGGTGAACTCAGTATCTGTAATGGCACTTTACAAAGCACATGCTAGAATTTACCTGAAAGGGACAAAAAATAATGACATGAAGGGTTGACTACTAGAAAAGGGTGGATGGTAAAGGGATAATGAAACAAAGTCACTTCTGAACAACAGATTTTCAAAACCACAAAAAAAAATTAAAAAGTGACTAAACCTCAGGCCGTTCTCACCTTTGAGTCAACAAATAATTGACTGGAGCTTCAGAGTGAGAAAAATATAACCAGTGTTGCTAAGAACCATGTTGTTGCTGCAGACATTGAAGAAATTAAGAGTATTTGCCAAAACAAATCTCTCTCAAATCATGGTTTTTATTTTGGTACTAAGCATCCTGAAGAAACGCTCACTTTCCTAGGGGAAGCCGGAATGCCGCTGGCAGTTCTTAGTCACATAACGCTTCCCTGATGATTCCAGCACAGCCTTTTGCACAAGGTAAGGCTCAGGTTTACCGTATTTCAGGACCGGATCAGCGTTTGTAAATACACAGCTATCTGCAGCAGTCACAAGACAAACTCCTCCTTTCAAGAAACCACTACTACACTGAGAGCTCAGTGGATAAAAATGGATTCACAGTGGTAATTCTCCTGAATGTTGTGAGAATTTCAGATAGCTTTTTATGTCCAAACCAGCCCTTGCTCTAACAGTATGACTACTTCAAACCACAGATTGTTACGCCTGCCTGACAATTACAAACTCTGCCCTTCTGGCTCCTCTCTTGTGTAGCCCCTCGCCTACCACCACACTCCGTTTCAGGTGAATGCCCTGTGTGCTCACTGTTCCCCACACATGTCTAAGTGTTTACTTTCCAAATTGGGAAATGCAGACAGCAGGAGGCTGGCATTTCATCACCCACCTCCCATTCCACTAAACAGCATCTCTGCTTCTCCGAGGCCAACCCCTTTATCCATCAGAAATGTTAAATCCCAACAAATTTCTTTTCTTGACCCAGCTGCACATTAAAGGCGTGGGAAAAGCGTATTTTCATTGCTTCTACAGCGGGACCACTGCACGCCAACAGCCGAGCCTAGCAGCCAGGAATGACTACAACCCAGAAAAGCGTTCCCCAAAGAGCGCACGAGCGACACATGTCCTACCAGCTCGGTAGGCTGGCACACGCCATGGCTAATGCCACAGCGATTATCTTGGCTATGGAAGCCAGGAAACGGACCCGGTTTGGCTCAGTGGGGGCCTGTCCCAGAGGGGTCAGCCGCCTCGCTGGGCCGCACGCAAGGAGAGGCAGAGGTGCTGCTGGACCTCGCCAGAATTTGGCCGGGTTACCTGCAGGGAGGTGCCTTTGGCCAGCTGTGGAGCTGGGCAGGGCGCAGTGTGGGTCCGGGCTAGAGCGCTCCTCGACGGCGGGGCGAGGGAGCGCCGAGGAGGCTACGACCGATTGTTTCGTTGACCTCTCACGGGGATTAGATACGGATTAGAAACCTCGGCAGCGGCGCCGGCTCGGCCGCGCGTTAGAGAGAGCCTTCCCCGCTCTTTAGCCTCGCAAAGGACGCGCCACCTGCGGGAGCGCTTAGGGCGGGCCCGCGAACACGCTAAGAAAGCAGGGGCCTCCCGTCGGACAGGACGGGGGAGGACGAGAGCGGTCCCCAGCGCAGACGCGCCGCGGCTGAACCCCCGCAGCCGGGGATCTTGGCAGCTCACCCGCCCGGAGGCGCACCGCCGCCCTGGCGGATTTAACCAACCCCGCGTTACCGGCGGCCGAGCCTACGCGCTCCCGGGGAGGAATCCGCCCCGACGCTCCTCCTCCGGCCCACCCCCTGCCCA